>VZQC01001768.1:1053694-1071408 GCA_009823505.1 Rhizomys pruinosus | reverse complement strand
CCAGATGTATCTGCTGTGAAGGTTTCCTCCCATTCCAGGGTTTTCTTCACTTCCTTTATGTTTCCTTTTGATGTACAGAGCTTTTGAGTTTAATGAGGTCCCATTTGTCAATTGTCCATCTTATTCTTGTGCAGCTGCTGTCTGATTAAGAGTCTTTTCCTATGCTTTGTCTTGTAGTCTGCTGCAAGTTTCTCTTCTATCACCTCCAGAGTTTTTGGATTTCACGTTGAGGTCTTTTGATCCATCTGGAATTGACTTTTGTACAGGGCGAGAGGTAGGGGTTTTAATTTTAATTCTTCTACAGGTGGTGATCCAGTTTTTGCCAACACCACTTGTTGAAGGAGCTGTCTTTCCTCCAATGTTTCTTCTTGGCCCCCTTTCAAATATGAGGTGGCTGAAATTGTATGTTGCTCAGGTTTGGATCTTCCGTTTATTCCATGGTCACACTGTCTTTTTTTGTGCCTGTACCAAGCTTGTTTTATGACTGTAGCCCTGTAGTATAGTGATTTTGGTTTTTCTTGAAGCGATCCCCGTGTATTGTCTTTTCACCCCGGGTTGCTTTGGCTATTCCGGGTCTTTTGTTTTTCCAAATGAAATGAGGTTTTTTTTTCCCCAAACCAGTGAAGAAGCTTTGGGGATTTTGATTGGAAATTGCATTAATTGTATATGAGTTTAAGGTAAGATGGACATTTTTAACTATATTTATTTTCCCAATCCATGAGCATGGGAGGTTTTTTTTTTTTTTTTTTTTTTTTTCTTAATTTTTTAAGAATTTAAAAGTTTTGTTTGTTGTAGAGACCCTTGGTGTCTTTGGTTAGGTTTGTTCCTAGGTATTTTATTGTTTTTGCAAAGCATTAATTTCCAGAGTATACAAGCTACTCAAAAAACAAAGAAGAAAGAAAACAAATGAATCACTCAAAAGATGGAGCAAAGATCTGAATAGAGACTTCACAGAGGAGGAATTAGAGATGGCTGAGAAACATCTTAAGAAGTGTTCAACATTGCTAATAATTAAGGAAATGCAAATTAAAACCACCTTAAGATACCATCTTACTCCAATAAGACTGGCTAGGATCAAGAAAACAAATGATGCCAAGTGCTGGAGAGGTTGTGGGGAAAGTGGAACACTCATCCATTGCTGGTGGGAATGTAAACTTGTACAGCCACTATGGAAAGCAGTGTGGAGAACCCTTAGAAGACTCAAAATGAGCCTGCCATTTGACCCAGTCATACCACTCCTGGGTATATACCCACAAGACTCATCTTACTGCAAAGATACATACACAGCTATATTTATTGCAGCTCCGTTCACATTAGCGAAAAGCTAGAACCAACCCAAATGCCCCTCAACTAATGAATGGATAGAGAAAATGTGGTATATGTACACAATGTAATTCTATGCAGCAGTAAAGAAAGACAACATCATGAACTTTGCAGCTAAATGGATGGAGCTAGAAGACATTATGTTAAGTGAAGTAACACAGTCCCAGAAAAACAAACGACAAATGGTATCCCTCATATGTGGATGCTAGTGCCAATAACCCAGTTATAAATATTTCTTGTGGAGAGGGATGCATATTAAAAGAACAACAGAAAGACTGCATCAGAAAACTGACATGGTGAATCGGGAAGGGTGGGAGGGGCAGGAGAGGGACACGGGTGTATATTCGATTAATGCATATTTAATTGACTTGAGTTCAACAAGTATCCAGTTTTTCCCAGACTCTGTCTACAGGTTACATGGTGTTTTAGGACTTAGTAAAAGTAAATATGTGTATACCCAAATCTAATTGGCTATTAGCTCTCTCCTTGGAGGAATAACCTACGGCTGATGCCACAAGCTTATATCCTCTAATGTTTAGGAGATGTTATAAGCCACAGTAAGACCCTGTCATATTTAACAAAAAAAAATGTAATTCATGGATTAACATACCATCCAAACATCTGTGTCTATACTAAAGTAACCTACCTAACAATTAGTATTCTTTAAATACATATATATCTAATTGTCTGTGCTTCATTAGTAGGATTGAAAGGTTATTCCTGGACAAACTGTCAGCCCATGAAAGGAAACAGCCAGAATTTACCAGAGTCCAAGACAACAGCTCCCGAGAAAGTAGACTGTTTTGCTTCTCATCCACCTGTGCCCCTTTTCTAAGCCTAGGGAAAACTCTGTGGAAGAGGGGGCGTGGTAGAACGTACGGGCTTCTATTGGGGCGAATGATGAAACTACAACAATATAGTCTGGACACTCATTTGATCAACTTGATTGAACATACAAGACCCACATGCTGGATGGTGGGACCCATGAGCTGTGTGGGTTTGGACACAACTGCTTGCAAATTGGTTTTACATGAAGGATTCTTGTACTCATAAATTATCACTTATTGTTAATAAATGAAAAAAGAAAAACAGAGAAAGATGCAGGAAAGTTATGGCAGAATGCATGATCTGGGATGGGGTGGGGTGGAGGGGAAGGGAAAGAGAAATATGCCTGAATTGAATTGGAAAATGTTGTATGAAATACACAAAGCATCAATAAAAAATGAAAAAAACAGACTTTCCAGCCAACCAAGACTGTGAAATCCATAGTGAGTTAGTATATTAGGGAAAATTTTTAAATTTTAATATTGTTAAAAGTGATCATTTAGGGCTGGAAGGATGGCCTAGCGGTTAAGAGCACCGAACACTCTTGCAGAGGACCCGGGTTCGATCCCCAGCACCCACATGGTGGCTGAGAACCGTCTGTAACTCCAATTCCAGGAGAGCTCAGTTCCAGGGGAATCCAACACCCTCTTCTGACCTCCGCGGCATTGCATGACACGGGTGCACAGACCTGCATGCAGACAATACATTCATACACATAAAAAATAAATAAATATGGGCTGGAGAGATGGCCTAGTGGTTGAGTGCCAACCGCCCTTACGGAGGACCCGGGTTCGATCCCCAGCACCCACATGGCGGCCGAGAACCATCTGAAACTCCAATTCCAGGAGAACTCCAGTTCCAGGGGAATCCAACACCCTCTTCTGACCTCAGCGGCATTGCATGACACGGGTGCACAGACCTGCATGCAGACAGTACATTCATACACGCAGAAATAAATAAAATTAAAAAATAAAAATAAATAAATAAAAATAAATAAATAAATAAATAAATAAATAAATTTTTTTTAAAGTGATCATTTAGCAAAATATACTCCCCTTCAAGCAGGCTGTGCTTGAAGGAGGATAATTCATTTATATTTATATTTATATTTATATTAATTTTAAAAGAAAAAGTAATAAGGTAATATTTATTGATCCTTAATATGTGGATTGCATGAACAAATTCTATTTTATACCATAGACTTTCATGAGCATTCTAAAGGCTTGGAGTTAACAATTCTGTATGATTATGTGTAGACATTAATTACTTAATAAATTTTTATGTAGTTAAGTGGGCTCTACAAGAGATTTTGCCAATCAAAGTTAGCATAAATGACAATGCCAGTTTCGAATTCCAAGTTTTAAGAGAATGACAGCTTCAACTTTCTTGGTCCATTCCTTCAGGGAACCCTGCATTTTCATGTAGGAAATCTAAGTACAATGAGATATTAATTACTGACAAACATGTGGTACCCTGAACAGTCCAAATTTGCATGAATCCAGTTCGAGATAAATACTTGAATAATCTACTTTCTCTGGAGCTGTCGTTTTGGACTCTGGTCAGTTCTGGCTGTTTCCTTTCATGGGCTGACAGTTTGTCCAGGAATAACCTTTCAATCCTACTAATGAAACACAGACAATTAGATATATAGGTATTTAAACAGTACTAATTGCTATGGTAGGTTACTTTGGTATAGACACAGATATTTGGATGGTATGTTAACCTATGAATTACATTTTTTTTCTGTAAAATATGACAAGGTCTTACTGTGGCTTATAACATCTCCTAACTGCTAGAGGATGTAAGCATTTGGCATCAGCCGTAGGTTATTCCTCCAAGGAGAGAGCTAATAGCCAATTAGATTTGGGATATACAGGCATATGGCTGCCACTGCTGCACAGTATTTCCAGGCAGGTGAGGTGTAGCTGGTGTTGAAGGAGGACTCTTGCTTGACTCAAGGAGACCTATATTTGCTTTATTGGTTTAGTGGCCAAAACAACAGCTCCAGAGAAAGTAGACTGTTTTGCTTCTCGTCCACCCTGCCCCTTTTCTAAGCCTAGGCAACAATTTGCAGAAGAGGGGGCATGGTAGAATGTAAGGGCTGCAATTGGGGTGAATGGTGAAACTACAGCAATACAGACTGGACACTTATTTGATCAACTTGATTGAACATACAAGCCCCCTAGCTGGATGGTGGGACCCTTGGGCTGTGTGGGTTTGGGCACAACTGCTTGCAAATTGGTTTTACATGAAAGATGCTTGTACTCATAAATTATTACTTATTGTTAAAAAATGAAAAAAAAATAAAAGAGTAATAGAAGAAAAAAATCTCAAGTTTTATACCTGAAAAAATAAACAAATAAATAAGTACTTGAATAAAAGCATTGAGATCTGTCTATCACCAACTGAGTACCACAGAATAGCCTGTCAATACTTCATGAGGCAAATTTTAACGTGCCTAATGATTTGTTTCACTAAAATCTTTTTTATATTTTTTTGGTCTTTTTTGAGACAGGGTTTCCCTATAGTCCCAGCTGGCCTGGAACTCACCGTGTAGACCAGGCTGGCCTTGAACTCACAGAGATCCACCTGCAACTACCTCCCAAGTGCTAGGATTAAAGGCGTTGCACCACCACGCCTGGTTAAAAATCTTAAGATATAATTAAATAGTTGTGGCTAGCTATTAAATTTGGAGGAAATTTGTGATTCCGCTCTACAGAGAACAAAAACCAAGAATAGTCCATCTTTCCTCTGTGTTGAGGATACTGTGACTTGAAGACAGATTATATATATATATAACTGTGCAAACTGCTTTGTGAATTACTTTATTTAAAATTTGGTCCTACCATATTAAATCCAATACATCTTCTTACCGATGGCCTCATTAGAATTAAAGAGGATTTTATACTTGGGCAAATACCTAGTTTTTCAATCAGTCTTAATTGCCTTTATACCAACTTCTGCACTGGCACCCTCCTGCAGCTCCCCACACAGACAACAGAGTTCACACATTCTGTCATTCGTGATAGGGTCCATTTTGCCAAACTACTCTCCCCTCAGTGCCAGCTCATCCCCTGAGCTCTAATCAGCCTATCCATAGTCCCACCCCTAAAGAAGACCAGTTCTTCCTCACCCAGCCACAATCAACTGCCAATATTTCCTCAGCCAAGGTTGGGCTCTGCTACCCATTTCTGCAGTTCTGTGCTGGGTTTATGTCCCATTGAGCTTGCATGGGTCTTGTGCATGCTCCACCAATGCTGTAGGTTCATATGAACAGGGTCCCCGGAACTTGTAAGATTCATTTCCATTTGGTCTTCCACCACCTCCCCGGACCATACAATCATTCTGACCCTCTCCTCTGCAATGTTCTATGAGCCCTGGGTGAATGAATCTGAATACAGGCAGCTGTCCATTGAACCACATTCTGTAGACTCCTAATCTTCGTGGTTTGACAATTCATGTCCTGTGGAGTTCCTGGCCTCCTGTTCCATGGGGGAACTTCTTTAACAAGTGTTCAGAGGAAGTTAATGCTTGGCTCATTGTTCTATGTTGTGCCAGCCTTATGTGTAGAAGTTGCATTGTCGATGTGTCACTTAGGCATGAGCAATTCACAGACCATGTGTGTGTGTGCTCAGTTGTGGGACTCTGTACTATTCTTCATCTGGTGCAAAAAAGAAGCTTTTTTTTAGTGGTGTCTGGGATATTTGTCTGTAAATATAAGGATATTTATCTGTAAATATAAGAATACATATAAGAATTTAGTGCTAGGATCCACAGATAAATTTTTTTTTATCTTTCTGAGACAGTGTCTCCCTGTGGCCCCAGTTGTCCTGGAACTCACTATGTAGACCAGGCTGGCCTTGAGCTCAAGCAGATCTCTTGTTGAATGGTGGGAATCTTTCAACTCTTCTTATTTGGCTTAAGTTATAAGAGTTTATATTCTGAATATAACTTTCCATATATACAAATATATATTTTGCAAGTTTTAAAAGATATTTTCCCATTTTATTTTTTCTTATTGTGCCCTTTGAAAGACAAAATATTTTAATTTTAATTAGGCCCTTTTGTGTCTTCTGCTGTTTGTTTGTTTGTTTTTCTCTAAGATCATTTTCCTGTATCAAGGACATAAAGAATTTCCTGCACATTTTTTTTTTCTAGAAATTGTATAGTTTCCAGTTTTGCATTTAAAGTTTTGATCCACACTGAATTAATTGCTATGTGTGATTGAGTTCATCTATTTTTTTAAATATGGCTCTATAATTTTCACATATCAATAAGTGAAAAAATATCTTTTCACACATTATTTAGCTATTACATGAGCTAGTATTTCTGAGCTCTGAATTCTTTGCATATTCATATATTTCCACAAATGTTACAGTTTCCAGTAGGGCAACTTTGTGATATGCTTTGATGGTAATTAATGGAAATTCTTCAGCTTTGTTCTGTTTCAAATTTGTTTTGCTTATTCCAGATACTTTTGCACTTTACTGTAAATTTTAGGAGCAACTTGTCAATGTCTACAAATCCTGACATTTTTGATAAAGATACCCTTTGAATCTATACCTTGACTTAAAGAAAATTGCTATATAAGCCATATTGAGTCTTTTAATTCATGATAATAGAAGGGCTACTTATTTTAGGTTTTCTTTCTTGCTCTATAACACCATGTACAATATTGTATTTGTTTTTTTTTTTTTTAACTTGGTAGAGGCACATGGATCAAAATGAAATCTCTTCTGTCCCCAGTTTGCTGTGAAGTTTTTATAATGATGGTGATGATGATTGATGGATAAATGTGAGACTCTGTCTAATGCTTCTTCTGTTGTTAGGACCAGGTCAGAAAGAATTAATCAAAAGAAAAAGGTTAACCATGAAGGAGCAGCTCTCTACTTGAAGCAGGTCTGTTTCCAATAGTTACTCCCTCCCACCTCAAGTTCAATTGTTCCCATGTCTACCTCTCCTGTTCTGACCACAACTTCAAGAGTACATTTCCTGCTACTCTGCTTTTGAGTTATTAGTTCCCAGAGCTACCTGGGGTCAGGATGAGCTTTCCCAGCCCTGAAGGAGTGGTTCTTAACCCCTAAGGAGCCCATTCCTCTCCAAGAGGCTTCAGGCTGCTAAACACAACCAATGAGCTTAAAGGTCACCACTGCTTGTATTGTGTTTCTATAGCCTTGCAATTGTATTTGTATGATGTCACCAAATTCCTCTAGTTTGTGGGGTTTTTTTTGTCTTTAAAAGCTCTCTGTAACAGACAGTCTAGGTAACAGTCATCCCTGTTTGGAATGGGTTGCATCAATCAACCATTGGCTCCCTTGATGCATCAGTTTTCTTAATTAGGTTCTGGTGCACCAGCAAATTAAATAAATTTTATATTAAAGATTAAATCCTGGGCTTGAGAGTTTTTCTGTGCAATTTCTGGACCCAACATCTGTGGCCCCTCATTGGTTTCTTTTGTGAGTGTGGCCATTTGAGTTCAACACTGTGTCTATTGAGATAATCACTTCATTTTAGTAAAGTTACATGTTACATTAACTGATTTTCAGAAGTGAAGCCAATCTTACAATTCTTAGACAAATTCTAATTGGTTGAATTATGTAAATCTTTTTAAAATAAATTTAGCACATTACTAAACTGAGTCTGCTAGCAATTTATTAAGGAACTTTGAGTCTTTGTCTTCTTTCTCTGTGATGTCATGATAACACTGGCCTTATTGAATTGGTTTTAAAAAGTTTCTATCTCCTAGAGAAAGTGTTTAATTTCATTTCCAGGGGATCTTTGTGGGTTGAAATTTTCTTTGTGGAAAGATTGCTAACAATTCATTGAGCTTCATTGTGTTAAAGTGTTTTCTTTTTTTTTTTTTCTTGTAGTATGAACACTTAGTGTCCTTCTAAGAATTTTATACCTAAATTATACCTATTGGCACAAAGTTGTTTATGATATTCTCTTTAATCTCTTTTGCCTTTGTGGAGTTATTCATGGGGTCCTTCATAGGAGAAGAGAGGTGTGAGAAGCACCAAGAGTGAGATCATTTGTGTACAGAACAAATAAAAATATTTTAACCTCCCACTGCTATTATAAACCTTCACAGTCATCGCGGATGCCACCTTCACTTCTCCACATGGAGAACTCATCTTAGCTCTGAGAACAGAACACCCATATCACCCAGCTCTGCCGAACTTCTCCCCATATTATCATGGTCTGCTTGTGCTAGTGTTGGAAGAAAGATTCATGAGCAAAGAAGATGTGATCCTGGGGATCTGAGGATCTGAGGATCTGGGGATCTGGGTGTATTGGTCAGGGTTCTCTAAAGAAACAGAAGCAACAGGACGAATATATAGCTATATACAATTTATTGATTTGCTCACATGAGTTCAAGGAATCCAACAGTAGCTGCACCACACTGGAAAGGCCGAGAATCCAGAGAACTGCTCAGTCCACAAGGCTGGATGTCTCAGTAGTCCCAATCTAGTGCTGAAGGCCTGAATGGATTCCAGGAGATCTGCCGGTCTCAGTACACGCTGGGATCCTAAAGGTTGACCACAGCAGCAAGACAAACTCACCAGATGAGAGAGGCAAGCCGCAGGAAAAAAATGGACCAGCCCCCACTGCCATGGCCTTAAATACTGCCTGCCAGCAGAAGGTAATGCCCACATTTGGGGTGGGCCATCCGGGTTGAGGTGGTCCAATCAGAAGACCCTTTTTCTCATATTTGTTCCTTGGTCCAATCAAGTTGACACCCAGGATTAACCATCACACTGGGGATCTGGAGATCTGGGGATCTGGGGATCAGGGGATCTGGGGATCTGGGGATCTGGAGAGCTGGGGATCTGGGGATCAGGGGAGCTGGGGATCTGGGGATCTGGAGAGCTGGGGAGCTGCATCTTAATTGCCTCTTAATTGGCTCAACATCAAGACCTGTGTAGAACAGGATAGCACCCAAGTTTCAGGGTCTTATAGTATCTGCACTATTGATTGTGTCCTGTGTGGAAGAATAATTCCTTCCAACCTACATGGCTGTGAATCAGCTAAATGCTTCTGCCAAAACTATGGGAGACTAATAGCTCAGCAAAAGCATGTCTCTATTTAGTCACTCAACATAATACTTAGAGAAAGCAGACAATCCTCAAAGCCTGCTGGGGTATTTCTAGGTCCAACTATGAAGGAACGGGGGTGAGAGGTGCAGAGTCAAGACATAAGCCATGGGAATTGGGTGGATGAAGACAGAGGGTGAGTGGTCTCAGATTCGTTTATTGGGGGCAGAGTTAGGGGTTATGTACTGTTCGCATTCCCACTCTCCTCTTCTCACCTTGTGATTAGCCCAGGTCTGCAACTCAGCTGCTTGTATGGTTTTGCCTGCCTAAGGCAGGTTAGGTTGATGAGGGACGAGCTCTGCACATGTGTAATTCTCAGCATACTGGATACTACATTTCCCCCTTTGTATTTAATTTTGCATGAAGAGCGGTCCAGTGGGAGCTCGGGTGCTATGCCCAAACCTTGTTGACCCCACCTCTGGCATTCCGACATTTGACTGTATCTGTCTTAGGTTGCCCTGGTTTTGCAGGGTCTTTCCCATCTATGACTGGCCAGCCACCAAGGGAAGAGGCCAGGAGTGGTACCATGAAGGGGAGAGACAAGCTCATTCCTGTGAATTGTGGATGGATGAGAGCCAGATGTGAATCGCCTCATCAGGAGGGGCACATGCAGAGTCCCTATTGACCATTGCTGAGAGGACCTGGGCCACTGTTTTGTTGACCTAGTGTTGGCTGCAGGCAAAGCAAAACAGACACCTGAAGAGAAAAAGGCAGAGAAAGGCCAGGAGGCAGAGGATGCCCCAGGGGACCAGTGTAGCAGGATCAAAAATGGACTTTAGCTTATACCACACCTGAGAAACAAAGTTAGTATCAAAGGCTATGACCTCAGGATGGGTAGAATTAAGGGAGATAATTTGAGATCCAAGAGTCAAGGTGTAGTTAATAAACTGTTGCAACCAGGAGCCTTTAATAATGTCACCAAGTTCACGATGTAGACGTGTAATATTGAGGACTTGGTAGGGGATCAGCCAGAATGAGGAAAACCTGGGGTCACAACTCATCTCTCCCTGTGATTATGTGGCCTTCAAATCCTTGAAGGAAGTTCACAAGAGTGAACCACAGTTAGTGTTTCCAAAATGGAATGATCTCTGCTGGGGGGGGGGTGTTGTATTGGGTCCTTAGCAGCATGATTTTAATGGAATTCACCTACTGGTCAATAAATCTGACAAGTGAGTTAGGGATGCATGAGCCACGAGTCAGAGCAACCAGAAGTCCACTGGCAGATCCAGGAAGTCCTCAGCTCTCATCTGAGAAAGAAACTGGCTCTTTGAGGGTTCTTGACCCTAAGCTGCCTAGCCAAATTTTAGCTCCTACTTTTATCACATTACCTTCTGAGGAGGTTACCCCAATTGCCAAGAGGGAATTGGGGCACCGACCACTCTGACTGCTTCAATGCTGGAAAAAAACGTAGGAGGTGGCGACCAGGGTACCCCTGCTCAGTGGATCTATCTAAAAGACCCAAAAAGTAAAGTTACAGAGAAAACAAAATCCTTGACTAGTGCCTATGAAGGCAAGAGTAGCTAGGTATGTTTTCTAGGCAGGGAACCAAGAGAGGAACAGGGTGAATTAAAAAAAAAAAAAAAAAAAAAAAAAAAAAAAAAACCTTTAAAAAGTCCATTGGAATCTCTCAATGAGGGGTTCCAAAGCATCTATTATTTGATTTCCCTTTTGTTCATTTGTCCATAGTGTCTGTACTCAGCATCTGCTTTCCAGGAATTTTTGATAGTCAGGGACGGAGTTTTCCCTTAGGTAACTGCCTAAACAGAAAGAGGAAACTTTATTATTTGGTAATTACAAATGAAAACTTAAATCAGAGTAAAATATGACTCAAGTTTATAGCAGTCAACATAACAACACTTTAATCTTCATAGTTTACACAGTACTGAGGTCGGGTAGCTGTGAGGTAAATTTTCCTATTTTTAATTTAGGATTAAATTGGGTCAGTTATTTGTTTCTGACTCAGAAATTCTACAGTAATGATCTCTACACCTAGAAAACTTGGCTGTGCTAGGATTAAAGGCATGCTAGGATTAAAGGTGTGGGAGATATATTAACTCCCTTTGAGGAGGAAGAGGGAGGGGGGAACAGATAGGAAACATGATAAAGCCCATTAGCTACACAAGGAGGGGTAGCTCTCCCACCCTGGAGGCAAAAACAGGGCTGGCCCAGGCCATTATGATATCAGTTCTCCCCCCAAACCAGACCAAGATATCCCCATGCTTTTGTCTCCTCCGGAGTGCTGGAAGAGAATTTGGAAATTTTTTTAGAGTACCCAAGTTATACCACTAAAATATTTATATTTATGATTAGGCATGTCAGAATAAGATTTTACTAAGTATGAGGGCTTAAGGCACTTACACCCTCCAAATAGGTTCTTATCCATAAGCTGAACTGAGCTTCCATAGTTTAAAAAGACTCAAATACACATTCAGAACATCAGGAGCCTGGGGCAAGAGGCTGCTCTAACATCTTAAAGTGATCACCGCAATTTTATATAATGCCTTCATCCAATGGAGACTAAAAGCATGGAGTGAAGTATAGTTTTCATGTATTTGATTCAGCCAGTTCTCTGAGACCAACTCTTCCTCAACACAAACATACAGCCTGCCTGGGAGATCAGCAAGGAGGGCTGACCCAGAGAGGTCCCTTTTCCTCCCATGAGGAAAAAGGGAGGGAGGGAAACAAGCTCAAAAATTCTTGCAGAAACATAACAGAGCCGAAAAGCTGTTCCAGACTGCTCTCTCTCAGTCCTTGGAGGCAAGAGCCTATAATGCACCCCTGGAAGCCATGCAGCACCCCAGTGATCCAGGTGCCAGCCCCCAAGATTGCTCTAGAAGAGTCAGAAAATTTGCCATGTGGGCACTCCAGAGAGCTCAGGAATTCCCCAATCTCTAAAGAACTCTTCCCAAGCCAGACCAGGATTCCTGACTAACTGCTGATGCAAATTTTACTAGAAAGTAAGAGGCACATTATCTCTGGTCCCTTGAGACAGCAGCTGGGTGGAGGAAACTCAACAAAGAAGACCAGATGGGCTGACCTTGAGCTCACAAAGAACTGCCTGCCTCAGCCTCCCAAGGACTGGGATTAAAGGTGTGTGCCACCACACCCAGTCCAAGAATTCATTCCCAGTCCCCAAGGCTAGTTAATGTTAAATCAGGGCTACATCCACCCAGAGAATCTGGCCTGCAGAGGTCTCAAAAAAATAGGTAATTCAAAAGCAAGCAAGTTACCGCACACAATCCCTTTTGAAAGCAGATACAAATCACATTTTAGGCCTTTAAATGCATTTTTAAATATCAATTTTTAAAGTTTGCATGTGTGTATCTAGGTATCTAGTCTGGCATGCCAAAATGAATGATTCTCTGCACTTTAAAGGACTGAAGCTTGAAGTGGCCACTTTGTTTGACAGAACAAACATGAGTCAATTATAATTACCAATTTACAAACACACACAAAAACGTAGATGCATGCTTAGACAAACAGAACAGTTACCATAAACACAAGACATAGTCAGATGAAGAGAGGCAATGCTGTGGACATGGAGCAGATGCCCTGTGGGTCCCAGAACCAAAATTCCAGACCCCTTGCCCAGATTCCAAATTGCTGAGGTGAACCCCATTTGCACTTTACCAGTGGAGAGTTAGGGCTTCCCCCATCTCTGTGCTCAAGGAGCAATACTGCATACAGTTTCTCCTAATCAAGCACCCTAGACCAGAAACTTGAGTTTAAGCAAAACCGAAATGAAAGTAAAAAGAAAAAAACAAGAATTGAGCTCTTTCTTACCCAAAAGACACAGCCAGCCGAATGAGATGTCTCTAGTCCCTCAGGTGGAAGAGAGGATCCTGGGCCCCCCTCCAAGGGTATATTGGTGGGGGGGGGGTGAATGTGTATCCCTAGCAGGGGCAGCTGAAGGGATTTTGGTGGGTGTGGATGGGGGGGAACATTCCTCCTCCTGGTGAAAGTCAGGGACACAGGGCAGGGCCAACTTCTCCTCGGTGTTCTTGTAGCAGGCCGAGTTATGCTCAAGCAGAACATCCTCTACAGAGGAGTCCTTAAGGCTTGCAATTATGGCGAGGAGGGGCAATGCAAAGGGCCTCCTCCCAAATGAATCCATGTCCCGGGATTTCATTTTAAGGCCACGTGTCTCTTTCGTTAGGACTCATTATAAATAGTTGCTACAAGT
Source organism: Rhizomys pruinosus (assembly GCA_009823505.1). Classification (NCBI taxonomy): domain Eukaryota; kingdom Metazoa; phylum Chordata; class Mammalia; order Rodentia; family Spalacidae; genus Rhizomys; species Rhizomys pruinosus. Next base: position 1,057,983 of record VZQC01001768.1, on the reverse strand, counting down.
AGGATCCACAGATGGGTTTGATGTTTGTAGCAAACTGAGGCTTTTCTTCCTTTCAATGTTCAGAAGGGCCAACCTTTCTGCTGGCACTTTCTGGTACATCCTACTCAATGCAAAGCTGTATCTTTTCTTTCTCAGCCATTGAGTTGGTGACATTTTGACATGTTGGAACATACAAATCTTTTCCTGTAGTTAGTTTTAAGATTTGAATTGCAAGGTTTTTTACAAAAAGGTTTCATATCTATCTGTATGCCCCTTTTTTATTTTAGGTTTTTATATTTTAACCCATGAGTCTCAAAAAGGCAGTTGTATTATACATACTTATGGGGTGGAATCAAGGCACAGATTTCATCAAATTCACCCATGCTGTTTTGGGTGACTGTATGTGATTAACTTGGGAAGCAAACTTAATTTTTAAGTTAAATCATCCTATAGGTGAAAGAGAATGCTACAAGGTGATACTGTACAACAGAAAAATTGTAGAGAACATTTGTATGTGCCAATCCCAAAGTTAATGTTATACAGATTTTAAGTAAAACAAATGTGGACAACAGCAATTTATATCTCCAGTTAACTCACATGCCTTACGGTTTTTATCAGAGCCTTTAAACAAGTGTTTTTTAATATACACATATTTACTTTCACTATGTCCTAAAACACCATGTAACCTGTAGACAGAGTCTGGGCAAAACTGGATACTTGTTGAACTCATGTCAATTAAATATGCATTAATCAAAGATACACCCGTGTCACTCTCACGCCCATCCCACCCTTCCTGATTCACCATTTCAGTCAGTTTTCTGATGCAGTCTTTCTGTTGTTGTTCTTTTAATATGCATCCCTCTCCACAAGAAATATTTATAACTGGGTTATTGGCACTAGCATCCACATATGAGGGATACCATTTGTTGTTTGTTTCTCTGGGACTGTGTTACTTCACTTAACATAATGTCTTCTAGCTCCATCCATTTACCTGCAAAGTTCATGATGTTGTCCCTCTTTACTTCTGCATAGAATTACATTGTGTACATGTATCACATTTTCTCTATCCACTCATCAGTTGAGGGGCATTTGGGTTGGTTCCAGCTTTTTGCTATTGTGAACAGAGCTGCAATAAATATAGCTGTGTATGTATCTCTGCAGTAAGATGAGTCTTGTGGGTATATACCCAGGAGTGGTATGACTGGGTCAAATGGCAGGCTCATTTTGAGTCTTCTAAGGGTTCTCCACACTGCTTTCCATAGTGGAGTTACAAGTACATTTCCCGACAGCCAAGTTAGATGAGTGTTTCCCCGTATTCCGTCCACAAACCTCATCCAGCACTTCGGCGATCGAATTTCTCTGATCCTAAGCCAGTGCAATTATTGGTAGCTATAGAATGTATCTTAAGGTGGTTTTATTTGCATTTCCTTTAATTAGGCAATGTTGAACACTAATCTTAAGCTGCCTTTCATTACAGCCGATCTCTAATTCCTCCTCTAGTGAAGTCTCTATATCAGATCGGGTCGCTCCATCTTTTGAGTGATTCATTTGTTTTCTTTCTTCTATGGTTTTTTTGAGTAGCTTGTAGTGTTTATACTCGAGAAATTATGCTTGCCACGACTGTTATCTGCCTGTGAAGGTTTCCTCCCATTCCTATGGGTATAGTTCTCTTTCACTCCTTTATTGTTCCATTTGATGTACAGAAGCGGTTGAGTTTAATGAGGTCCCTATTTGTCATAAGTATGTCCATCTTATTCCTTGTGGCAGCTGCTTGCTTCTGAAGTATAGGAAGTCATTTTAACTACGCTAGTGTCTTTGTAGTCTGCTTGCCAAGTATTCTCTTCATCCACCTCCAGATGTTTGATTTCATGTTGAGGTCTTTGACCATCTGGAATTGACTTTTTTTTTTTTTTTTTTTTTTTTTTGTTTTAATTTTATTTTTCTGCAAGTGTTGATCCAGTTTTTGCCAACACCAATTGTTGAAGGATGCTGTCTTTTCTCAATTATGTCTTCTTGGCCCCCCTTGCCAAATATGAAGTGCTGAAATTGTATGTGCTCAGGTGAGATCTGTTCAGTTTATTATTCCATTGGCTCCTGTCTGTTAATTTGTGCCGATACAAAGCTGTTTCATGACTATACCTTGACAGTGTTTTGATGTCTGGTTGAGGCGAATTCCACCCGTGCTTAATTGGTCTTTTTCCCCAGAGTTGCTTTTGGCTATTTGGGGTCTTTTCTTGCCTTTCCAAATAGAAACTTGAGGATTTTTTTCCAAGCCTGTGAAGAAACTCTTGGGGATTTTGATTGGGATTGCATTAAATCTGTACACTAGTTTGGGTAGGATGGACATTTTTACTATATTTTTTCCCAATCCATGAGCATGGGAGGTTTGTCCATCTTCTTCATCTTCAAATGAAGAAGACATCAGTCTTCTTCAATTTCCTTCGTCAGAGATTTAAAAGTTTTGTTGTAGAGACCCTTGGTGTCTTTGGTTAGGTTTGTTCCTAGGTATTTTATTGTTTTTGAGGCTATTTTGAGTGGGAAGGTCTCCTTGTATTCCTTCTTCAGTTGTTTATTGTTGGTGTAGAGAAAGGCTACTGATTTTTCTAGATTTTGTGTGTATCCTGCCACTTTGCTGAAGTTCTTAATCGTTTCTAGGAGTTTCCTGGTGGAGTTCTCAACATCCCTTAAGTAGACAATCACATCATCAGCAAAAAGGGATAGCTTGACTTCCTCTTTTCCGAATAGAACTCCGTTAATTTCCTTTTCTTGCCTTATTGCCCTAGCAAGGGTTTCAAGCACTATAATGAAAAGGAGTGGTGACAGGGGGCAGCCTTGCCGAGTTCCTACCCTTAAGGGGAATGCTTCTGTCATTTCCACATTTAGGATGGTATTGGCTGAGGGTTTCCTCTATATGGCTTTGATTACATTAAGGAATGATCCCTCCAATCCAATTCCCTCTAGGACTTTAAACATGAAGGGATGCTCGATTTTGTCAAAGGCTTTCTCTGCATCATTTGAGATGATGGTGTGGTTTTTGTCTTTCAGTCCATTTATAGGCTTGATGATATTTATTGACTTTCATATGTTGAGCCATCCCTGCATCTCTGGTTTGAATCCAACTTGGTCATGATGGATGATCTTTTTGATGTGGGTCTGAATGCGATTTGCCAGTATCTTGTTTATAATTTTGGCATCTGTGTTCATTAGGGAGATGAGTCTATAGTTCTCCTTTTTGGTTGCGTGTTTGCCTGGTTTTGGTAATAAAGTCATGCTGGCTTAATAGAATGAATCTGGGAGAACTTCCTCCGTTTGTATCCTTCTAAACAACTTGAGTAGTAATGGTTGTAAGTCGTTTCGAAATATTTTATAGAATTCTGCTGTGAAACCATCTGGGCTGGGCATTTTTTGGTTGGGAGGCTGCTTATTGTATTTTCAATTTCTTCATATATTATTGGTTTATTTAAGCTGTTTATCTCCTTTTGGTTGAGCTTTGGTGATTCCCAGGATTTCAGATATTCATCCATTTCTTCTAGGTTTTCAAACTTAGTAGAGTATAGGTTTTTAAAGTAATCCCATATGATTGTCTGGATCTTTTCATTGTCTGTTGTGATATTTCCCCTTTCATCACAGATTCTATTGATTTGGAGTTGTTCCTTCTTTCTTTTGGTTAACTGGGCTAGAGGTCTGTCTATCTTGTTTATTCTCTCAAAGAACCAACTTTTGGATTCATTGATTTTTTGTATGGTTTTCTTTGTTTCTATTTCATTGATCTCTGCTCTGATTTTTGTTATTTCTTCTTGTCTGCTCCGTTTAGGGTTCATTTGTTGTTGTCTCTCAAGTATTTTTAGCTGCAGTGTTAGATCATTCACTTGTGCTCTTTCTGTTTTTTTAATGTAGGCACTTAGAGCTATAAACTTCCCTCTTAGGACTGCTTTTAAAGTGTCCCATAGATTTTGCTGTGTTGTTTTATCATTGTCATTCAGTTCCAGGAATGTTTTTATTTCTTTCTTTATTTCTTCCTTGACCCACTCATTATTCAGGAGAGTGTTGTTTAGTCTCCATGTGTTCCTGTAGGATGTAGGGTTTATTCTGGTGTTGATATTGAGTTTTATTGCACTGTGGTCTGATAGAATGCATGAGATTATGTCAATCTTTTTATATTTGTTGAGTTTTTCCCTGTGTCCCAGTATATGGTCTATTTTGGAGAATGTTCCATGAGGTGCTGAGTAGAAAGTGTATTCTCTGGTGTTTGGGTGAAATATTCGATAGATGTCTGTGAGGTCCATTTGGTGTATTGTGTCATTTAGTTC
>VZQC01001768.1:1016283-1050258 GCA_009823505.1 Rhizomys pruinosus | reverse complement strand
CACCAGCTACACCTCACCTGCCTGGAAATACTGTGCAGCAGAGGCAGCCATGTGCCTGTATATCCCAAATCTAATTGGCTATTGGCTCTCCCCTTGGAGAAATAACCCATGGCTGATGCCACAAGCTTACATCCTCTACAGGTTAGGAGATGTTATAAGCCACAGTAAGACCCTGTCATATTTAACAGGGGGGAAAATTGTAATTCATGGATTAACATATCCAAACATGTGTCTATGCTAAAGTAACCTACCATAACTATTAGTGCTGCTTAAATACCTATATATCTAATTGCTTGTTCTTCATTAGTAGGATCGAAAGGTTATTCCTGGACAAACTGTCAGCCCATGAAAGGAAACAGCCAGAATTGACCAGAGTCCAAGTCAACAGCTCCAGAGAAAGTAGACTGTTTTGCATCTCATCCACCTGTGCCCCTTTTCTAAGCCTAGGGAACAATCTATAGAAGACGGGGCATGGTAGAATGTAAGGGCTGCAATTGGGGTGAATGGTGAAACTACAACAATATAGTCTGGACACTCATTTGATCAACTTGATTCAACATACAAGCTCCCCCTGCTGGATGGTGGGACCCATGGGCTGTGTGGGTTTGGGCACAACTGCTTGCAAATTGGTTTTACATGAAGGATGCTTGTACTCATAAATTATCACTTATTGTTAAAAAATGAAAAAAATAACTGAGAGAATGATGCAGGACAGTTATGGCAGAATGCATGATCTGGGATGGGGTGGGGTGGGGTGGGGGAAAGGAAAGGGAAATATGCCTGAACTGATTTGGAAAATGATATATGAAATAAACAAAGCATCAATAAAAAAATGAAAATTAAAAAAAAAGCCACGTGTCTGGAGGAGAGCCTTAAGAGCAGCTGTCTGTGGCTCCCAAACATGAGGAGGGATGTTCTCCATGAGGGCAGGAAATGGTAAGGGAGGAGAAGGGTCTGTGGGGGGTTGTTCACCCTAGCACAGGCTGAAAGAACAAAGAACACGAAAGGGGGTCTACTCACTGATCAAGGAAGGGGGTGCCTCAGCAGCACAGTTGGGGGGGGTCAGAAAACCACGTTGGGCTCCAGATGTAGACAATTAGACAATCCCCCAGGCCTGCTGGGGAATTTCTGTTTCTTACCATGAAGGAATGGGGGTGAGAGTTGCAGAGTCAAGACACTCTGGGAACTGGGTGAATGCATACAGAGGGCGAGCTGTTGCGGATTCATTTATTGGGGGAAGGTTAAGGGGTTATGTACTGTTTGCATTCCCACTCTCCTCTTCTTGCCTTGTGATTGGCCCAGGTCTGCAACTCAGCTGCTTGTATGCCTAGGGTAGGTTAGGTTGATGAGAGACAAGCTCTGTGCATTCCTAATTCTCAGCATACTGGCTACTACAGAGAACTTAACTTCTGCTATAATTATCCAATCACTTGTAAATTCTTGTGCCCCTTATGTGTGTTCAAATCTTCCTTTAATTTGTCTGATTTATTATAGAAAAGAAAATTCCACTTAAATTCTAAAGAACATTTTTATTGAGGTCTTGTATATTTCATACAAGATTTCTTAATCAAATCTAGACCCACTTCCCCCTCCCTGCCCCCCAGCTCACCAGAGCTCATGCACTCTGCCATACATGACTTTCATCCTTTTCTCAGTTTTTTGAATTTTTGGGTGCAGAAGTTCACTGTATTGGGCAAAAGTTTACAGTTTCATTCAGTTCTTTGACCCAGTCTTTTGTGGTTGTTGTTGTTGTTCCTTCCAAATTGTATTACTCCAAATATGTGTACATACATGGCACACATATATCAAATTTATGATGTCAGAAAATAAACTATAGGTCACTTCCAAAACATGTTCAGGGATTCATATTTTGACAGTTGAGTTGCATTCAGGTAATAAAAAAATATTACTTTACATTTCTACATTACATAGTGTATTAGTCAGGGTTCTCTAAAGAAACAGAGGCAACAGGATGAATATATATAGCTATATACAATTTATTGATTTGCTCACGTGACAGAGTTCAAGGATTCCAACAGTAGCTGCACCACACTGGAAAGGCCAAGATGAGAATCCAGGGAACTGCTCAGTCCGCAAGGCTGGATGTCTCAGTAGTCCAAATCCAGTGCTGAAGGCCCAAATGGGTTCCAGGAGATCTACCAGTCTCAGTACATGCTGGGATCCGAAAGGCTAATCACAGCAGCAAGACAAACTCACCAGATGAGAGAGGCAAGCCGCAGGAGAAAAAGGGGACCAGCTCCTTCTGCCATGGCATTAAATACTGCCTGCCAGCAGAAGGTAACGCCCACATTTGGGGTGGGCCATCCGGGTTGAGGCGGTCCAATCAGAAGACCCTTTTTCTCTTATTTGTTCCTTAGTCCAGTCAAGTTGACACCCAAGATTAACCATCACACATAGCAAGTTGATGAGTAACATCAAGTGTTATATTTACTAAAAACGAAATGAAAGAAAGAGAAAAAAAGCAAAGGAATTATTCAGTTTGCCTTATAAAGAGAGATTTGGTGCTAGGAGCCACAAATGAGGGACACCATACATCATTCATTTCTCTGGGATTGTGTTACTTCAGTTAGCATAATAGCTTCTAGTTCCATCCATTTACCTGCAAAGTTTATGATGTCATCTCTCTTTACCACTGCATAGAATTCCATTGTGTAGATCTACCACATTTTCTCTATCCACTGGTTGGTTGAGGGACACTTGGGCTGCTTCCAGCTCTTTGCTATTGTGAAGAGAGCTGCAATAAACATAGATGTTCATGTATCTCTGTAATATAATGGATCTTGTGGGTATATACCCAGGAGTGGTATGACTGGGTCAGTGGTAGACTCATTTTGAGTCTTTAAAGGCTTCTCCACACTGTTTTCCATAGGGGTTGTACAAGTTTGCATTCCTACCAACAGTGGATGAATGTTCCCCTTTCCCCACAACCTCTCCAGTATTTGGTATCATTTGTTTTCTTGACCATAGCCAATCTTACCAGAGTAAGATGAAATCTGAAAGTGGTTTTAATTTGCATTTCCTTAATTATTAGCAACGCTGAACAGTATTTAAGATGTTTCTCAGCCATCTTTAATTCTTCATTTGTGAAATCTCTACTCCATATTTTGAGTGGGTCATTTGTTTCCTTACTCATTTGTTTTTGAGAAGTTTATATATTCTGAATGTTAATGACCTTTCAGATGTATCGCTGGTGAAAGTTTCTTCCCACTCTGGTTCTTCTCATCACTTCTTTGATCATTTCTTTCACTGTACAGAAGTTCTTGAGTTTAATAAGGCCCCACTTGTCAATTGTTGACCTTCATCTTGTGTAGCTGCTGTCTGATTTAGAAAGTCTTTTTCTGTGCCTCTTTCTTGTAGGTTGCTGCCAACATTTTCTTCTATCTTAATTACCTCTTAATTAGCTCAACATCAAGACCTGTGTAGAGCAGGATGACACCCAAGTTTCAGGTTCTTATAGTTTCAGAGTTTCAGGTTTCATGTTGAGGTCTTTGAGCCTTTTGGAGTTGATTTTTGTACAGGGTGAGAGGGAGGGGTTTAATTTTATTCTTCTATAGGGGGTGATCCAGTTTTGTCAACATCATTTGCTGAAGATGCTGTCTTTCTTCCATTGAGTCTTCTTGGCCCTTTTATCTATGAGGTGGCTAAAATTGCATGTGCTCAGATTTGGCTCTTCAACTTTGTTCCACTGAACAAACCTATGAGACATTTTATTTTTTTTTTAATTTTTTTTTATTTTTAAGGGATTCTACAATACAATGACACAGTTGTTTACAGAAAACACTGATGTTACTCAGTATGTCATACAATTAAGTAATTGGTGCATTTTGCAAGTATCTATGACCAAATTTTGAACAACCCAAGGTTCCCATAGTCCAGTTGGAGAAGCTTGTATGCACAGGCATGTTGATCAATCAGGTGTCCAGACTATATTCCTGTAGTCTCATGATTCACCCCTATCTCTCCACAGCCCTTACAATCTACCACGCCTCCTCTTCCGCAGTTTGTTCCCTGGGCTTTGGGAAAGGGGCACAAGTGGGTGAGAAGAAAACAGTCTAATTTCTTTGGAGTTGTCATTTTGGACTCCAGTCTGTTCAGTTGTTTCCCTTCACGGGTTGACATCTTATCCGCGTGTTGGGGGGGATTTGTGATACCCTTTCATCATACTAACAAAGGAGAAAAGCTAAAAGCATAGCTATCGATTGGATTACAGGCATTTTAGCAGTACCACTATTGTGTCAAGCTAAGCTGTGAGGCATAGTACATGCATGATGGCTTGATGGGTATGCTAATCCGCAAACTGTGGTTTCTCTATAAAGGGTTTACAATTCTTATGTGGCTTATAAACGTCCCTTCGCACTAGAGGACATAAGCTTGTCTGGCATCCGCTGTGAGTTATCCTCCAAGGAGAGAGCTAATAGCCAATAGTTTTGGGATATAATATAGTACACTTGCTGGCTGCCCACTGTTGCACAGTATCTCCAGGCTGTTGCAGGTGTAGCTGATATTTTCGAGAGAGGATCTTGTTTGTATCTCGAGTGAGACCAATATTTGCGTACGTTGTAATGGGCCTTTGGTAACTATGAGACATTTTACCGATAATCTAAGAGGGAAATTTATAGCTCTAAGTTAAGCTCTCTATCATTAGAGAAAGGAAAGAACCACAAAGGTAAATAAAGCACAAATAAATACGAAAAAAAAAACAACACAAAAAAACAAAAGACAAAAATCCAGATAAACCACAGAGAAGAAATAACAAAAATCAGAGCGGGAATCACATGAAATACACAAAGAAAAAAACAAAAACTATGCAGTTGCAGTATTATTGAGAATTTTTACATCTCATGTTGCATTAAGGGAAATGTGCTCTGAGTTTTCTATTTGGTTTTATCTTTGCCTAGTTTGGGTATTAGTGGTGATGCTGGGATTCACGAAGGAGATTTGGAGATTTCCCTCTTGTATATCCTCTTGAACATATTTGAGTAGTAGTAGCCGTAGGTGCTTGTACACTGTCTTATAGATGTCTGTGTCCTGGGGCATCCCTGGAGGGATCCCACTGGGCTGGAGTCTTCCATAGGGTGGTAAATCGGGGGTAAAGCTTTGGGCGTGGGATTATGCCTGCCCCTATTCGCGTGTAGTCTCTTCTTCGGATCCTGGGCATATGGGCTTTGTCCTTGGGGCCTGTATTCGCAATTCCAATGTTGGAGTCCAATACTGGCCTCTTCACTGTGTTGAAGGCTGCTTGGCTTGCACTCCTTCGAATGGCTTCTTCGTAATCGGTCAGGTTGGCGGGGGGGGGGTGGCACTGCCTGTCATGGGTACAGGAGACTTGCTCAGCGCCAGTGGAAGGATCCTCCGGAAGAGCCAGACACAAAAAAGGGGGACGGGATCAGAAAACACAATTGGGAACATACTTAAAGAACTCAGATCCATAAAGAAAAAAAACAATTAAAGAACGACGAAAGAGAATGAGGAACTGACAAGAAGGACACGAGTAGAGAGAGCAGATGTGACAAGTTTCCGGAAGGAAGTGTAAACACTGAAACGATCCCTGGGCGAAAAGAAAAAGGGAGGAAACCAACCAGGCGAACAAAAGAGCTACACAAAAAGAGATCAGAGAGAAGCTCGCAAAAATGAAAGAACACTAAAGAAATCAGAAGAGGAAAATGAAAAAAGGAAATCAAAAACTCATCCATCAAGAGGAAAGGAATGAAAAAAGCCTCAGAAGCAGAAAGGAGGAAGCAGAACAAAGAATAAAATCAAGACCTGGAAGATAACACAAAACAACTAAAACCTCAAGGAAAGATTATGAAAAATATTAAAAATACACAAAATGGAAAACAACCAAGAGCTGTGGGACACTATAAAAGATCAAACCTCCGACATCATAGGATAGGGAAGGAGAAGAATCCAAGAGAATGGTATGATTCAGATACTTCAACAGAATATAGATGAAAACTTCCCCAAACTAAAAAAGGACAAACCATACCAATACAAGAAGCACATAGAACTCCAAACAGACAAGATCAGAAAAGAAATTCTCCATGCCACATCATAGTTAAAATGCTAGACACACCAAAAAAAGACAAAAATACTTAAAGCGACAAGGAAAAACAACAAGTGGACCTATAAGGGGGAAACCTATCAGAATAACAACGGGACTCTCATGCAAACATGAGGAAGACACAGAAGAACCTGAGGCAAAGCATTCCCAGTGTGAGGGACAATGGATGCCAGCCCAGGTTACTCTACCCAGCACAAAATGTCAACCATAGTGGAGGAGAGAGGAAAATCTTCCATGACATAAAACAACTGAAAGAATACGTGTCCAGGAAAACCAACCCTTCAGGAATACTTGAAGCAATTCCAAAAAACAGAAAGGAGCAAACCAACCACCCAGGAACCTCGAAAGAGAAATCAATAAAAGAACTGCAGAAGTAGAAACATAAAAACCGCAAGATGGATAATAAAAAAATCATAGATACACAAATAAAAACAACACAAACCTATCAGTCAAACCTTAAATATTAATGACATAATTCCCAATCAAAAGCATAGAGGGAGACTGGATTAGGAAAAGTGATCCATCGATATGCTGTCGACAAGAAACACATCTTACCTTCAAGGACAGGCCACCTTAAAGTGAAGGGATGGAAAAAAATATTCCAAGCAAATGGTACCAAAAAGAAAGAAAGCAGGTGTTGCTATTTTAATATCGATAAATAGACTCAAAGTAAAAGAAATAAGAGAGCAAGAAGGCCATTACATTTTCATCAAAGAGAACAATCCACCAAGGATTTCACAATTATGAATATATATGCCCCAAATTCTGGTGCACCAAACTTTAAAGACAATTCTCCAGGACCTCAAGTCCAGACAAACCCAGCACATCATAGTGGGAGAGTTCAATACCCCACTGAGTCCTTTGGATAGGTCAACAGGACAAAAAATAAACAGAGAGATATCTGAAGCATGAAGATCATGCTACACCAAAGGGACCTCATAGACCTCTACCGAACATTCCATCCTAATACGCAGAGAATACACTTTCTACTCAGCACCCCACGGAACATCTCCAAAATCGACCACATACTGGGACACAAGAGAAACCTCTACAAATACAAAAAGAATCGAAATATTTTAATGCATCCTGTCAGGGACCACAGTGCAATGCAGCTCAACATCAACACCAGGACAAGCCCTCCTGCCTACAAGAACACATGGAGACTAAACAACACACTCTTGAATAATGAATGGGTCAAGGAAGAGATAAAGAAAGAAATAAAAACATTCCTGGAACTGAATGACAATGACAATACAACACAACAAAACCTATGGGATACCTTAAAAGCAGTCCTAAGAGGGAAGTTTATAGCCCTGGGTGCCTACATTAGAAAAACAGAAAGAGCACAAGTGAATGATCTAACACTACAGCTAAAAGCACTTGAGAGGCAACAACAGATGAACCCTTATAGAATTCTGCTGTGAATCCATCTGGGCCTGGTCTTTTTTTTTAGTTAGGAGTTGTTTTTATTTTTATCACGGTTTCAGTTTCCTCATTTACTATGGGTCTGTTTAAGCTGTCGATAACTTCCTGGTTAAGTTTTGGTGAATTCCATGATTTAAGATATTCATTCATTTCCCTTAGGCTTTCAAATTTAGTAGAGTATAAGTTTTTGAAGTATTCCCATATGATTGTCTGAATCTTTTTGCTATCTGTTGTGATGTTTCCCTTTTTATCTCTAATTTTGTTAATTTGGAGTTGTTCTTTCCTTCTTTTGGTCAATTGGGCTAAAGGTCTATCTATCTTGCTTATCCTTTCAAAGAACCAGCTCTTGGATTAATTGATTTTTTTTTGTATTGTTTTCCTTGTTTATATTTCATTGATTTCCACTCTGATTTTTGTTATTTCTGTCTGTTGGGTTTAGGATTAATTTGTTGCTGCTTCTCAAGTGCTTTTAGTGGCAGTGTTAGGTCATTTATTTATGCTCTTTCTGTTTTCTTAATGTAAGCACTGAGAGCTATAAATTTTCCTCTTAGGACTGCTTTAAAGTGTCCCCAGAGATTTTGTTGTGTTGTATCATCCCATTCATTTAGTGCCAGGAATGCTTTTCTTTCTTTCTTTTTTTTCTCCTTTGACCCATTCGTTATTCAGTAGTGTGTTGGTTAGTCTCCATGTGTTCTTGTAGCTAGTAGGGCTCTTTCGGGTGTTGATATTGCACTGTGGTCTGATAGGATACATGAAATTATTTCATTTTTTGTGTTTGCTGGTTTGTTCTGTTTCCCAGGATGTGTTCGATTTTGGAGAATGTTCCATGGGGTGCTGAGTAGAAAGTATATTCTTTTGATGTTTGGGTGGAATATTTGGTACATGACTGTTAGATCCAATTGTATTGTTCAGTTCAGATATCTCTCTGTTTATTCTTTGTCCAATTGACCTGTCCAATGGTCTCAGTGGGGTATTGAGTCTCCCACTATTAGTATGCTGGGATTAACCTATGCCTTGAAGTCCTGCAGGATTGTGCTTATGAAGTTCGGTGCACCAGGGTTCAGTGCATATATATTTATGATTGTGAAATCTTCATGGTTTATTGATCCTTCGATAAAGATGTAGTGACCTGATTCATGTCTTCTGATTAGTTTTACTTCGAAGTGTATTTTGTCTGATATTAAAATAGCAACTCCTGCTTGCTTTTTACCATTTGCTTGGAGTAATTTTTTTCCATCCTTTCACCTTAAAATGGTGTCTGTCCTTGAAGTTGAGATGCATTTCTTGTAGACAACAAAAAAATGGATTTAGTTTCTTAATTCATTCTCCCAGTCTGTTTCTCTTGTTTGGGGAGCTCGGACCATTAATATTTAAGGTTAATATTGAGAAATGTATATTGTTTCCCTTGAGTTTATATTCTGTTTGCATTTCTGTTCTTATCTATTTGGTGTTCTATGTGCTTCTTGTATTTGTACGGGTATGTATTTTTTCAATTTGGGGAAATTTTCTTCTATAATTCTATTGAAGATCTGGTCCATACCTGGGATTCTTCTCCTTCCTCTATACCTATGATGTGTTGGTTTGGCCTCTTCATGGTATCCCAAATTTCCTGATTATTCCACTCTTGTGTTTTTTTTTAATTTTTCATATTCTTTGCTTGAGTTTTCCAGTTCTTCTATGTTATTATCTAGCCTTCATATTCTATTTTCTGCTTCATCCATTCTGTTACTGAGTCTTTCTCCTGTTCTATCCTATTGACTGGATGAGCATTCAATTTTTTCCTTTTTCCTTTCAGTGTGGGATCTCTTCAGCATTTCCATTTCTTCTGGAACTGGTTGTTTTCTCCCTTTAGTTCTTTGATTTGTTATTTATATTCCTTGATTTCTTTGAGTATTTCTATGATTGTTTTTGAAGATCTGTGTCCTGGGTTACCTCCATGGCGGTCTCATTTTTGGAGTCTCCTATAGGACTGAATAGAGCTTGGTGGGGATTTATTATTTGCTTTTCCTATATTGTTGATTTTTCATTGTGCTTTTGGCATGTGGGTTTGATTTGTTGTTCATAATCTGAGGTGAAAGTCAAGTGTTTGTTCATTGTGTTGAAGGCCTGTTCCCCTAGGTTGGCTGTGGAATGGCAGGTTTGCTGTCTCTTCTGTTACCCTGTGTCCTGGAGTCATTATCACTGTTCCCACCAGGATGCCAGCACCACAGGTTGGGGGTAGGGGGGAGCGCTGATTTGTCCCTCTCTCCAATATTCTCCCTGAGTTGTGCAGACTCACCCCAGAAAAAAAAATTTTAATGGAATTTACCAAAACTTCACAAAATAATATGTATAGTAACAGGTGGTTTTGGTATCCATATGAAATAAATTTGACTAACATAAGAATAAATTATCCTAAATGCAGAGGCAAGAACAAGGCTTATACTGAGTCTGAAATAACATCTTAGGCATTTCCATATACAGTGTACACTCTAGGTGAGTAGACTGGTAGGAAGAAAGAAGGAATATATTATTTACGAGTATAGGTGACAGCAACGGACGTGCAGGATGGAACAGAAAAAAAGTGAGATGGGAAGTGAGAAAGCCATGTAAAGTATACAAAATAGATGGGCGTGTTCAGAAGAATAAAAAGGGATAAAGGATTAAAGAAACAGAAAGAATGGATGACAAGATGACAGATCCCATCTGCCCCCTTCCTTTATTTTCTTTTTCAAAATAAAAGCATTCTTAAGACTAGAAGCATTAGTGAGAGAGAGATGAAGGCAAAACAGAGGAGACACCACTGCCCAACTTCATTAGCCCAAGTCACCTCCTCAGATGCATTGCACGCCAGCAGATGAAGAAACTTCAAGTGGAAATTGTTGAGTGATTGCCAGTAGCCATAAAGTAAGTGAAGTTCCCAAATGAACAAGCATAAGCCAGGCCAATCTTGATCCAGTTTTCAAAAAGGAAGAAGAGCTATAAACTTCAAAATATAACTGCTAAGTCTGAGAACATTCTAGGTAAATATGCTCAGAATATTGTTCATTAGCAAGGGAAATGGTCAGCAATGAGCCAACTGCAGGTTCCCTAAGAACAATTAATACAACTTTATTTTTCTGTGTTACTAAAACAGAAATATGGTAAAAGGTAACTTCTTGCCATAATGGAGGTTTAAAGGATTTATAAAGAAAAGATTAATGGCAATAGTAAAAATACCAAATATATGTCAAATTAGACTTTAAGAAAGATAGTACAAAGAAAAGTGCCTTAGCAATACAATCCTGTACTTAGCATTTTCTTTTAAAACCTGTTCTTTTTCTTAAATTGTTCAAGGAAAAACTATCTGGCATTATTTTCTATTGAGGCAGATTCTCTGGGTATATGTATGACTACTGCATTTGCTTGTTTGATTTTTTTAGAGTCTATCAAATTTAACAGAGAAATCAAAAGTGATCTGTGATGTAGCAGTAGTGCAAATCAATGTGCCACTTCACCAGTGCGTAAAGGCACTCCTTAGAATACTACAGATGATGACAACAGCAACAAATAATATAAATGCGTATGAGCAAATGGGGTTAGAATTACATGAGGCACGTGCGTGTGTGCACATGCGTATGTTGAACTGGTAGACAAAGACAGGTGCAAAAATCAATTTTTACAGGGACTGGAGAGATGCTCAGTAGTTAAGGACACTTGCTGCTTTTCTAGAGGATCCAGGTTGGATTTCCAGCACCCACATGGTGTCTGACAACTGTGTGTAACTCCAGTTTCAGAGGATTTGACATCCTCTCCTGGCCTGTGCAAGCATTGCATGTATATGGTGCACCTGCATGCAAGCACACAAGACACTCATACATATTAATTAAATATAATAAATAAAGTAATTTTTATTTTTTTATTTTTTATGTTGACATAGGCTTTTTTAATTTATTTTTTATTGTTATTAAACTTTTTCCATACAACATACATCATTTCTCAATCGAATTTAGAGTCACTTCCCTTTCCATGCCCCCCACCCGACCTGAGTTCCTACACTCTACATGTCTTGCATCTTTTTCCCAG
The DNA here is from genome assembly GCA_009823505.1 of Rhizomys pruinosus. Lineage (NCBI taxonomy): Eukaryota > Metazoa > Chordata > Mammalia > Rodentia > Spalacidae > Rhizomys > Rhizomys pruinosus. The sequence goes on along the minus strand of VZQC01001768.1, from coordinate 1,038,707 downwards.
TCTTTCCAGAGTTGTTGTTTTTTTCTTTTTCTTTTTTTAAATTTTCATTTTTTTATTGATGCTTTGTGTACTTCATACATCATTTTCCAATTCAGTTGAGGCATATTTCCCTTTCCCTTCCCCCATCCCACCCCACCCCATCCCAGATCATGCATTCTGCCATAACTGTCTTGCATCTTTCACTCGTTTTTTTTTTTCATTTTTTAACAATAAGTGATAATTTGAGTACAAGCATCCTTCATGTAAACCCAGTTTGCAAGCAACTGTGCTCAAACCCACACAGCCCATGGGTCCCACCCTCCAGCAGGGGGTGCTTGTATGTTAAATCAAGTTGCTCAAATGAGTGTCCAGACTATATTGCTGTAGTTTCACCATTCACCCCAGTTGCAGCCCTTACATTCTACCATACCCCCTCTTCTGCAAATTGTTCCCTGGGCTTAGAAAAGGGGCACAGGTGGATGAGAAGCAAAAGCAACCTTTTTCAACCCTTAAAATTCTTTGTATGTGACTATATATCATAATGTAACAACAGCAGCCAGGAAAATGGAAAGGAACCATGGAGAGAAGGAAAGACCCCAAGAGAAGGGGATAGTAGGAAACAGATATTACCAAGGAGGAAATGGGAAAAAATGGGGTTATTCAAGAGGGAAGGGAGGAGGGAAGTACATAAATGGATTCATGGGGGTAAAGGAGAAGAAGGAAATCAAGAGAGGGGGCATAAGAGGAGACGGGTATTGTCAAGGGGAAAATGGGGAAGGAGGAGGAAGTTTAGACAGGGAAAGACAGAAGAGAGATAAATAAAACCTAGGTGGAATGCAAAACCAGAGGGAAATACGTTAACCCACAAACCCACTGAAAAATACACATATATCCAATCTAGAGCATGTGTATACCTGAAGGCTATATATCAAAAAAACACAGTGCCAGACAGGATAAATCTCCTTTGCAGTTGGTGGTCAGGACACTCCAAGAGACTCCTGGAATAGCACAGGCTATTGCTACAGACCTGGGTTATCTCCCAGAACTTGAAGGTAAGTCCCTATTGCTGAAGACAGGACATATGTCAGACACAGGACTTGCAGCAATGGCGCTGAAACTGACCTGGATGCCTCCTCCCTGAAGACTAACTCTCATAGTTCTGGAGGATACCATGCAGGCTGTTAAAGGAGAAAATCAGTGGTTCAACCCCAGCTTCACGATGACTAACACAAGAAACTATAGCAATTCAGTAGTGGCACTTTTATCTAGAGGGTAATCAACAGCTATCTAATTGGACTTAAAGCTCTATCAGTGGGATGGAACTAATGTGTGCCACTGTAATTATAATAAAATACACATGGCTGGAGAGGTCATAGAATCTGGAGAAAATCCTATCTCTATCTCTAGACAAATGAAATTTCTTACTGTACACTAAATATGGATCCTTATATTTACAGACAAATATTCCTTTCACCCCATATCAAAGGAGCTTCTTTTTGCAATAGTTGGAGACTCTTACAGAATTTCATAACTGGTCACACACAGAGAAGTGCCTGAGAGAAGTCTAGCCCTAAGTGACACATCTATAATGGAAGCTCTACACCTAAGGTTCATGGTATATAGTGGGAGGGGAGGTAGAGAGAATACTAATGCATCTCTCCACTCTCACCAGCAAAGATTCTTCCTGCAGTAGAGTATGATATACACAAAAGGCCACAGCTAGCTAAGTTTTAGATAACAAGTGATTACAGAGTACATGTCCCCGAATGGGACTCCTATAATAAATGTGGATCACCTAGGCTCAGGTACTATTGTGGAAGAGCCAGACTTGATGCATGAACATAAGGAAACAAGGTTTCAGACCTCTGGGAACTTGCTCATATGAACTCACAACAATGGCTACAGTATGCGCAAGACCCATGCTGACTCAATCAGACAAAAACCCAGCATAGTACTAGAGTAATGGACAGCAGGACCCAACCTTAGTAGAAGAAATATTGGCAGTGCATTACTGCTGGGTGAGGGAGAGTTGATTTTCTTTAAGGGAGTGATACTAGATAGGCTGAGTACACTCTAGTGGATGAACTTTCACAGAGGGACATCTAGGTACCAAAGCTTAATAGAATAAGCATTAACATATTTGGCAGAAACATGCAAGTCAGTGGGCAGGGACGGGGAAACTATAGGAGGTGTGGATGGGGGAGAGGTCTAAATATGATTAATATCTATTGTATGAAATGCACGAATGCTCAATAAAAATATACATAAAATGAATCTTCTTTTGAAAACCAGAACTCATTTTTTTATTTTTTAATTGTTATTAAACTTTTCCATAAGTCATACATCATTCTCAACTGAATCCAGAGTTGCTTCCCTTTCCATGTCCCCCACCCCACCCAAGACCCTGCACTCTGCCCCGACATGTCCTGCATCTTTTTTTGAGTCTTTCCAGAGTTTTTTTCTTTCAGTTCTTTTGTTGTTGTTCTCTCCAACTTGTATTGTTACAGTATATATACATATATATGCATAGTTATATACACATAAATATATACATACATACATACATATATACATATATACATACATACATACATACATACACATATCACTTGAATTGGAGGACTTATTTTTTCCCCTAATAAATGTCCTGTTTTCCTTAAGGAGTTGATCGAAGGTTCCTCCTTGGCAATCCCAAACAACCATCAAACCTGCACTTTTGCTCCACATTGGGGTCTTTCCCTCCCATGGTCTGCCAAATGAAGTCCAGTAAGCATGTGATTGGGGTGAATTGTGAGACTACAGCAAAATAGACTGGACACTTTTTTGATCAACATGATTGTACATACAAGCCTCTCCAGCTGGATGGTGGGACCTTTGGCTCAATTGGCTTTTGTGGTTGTGGGGGCAGAGTTGTCCTCCTACCTGGTATAAAAGGTACCGGGGACCCCCGCACCAACTGGGATTGCCAAAGTGTCCAAGAGGATTCTTTGGAGAACCTTCAGAACAGAAGGGGAAACGTTAGTTAGACTTCCAACAGAAAGCCTAAAGCTTAGAGAAGTCAACACTCCATAAGCAAAGAGAAAAGGAGAAAAACAAATCACTCAAACAAACAACGAAGGCATCTGAAGGAGACAAGCAAAGAAAGCCCTCATCATAGTGAAGAGGCATTTGGGATTCACATTGGAATACAGGCAAAGAGAAACCCATATGCCAGGGACACGAAGAAGAGACAACATAGGAAAGGTGCAGGATAATTCCACACCAAGCTCTACCAACCCTGTGCAAGATGCCTACAGTGGGATCCCCCTGGGGATGGCCCAGGACACAAATATCAGAAGTACAATTGTGAACATACTTAAAGAAATACAAAAGTATAAAGAGCAAATCAAAGAATTAAGAAAAGAGAACGAAAAACTCAAGAAGGACCGAGAGAGAATGACAAACTCTGGAAGGAAATGGAAACACTGAAAAGATCCCATGTTGAAAAAGATAAGGAAACCAACCAGGGAAGCAAAGAGCTACAGGAAGAGACTGAGAAGCTCCAAAAGGAAGTGGAAATACTAAAGAAATCAGAAGAGGAAATGAAAAAGGAAATCAAACATTCATCCAATCAAGAAGAAAGGAATGGAAAAGCCTCAGAAGCAGAATAGAGGAAGCATAAAGAAGAATATCAGACCTGGAAGATAACACAAAACAACTAAAAACCTCAAGTAAAGACTATGAAAAATTTAAAAATGCACAAAAGTGGAACAACCAGGAACTGTGGACACTATGAAAAGATCAAAGCTCCACATCATAGGAATAGAGGAAGGAGAAGAATTCCAAGAGAATGGTATTGATCAGATCTTCAACAGAATAATAGAAGAAAACTTCCCCAAACTAAAATAAGACAAACCAATAGAAATACAAGAAGCACATAGAACTCCAAACAGACAAGATCAGAAAAGAAATTCTCCATGCCATGTCATAGTTAAAATGCTAGACACCCTAAACAAAGACAAAATTCTAAAAGCCACAAGAGAAAAACAAGTTACCTATAAGGTGAAACCTATCAGAATTACAACTGACTCCTCAGTGCAAAATATGAAAGCAAGAAGAATGTGGAGCAAAGCATTCCCAGTGTTAAAGGACCCTATCATAGTTAAAATGCTAGATGCCCAAAACAAAGACAAAATTCTGAAAGCCACAAGAGAAAAACAAGTTACATATAAAGGGAAACCTATCAGAATTACAACTGACTTCTCAGTGCAAACTATGAAAGCAAGAAGAAGGTGGAGCAAAGCATTCCCGGTATTAAAGGACTATAGATGCCAACCTAGGTTACTATACCCAGCAAAAATGTCTATTGTAGTTGAAGAGAGAGAAAAACCTTCCATGACATATACAAAATGACAGAATACATGTCCGGAAAACCAACCCTTCAGAGAATACTTGAAGCAATTCAAAGGACAGAAGAATGGAGTAACTATCTACAGGCACCTAGAAAGAGAAATCAATAAAAGCATAACTGCAGAAGTAGAAACCTAAACCAAAAATACAAATGGATAATAAGGTGAAAGGAAGCAACACAAACCTATAAGTCATAACCTTAAATATTAATGGACCAAACTCCCCAATCAAAAGACATAGACTGGGAGATTGGATTAGGAAACAGAACCCATTGATATGCTGTCTACACAAACACATCTTACCTTCAAGGATAGGCACCACCTTAAAGCGAAAGAATGGAAAAAATATTCCAAGCAAATGGTACCAAAAGAAAGCAGGTGTTGCTATTTTAATATCAGACAAAATAGACTTCAAAGTAAAAGAAATCAGAAGAGACAAAGAAGGCCATTACATTTTTATCAAAGGAACAATTCACCAAGAAGATTTCACAATTATGAATATATATGCACCAAACTCTGGTGCTCCAAACTTTATAAAGACAATTCTCCAGGACCACAACGCACAGATTAACCCCAGTACACTCATTGTAGGGGACTTCAATACCCCCACTGTACCCTTTGGACAGGTCAACAGGACAAAAAATAAACAGAGAGACATCTGCACTGAATGATATGATACATCAAATGGACCTCACAGACATCTACTGAATATTCCACTCTAATACCAGAGAATACACTTTCTACTCAGCACCCCACAGAACATTCTCCAAAATCGACCACATACTGGGACACAGAAGAAATCTCCACAGATACAAAAAGATTGAAATAATTTCATGCATTCTATCAGACCACAGTGAAATAAAGCTAAATATCAACACCAGGATAAGCCCTACAATCTACAAGAACACATGGAGACTAAACAACATGCTCTTGAATAATGAATGGATAAAGGAAGAGATAAAGAAAGAATAAAAGCATTCTGGAACTGAAGGACAATGATAATACAAAACACAACAAAACCTCTGGGATACTTTAAAAGCAGTCCTAAGAGGGAAGTTTATAGCCCTGGGTGCACTACATAGAAAAAACAGAAAGAGCACAAGTGAATGATCAACACATGCAGCTAAAAGCACTTGAGAGGCAACAACAAAGAAAAAAAGATGAAACCCTGAAATGCAACAGACCGGAAGAAATAACAAAAAATCAAGGGCAAAGAAATCAATGAAATAGAAACAAAGAAAACAATACCAAAAAAATCAATGAATCCAAAAGTTGGTTATTTGAAAGAATAAACAAGATAGACAGACCTCTAGCCTAAAAGAAAGAAGGAACAACTCCAAATCAATACAATCCATGATGAAAAGGGAAACATCACAACAGACAAGGAAAAGATCCAGAAAATCATACGGGAAAACTTCAAAAACCTATACTCTACCAAGTTTGAAAACCTAGAAGAAATGGATGAATATCTGAAATCCTGGAAATCACCAAAGCTCAACCAAGAAGAGATCAACAGCTTAAACAGACCCATAATATGAAGAAATTGAAGATGTAATAAGAAACCTCCCAACTAAAGAAAGCCCAGGCCCAGACGGTTTCACAGCAGAATTCTATAAAACATTTCAAAAATCACCACTTGTAGAAGAATGAAATTAAACCCCTACCTCTCGCCCTGTACAAAAGTCAAATCCAGATGGATCAAAGACCTCAACATGAAACCCCAAACTCTGAAGGCTATTGAAGAAAAAGATGGCAGCAGCCTACAAGACATAGGCACAGGAAAAGACTTCCTAAATCATTATTACTAAAATTGTTTAGAAGGATACACACAGAGGGAATTCTCCCAAATTCCTTCTATGAAGCCAGCATCACTCTAGTACCAAAATCAGGCAAAGATACAACCAAAAAGGAGAACTATAGACCCATCTCCCTAACGAACACAGATGCCAAAATTCTAAACAGGATACTGGCAAATCGCATACAGACTCACATCAAGAAGATCATCCAGCATGACCAAGTTGGATTCATACCAGAGATGCAGGGATGGTTCAACATATGAAAATCAATAAGCATCATCAAGCATATAAATGGACTGAAAGACAAAAACCACACCATCATCTCAATTGATGCAGAGAAAGCCTTTGACAAAATCCAGCATCCCTTCATGTTTAAAGTCCTAGAGGGAATTGGATTGGAGGGATCATTCCAAAATATAATTAAAGTCATATAAAGGAAACCCACAGCCAATATCATCCTAAATGGGGAAACGAAATGACAGAAACATTTCCTTTAAAGGTAGGAACTCGGCAAGGCTGCCCACTGTTACCACTCCTCTTCAATATGGTGCTTGAAACACTTGCTATGGGAATAAGGCAAGAAAAGGAAATTAAAGGAGTACTAATTGGAAAAGAGGAAGTCAAGCTATCCCTATTTGCTGATGATATGATTGTTTACTTAAGGGATGCTAAAAACCCCACCAGAAAACTCCTAGAAATGATTAACAGCTTCAGCAAAGTGGCAGGATACAAAATTAACCTAAAAAAATCAGTAGCCTTTATTTACACCAACAACAAGTAACTGGAGAAGGAATTCAGGGAGACCTTCCCACTCACAATAGCCTCAAAAACAATAAAATACCTAGGAACAAACCTAACCAAAGACACCAAAGATCTCTACAACAAAAATTTTAAATCCTTGAAGAAAGAAATTGAAGAAGACATCAGAAGATGGAAAAACCTCCCATGCTCATGGACTGGGAAAATTAATATAGTAAAAATGTCCATTCTATCCAAACTCTTTCTCTCACCAAGCAGTGATCAGCTCCAAATAGTTCCTATGCTAAGGTTGGGACTTCTTGACCACTTTCCCAGTTCTATGGTGGATTTCTGTATGATTTTGTTTACATGGGTCTTGTGCATGCTGTAATAATTGTGGCAAGTTCATATGAGCAAGTTCACAGCTGCCTGAAGGACACTTTCTGCAATGGTCTCTGAGCCATGGGTAAATGAGGTTTAATATAGGAGTCCTATCCAGGGACCTGTATTCTGCAGTGTCTTATTCTTTACATTTTTGGCCAGTTGTGACTTTCTTTGTTAATTGCCCTCTGTTACATGAGAAAGTTTCAGTCATGGGAGTTGAGAGATACATAAGTATTCTCTCTACCCCCTGCTCTGCTGTGTTCTGTGAGCCATACAATTCCACTGTAGATGCTAACAAAGCATCTCAGAAAGGAAGTGTTTATTTTGGCCTACCATTTAAGAAGGGATCCATCACAGCATAATAAACATAGCAACAGCAACATGAGCAGCTTGTCACACTGAGTTAAATCTCAAAGCACCCCCATGCCATCAGTGACCCGCTTCAAATAGCAAGCCTCTGCCCAAAGATTCCACAGCCTTCCAAAACAGCACCACAGCTGCAGCCAAGTGTTCAAACCTGGTAACCCTCAGGAAACATTTCACATTGCAATCACATCTGTCTTTACAAATGATGCCCACTATAGGTATCTGAGAACTACTGAAGCTGGATGATGCAGCTATTCTCCTATTCATTCTCTAAAACCACCCAGAGATAGCTGGATGTTATGGGCTACATGTTTATGTTCCCTCAAACTCATATATTAAACTTTGAGGCACAAATATATTACTATTAGAAGTGGGACCTCTGAGAAGTAGTCACTCAATCACAATAGTAGAATAGAACTCCCCCAGCAGGATCAGTGCCTTTATGAGAAGAGACATGGCAAGTTAGGCATGAATGCAGGCAAAATCCCAGCATGGGTGCAGGAGGTGCTCACTATGCCCCCTCTCCTTTATCTGAGGAGATATTATGAGACTGATGTCTGCTGGGAGAGGAAGAGTCACTTTTCTTTAGGGATGAAGGCCCTGAGAGGCTACCCGTGCTCCAGTTAATGGTCTCAGGTCTGTGCACACACAAGTAGCACTAAATGGGCTCACTGAGTATTTTTTAAAGGATAGAGAGAGAAACAAAGTGCATGATCATGATGTTGGGAGGACAGGGAAGAAATAGGAGGGGAAGGAAGAGGGGTGGGTCTGATCCAAACATGTAATGTGTTTGTATGAAAATTCAATAGTCGCCAGGTGTGGTGGTGCACACCTTTAATCCTAGCACTTAGGAGGCAGAGGCAGGTGGATCTTTGTGAGTTCAAGGCCAGCCTGGTCTACAGAGTGAGTTCCAGGACAGCTGGGGCTACAGGGATACCCTGTCTCGAAAAACACCAAAAAAAAAAAAAAAAAAGAAAATTCAATAGACATGAAAGAGTTCATTTTTCCCTCTGCTTTCTGACATGTGAGGACAAAACAATACAGCTTTCTATACAACACAGAAAGCAGGACTTCACCAGGCACTGCAACAGCTCATGTTTTAACTAAGACTCCAGAACTGTGAAAAATAAGTGTGCATTGTTTAAGGCACACACGCTATGGTAATGTTCTCTAGAAGCCTTTCCAAAAGCTATGGAATTGCATTCTCAAATTCCTTCTTGAATAGTGTGGTGGGAGAAAAGAACATATTTGGAGAGATGGATCATAGGCTAAAGTCTCAAAGATGTTAACCTACCAAAGAGACTGTGTTTGGAGTGTCTAATTATAGGTTATATCATTTGAACCAAAGAACATGTCAGTTATTAATAACACATTCCATTTTTTTAATTTAAAGTCAAAACAACCTGTTCATGGACCAATTATTTGTTTTAAAGTAGTAATATTTCTGGGCTATTAATGATGTAGGAATGTATAATTATGGAAATAAATGCCCAGGTCCCCTTCAAATATGAAAAGGGTGAGCCAAAGTAAATGTTGCTTGGAAACTAGTTCTATTTGCCAAGATGAGCCAAGCAACTCTGTAACCCTTCCTAAATAAGGCATGCAAGCTAGCAGGTAGGAAAAACAAATGGTCAAATGGTCAAGGAGAATCTAGGCAGGGAAAGTCTGTACCTCCTAGATGCTCCTATCACAAAGAATTATGAAAGGGCAGTGAAATTCCATGGCTGAGGTTCGCAGTCCAGTCTCTCCCAGTCTGTCAGCAGCTAACTAAATAGACTCCTCTGAGTGTACTTTGAGCATTTACAGATGGGAGAGCTGAGAGCCCATGCAAAACCCAGGATGCCTAGAAAAAAAGACACTCCCTCCTGGTGCCAAATGTCATCAGGCCACAGAAGGAATCTGCTGGGCTGAAACTGCAAAACAAGAATTCCAGGCCAGAGTGGAAACTGTCCCTTAGCTATTGGCTAGGCTTATTGCCAGGGCCTAGGGGAATCTGGCACTGGAAGTTACAGATTCAGGCAATGAAATTCAGGCAATGTTCAGAGCTCTTACTCCAGGGTTTGGCATCAAAGATTCTGCCTAATTCCTCTAGTAAATTTCATATATTAAAATAATAAATAAACAAGCAAGTAAAGCCCTCTTCTCAGCTAGCTTGAGAGAGACTTTCAATCTATCTGTCAGACTTACTTTGAATCCAGCTACCTTTGAGAATGGTGCAAACTATATTTAGCAGGGAAAAGAATGCTGTTTCATTAAGTCCTTCATCAAATCACTTTTCTTCAGACTACCTTCTAATAAAACCTGGGCAATAACCAAAAGATGCTCAGAAATTAGTATTAGTGATCAGGCTCTAGCTGACTACAAATATCATTAGTCTTAGTTTAATGCAATTGGCAAAGAAAGAAAAGACTGTTTTTAATATAATTTTTGTTTTAAACAGTCATTTTTTTAACATTTTTTATTGATGCTTTGTGCATTTCATACATCATTTTCCAATTCAGTTCAAGCATATTTCCCTTTCCCTTCCCCCCCACCCCCACCCCAACCGAGATCATGCATTCTGCCATAACTGTCCTGCATATTTCTCTCAGTTTTTTTTTCATTTTTTAGCTATAAGTGATAATCCATGAGTATAAGCATCCTTCGTGCAAAACCAATCTATAGACTGTTGTGCCCAAACCCCCACAGTCCCACCATTCAGTGGAGGTTGACAGGTTGTTTGTTCAATCAAGTTGATCAAATGAGTGTCCAGACTACATCGCTGTAGTTTCACCGTTCACCCCAATCGCAGCCTTTACATTCTACCACGCCCCCTCTTCCGCAGATTGTTCCCTAGGCTTAGAAAAGGGGCACAGGTGGATGAGAAGTAAAACTGTCCTCTCTCTCTGGAGCTGTTGACTTGGATTCTGGTCAATTCTGGCTGTTTCCTTTCATGGGCTGACAGTTTGTTCAGGAGTAACCTTTCGATCCTACTAATGAAGCACAAGCAATTAGACATTTTTAATTATGTATTTGTGTCTGTGTGTGAAAATGTGCACATGAGTGCAGGTGCCTAAGAGTCCAGCAGAGGGCGTCCAGATACCCTGAAGCAAGAGCTGCAGTTGCCTAAAGACCCCAGCAGAGGGCATCCAGATACTCTGAAGCAGGAGCTGCAGGCAGCTAGCTGTGAGATGTCCAACATGGGTGCTGGGAACCAAACTCAGATCCTCTGGAAGAACAGTATGCTCTGCTCTCAAGCCCCTGACTCATTATTAGAAACAAGTTCTTGTTATACAGCCCCAGTGGACCTTGAACTCAATCATGTCTCAGCATCCCGTGTACTGAGAATATAGGCATGTACCAAACCACACCCAGCCTAACCTAAGAAGAAAAAGTAACAGTTCTCTGGAGTAAACCTACTCCCAAACATCCCCAAATCTAATCCTAAAATCCCTGTGCTTCACTGGATGACATTCGAGAAGAGCACTCCAAACCTACCCGAGGGAAGTGAGCCTGAGGGAAGGTTCACATACTGTGGGGCTTCAACCCAATAACTATAGTTCCTGATGTGTAAGGAATAGACATCAGCTTTCCCGGCATCTCTTCAAGGGTGGAAAGATTACAAAATCTCCCCTACCCCACATGGACCTCCTTACTTTTTCTCAAAGAGATAATGCACAATTCTATTTTTTTTTTTTTTTGTGGTCTTTTTGAGACCTCCAGCTGTCCTGGAACTCACTCTGTAGACCAGGCTGGCCTTGAACTCACAGAGATCTGCCTGCCTCTGCCTCCCAAGTGCTAGGATTAAAGGCATGCGCCATAATTTTTAAGATGAGTGTCTTCCACAAAGACTTTCAGGGGTGTAGTCAATGGACGCATAATCCATGCTACTGTGAGTGATCCAAAATTCATCAGTTATAGCTCTCCTCTAATCCTCTATCATCCATTCTGGATTTTTCTTATGTTTGGCCAACACTTTGACTGCTATGAATTGTCTAGTTATTGGAGTAAGTTAGCTAATCATTTCAATTTACATGGGTCTGAGATACCTACAAGAAACAAGATGGTTTTGAATTCATTTTTCCAACAGCAGAGGTATTTCCTAGAATGTCAGAATTTCATTGCTAGACTTGTCAGACTTACAGGCAAAGTGAACTGAGTTGGTGCCTCTGTTAGTCTGACAATGAGGGGTTTGGGGGGGTCTTCTGCCTTACTTGCTGTGATAGTCAATTAAGAGCTCAAATGTATTGAAAAACACCTAGGAGATGGCCAGCTTAGACCTGTGGGTACATCCTTGAGGTTGTTTCTGTCAGGTGTGTTGTCATGGTGATTTAAAAAGCAACTACTATACTTGCTCTTGTTAGGGTATAAAGTTGTTACCTCATTTATCCTTATCAGTAGGTACAGATGTATCCAAGCTCTAGGTTCCTGACATAGTCAACTCTCCAGCTGAATGCTGTTACTAAACTTGTTTAGAGCCAGGTCCTTATTCTGAATTGATGTCATATGGGATATCACATCAAAATTCAGGTGGCCTGCAATTCTCTGGATGGTTGTGATTCTAGAAGAGCTGTTGGTCAGCTGAGAACCCCTAAAGGGTATGAGAAGCTTCTAGTAAGAGCTGATTACTGTTCCCTCTAAGATAAAAGGCCTTTGGGGCAACTGAAGAGCCTGAGCCCCTTGGGAGCTCCTGAAGTGTGGGTCTACTGTACAGGCTCAGAGCTGGTTTCTGCTGCTAGTAATTGAACAGTTAACAACGAGAGCTGCAAGATCACCTCACTACGATGTGAAGGTCACACATAATTTCTATTCTTATCAAATGGCACTGTTCATAGGCCCATTGTATAAATATCCAGACGACTAAGAGAAAAGCTGGCTGACATGCAGAGGATGAGCTGTGCTAACCCTGTAGTCACTGAAAGCCTCAAAGCCTCTGTCTTACGGTGAATGTTAATGGAGAGATACTAATAAGTGGATGCTTTGATCTGCCAATGGGACTGAAAAGAACTTGGTCTGAGGGGCTGGAATGGGCCAGTGGGATGATTGAAAAGCTGATCCTTGAGTGCTTTTCTCTGCACTCAGCCCATTCTTAGGAAGGGGACTTTAGAAAATTGCTCTTGCATTCAAACGGTTCAAATGCTTATTAGTTGCAAGGCAAGTAATAGTTCAGGAACCTGTTGGACACAGGGAGCTTGATTATATTTTGGTCAAGTTAGTCATAGAAAATACACAGTTCATCTAATAATATGAGAATAATTGTTATAATAAATACCACGTACTCTTTTGATAACTAAGGAAATTAAGGAAATGGTCTTCTATTAGCCCTAGGTAAGTCATTTGGATCTGGGAAGTTCTCTGTAGCAAAGTACATTGATATCAGGAGAAGTTCAACATTTTCCTTCCCCTTTTTGTTAAAAATACCACTTTTTTAAGTAAATATAATATCTGATGCTACTATAAAAAGTACATTAAAACATACATCAGCCTGTTATGTAATTTAGGAATGTAAAGTAGTATTTCTTTTTACCTGCATGCAACTAGACTGTTAAAAGGCGAATCCCTAAACACGTTTTGGGATTAACCTATACTTTAATTTTCAGAGGTCATAATTTTGGTATACGTGTGGAGTGTATACATGCATATTTTGGAGCAATATAAAATTAAATGGAAACAACAACAACAAAAAAGACTGGTTTAAAGAACTGACCAAAACATTGAACATCTGAACAAAACAGTAAACTTATGCATCAAAAATTTATAAAGAGACTGAGAAAAAGATGCAAGACATATATGGAAGAATGTGTGAGCTCTGGCAGGGTAAGGGGCATGGTAGAAAGAATGAGTCTAAATTTGATTTAAAATCTTGTATGAAATGCACAAAAGTTCAATAAAAAATATCACCTTAATTCACCTTGATTCAAACACCTAAAAGAAGCAAAGAGTATATATAAAGAATGGCCTCCTAAAGACTCTTGGTGTCATTCCTGTAAAATTAGTCAAGCATGTAGAGAAGGAATGCCACGGGTCACTTATATTGGAGTCTTACACATTAGGCAGCTTAACACAGAGATGGGGAACACAGGAAAGAAAACTATTACCATAAAAGGATATGTTGAAGCAGAACTAGGAATTTACACTGACATATATGGTCTAACAGATTCTCAGAGGTCAGTGCAAATGGTTTTCCTTTGTGCGGCTTCCTTGATGCCCATGTCCTTGGAGACATTGTTACCACTCAAAGGTTTATGTCTTCTAAGGCCTATGTGTCTTGCTTTCCCTTAGTGACTCAGACAACAGTTTGCCTGGGGAGAAGGTTGCCCCAATTCATAGCATTTCTTCAGGTTGTAGGTAGAAACCCAGGTAAGAATCAATGTGGTATGATCAAGGATCATAGTTGGACTTCAGCTTTGGTGACACATCAGAATGGAGAAAAAAATAGAAATGTAAATTTGAGGGTTTGTAGCCAAATGCTAGAAGAAACCAGAACTGAAATTGTGTGAAAGGCTAGAAGTTCTACAAACTCACAGAATCCAGCTCAGTTTATGAGTCGGTGACACAACTACATTTTCCACAATGAGAGAGGATAATTAAACTTCTACGGAGGACAAGACAAAATGTGTTGCTCATTAGTTACCTGACATTTATAAAAATTATACAAAAGAGATCAGAGATGATGAGCAAGACCAGAATCTGATTAGTTGGAACTGATGTAGCTGCAGGTCAAAACACTTAGATACCCGGTTTGACAGTGTGCCTACATGTCTTTTTTATTTTATTTTATTTATTTTTATGTGTATGAATGTACTGTCTGTGTGGTGGTTTGAATGAGAGTGTCCCCCATAGGCTTTAAGTATTCAGACATTTGTCTCCAGTTGGTGGCCCTGTTCTTAGAGGTCTTAGAAGGTGTGGCTGTGCTAGAGGAAGCATGTCATTGGGGGCAGGCTTCGTGAGTTTAACAAGTCTTGCAGTCTCCAGTCTCTCTCTTTTCTTGACGGAGCTCATTGCCAGATGTGAACCTTGGCTTTCTGCTCCAGCCCTGGCCACCATGCCTCCAACCACAATGGACTCTGATTCCCTGGAACCGTCAATCGAAGCTCAAATAAACTCTTCCTTTTATAAGTTCCCTTGGTCATGACAGTTTATCACAGCAACAGAAAAATGACTAATACAATTATTACCTGTAGGCTTGTGCACCTGTGTCATGCAATGCCATGGAGGTCAGAAGAGGGTGTTGGATTCCCCTGGAATTGGAGCTAAAGACGGTTCTCAGCCACCATGTGGGTGTTGGGGATTGAACCCGGGTCCTCTGCAAGAGCAGTCAGCGCTCTTAACTGCTAGGCCATCTCTCCAGCCCTGAGCACATGTCTTTTAAAAGAGCTTTTATCCTTTGTCTTTTAGCTTTTGTTTTCTCCAGGCTACTAATGGATCAAATCACTGGACACACTAAGTCAGTGCCCTATTGCATATTCAATTACCTCTCACCCATCCTAAGTGAACAAGTTTTTTATGAGCTCTGGAAAGATGTTCTTCAGTGCTCTTGATTGGCTACTCTTCGGTGAGGGCTGCTACATAGCAGCAAGTCATTTTCAACTATTGCAGGTATATTGCACCAAATTATATCCATAAACCAAATCTCTGGTTTCTCTTCCTCCTTCAAGTGTTAGGTGAGAGCTCAGTTAAGAGATGGATGCAGTACAGTAGCTAAAACAGAAGTCTGGGCCACCTATTTAGTGATGTAATCATGGTTTCTATTTTTGCTTTATAAATACCAACTGAAATATTTCTAGCCCACAGGAATGATATACATTCCACTCCAATGTATACCACCAAGAACATGTGGAGGTCAGAGGACAACTTGTAGAAGTTGGATATCTCCTTCCACCATGCAGATCCTAAGGAAAAGGATCAGACTCAGATCATCAAGCTTGGCAGCACCAGCCTTAACCTGCTCAGCCATCTTGCAGGTCCCATGGATGATATTCTTGTGCCAACTTTGGACCCAGTAAATCTGGCAATGCTCAGTTTAGGATAAAATACCCAAGCTTGAGAGTGACTCTTTAATCAGACTCCCAATATTCACCAAGGTCCATTTGTTTCTACTGTGCTATACTTCCAGTGAGATTAGTTCATAATCCCATGGGCTCACCTGTGCTGCCCTGTCCTATTGAAGTTTGCAGGGAGATTTTACATGTCTATCCTTCTAGCACTTTCAAGTCTCCAGGATTACATGGCTAAGAGACTTCACTCCAGCCTGGACCTGCTGCAAATTTGGGGCCATAATAAACTGTAAACTTTTCCAGATAATCAGGTATGTGGTTTGGGATAGGCCATATTCCCTAAAAAGTATAATCAAATATACTCAACCAAATGCTGTGCTTCTTTTTAAGTGGAGATCCAAGATAAAGAGATGTTATTGTTTACAATAGAAGGTGGTCTCCAGAAATATCCCCATCACTGGATAACAAGAGAAAAGAACATTAAAACACTGCAGGAGTCTGACATAAAGCATGTCTAAAGAATCCAGGGTAAAGGCTTCTAATGACAACCAAGTCCAGTTAGCATGTCCATATCCAGATTGTGAGCCAGCAGGATGTTTCAGAGGAAATTAATCAAGACTCCTCCAAACAATATTATGAGAAAGAAATGAATTAGCACACATACAAAAAAAAAAAAAAAAACCCTAAAGCAAAATTCTGAATATACACTGCCTTGTTATATAAAGTGAACTTTTCTTGTGTGGTTCCTTACTTGAGGAATGAAGAATACATTGCTCAACAGTAGCCAGAGGCAGTGTGCCAGATACCACATCTGGCAAAGCAGCTCTAATTGGGCCAACATCGGATTAAATTAGTCCATTCCTCTCATAACAACTCCCTTTCTGACAGCTGGGAAATAAATGTGAAGGTCTTATCTATAGATAGCAATCTGGCACAGAGGGAAGTGCTAGAATTAGGGAAATAGCTACAAAGTGAATCCCTGGGCATTTATTATGGGCTTGAAACTACTACAAATAAGTTAAAACTCCTCACTCCAACGAGAGGACCATGAGGACAAACTGAGCTAGACTACACAGCTAACAACCTTAAAGCATATGCTCTGTTTTTAGGAATATGCTATAGCCCCATTATACATGTAAATGCTGCAAACCGTGGCAAACAAAGCAAGTGCATTACAGCACACAAACAGAATCTCTACAATGAAGTCATCTCTTTGAAGACTGTATACCCATGGATTTATTTGACTTCTTTCTCAGTTGATAATAACATGGCTTACTGATTTCAGTGTGATCTTTTATCATCTTCTAGAGCCGTTCCTTTCTTTGGAAATGTCTTAAATACTCTGGAAACTTGGCTCTTTTACTTAGCTTTTATGTTCAGCTTTGTAAGTTATGTGAAAAAACACTATCGTAATTTGGAATGGAATTTTCTTCTGGAGAGCCATTACTTAGGCATAGAACAGCTGCTTAGGGTTATTGGGAGCTATACAGCAGAGCTGATTTCAGAAGTGAGGACAGAATGAAAACTGAAGAGAAGATCTAAGAATACATTTCTGACAATTGGCATTTGTCTCTTCCAAATTTTTACTGTTTTGTAACAAAGATAAGATGATGTCTATACAGATCCTTAGACAAGCTGTTTTTAAGGGGAATGAAAAAAGAAAGCTTGAAAATAGAACTGGACGGTGGTTAGATTAAACAAATATTTCATTTTTCTTTCATATTGAACAAGAAAAATTTAAGGATGATTATAGATTAAAGGACAAAGGCAAGGAGAGTGTATTAGTCAGGGTTCTCTAAAGAAACAGAAGCAACAGGATGAATATATATAACTATATACAATTTATTGATTTGCTCATGTGACGGAGCTCAACAGTAGCGCCGAACTGGAGAGGCCGGGAATCCAGGGAACTGCTCAGTCCGCAAGGCTGGATGTCTCAGGAGTCCCAGTCTAGTGCTGAAGGCCCGAATGGATTCCAGGAGATCTGCCAGTCTCAGTACACGCTGGGATCCGAAAGGTTGATCACAGCAGCAAGACAAACTCACCAGATGAGAGAGAGGCAAGCCGCAGGAAGAAGGAAAAAAAGGGGCCAGCTCCCGCTGCCTTGGCCCTGCCGGCAGAAGGTAACACCCACATTTAGGGTGGGCCATCCGGGTTGAGGTGGTCCAATCAGAAGACCCTTTTCTCTTATTTGTTCCTTAGTCCAGTCAAGTTGACACCCAGGATTAACCATGACAGAGAGAGATCAGTATAAATGAGAGAAAGGCACAAGATGATTAAGTTTAAAAGAGCCCAGTGGGTACAAGGTGAAATGAGAGTTTCAGTCTCTCTCTCTCTCTCTCTCTCTCTCTCTCTCTCTCTCTCTCTCTCTCTCTCTCCCTCCCCCTCCCTCCCTCCTTCCCTCCCTTCCTCCCTCCTCCACAGTAGGTTATGCTCAGAAAGTAGAATTTCAACAATTTCAATACTAGAGAGCGAAAAAAATCCAATAAAAATCAGTCCCCTGCAGTGCTCTTTGGGAGACTGCCATAACAGAATGGAGACAGCAATTAGATTAATTAAAGGAAACTGAGTATCTCTAGGTACAAGGACTTATTACAGACAATGTCATGCAGTTAAAGAGATTTTTATACATGGGAAATAATTTATGACTTGGCAGTTAGTGAACTTGATGACAGGGAGTCAGTTTTATGACTTTCTATAAAATTCTAGAACTACTTTAAGTTCTCTGTAAAGCTGTATTTTTAGTCAATTTATCTAAAATAATGAGGGGAAATTTTTCTCCATATTCTAATTAATGAAAATTTTCATAATTAGACCTTGGGTTTCTTTTTAGAAAAAAATTAAAATGGGAGCAATTAAAATATTCTATTATTAAGCCAGGCATGGTGGTGAATGCCTTTAAATCTCCAGCACTCAAGAGGCAGAGGCAGGTGGATCTGCATGAGATTGAGGCCAGCCTGGTCTGCCCAGCAAGTTGAGGGCCAGCTGGGTCTATAGTGAACCCAGTCTCAAGGAAAAGAAAAAGTCTATTATTAGACCATCCATCCTTCAAATTAACACTTTTTTTTTTTGGAAAATTTAAGATACAATAATGAAAACAAGACTCACAATTCAAATTAGAGAAATTCTGGGGCTGGAGAGATGGCTCAGTGGTTAAGAGCATAGACTGCTCTTTCAGAGGACCCGGGTTTGATTCCCAGCACCCACATGGTCTTAGGCCAAGTATAGTGGTGCATGCCTTTAATCCCAGCACTTGGGAGGATCTCTGTGTGTTCAAGCCCAGCCTGGTCTACATAGCCTGTTCCAGGCCAGCTGAAGCTACAGGGAGACCCTGTCTCCAAAAGACCAAAAACAAAACAAAAAAAAACAACAACAACAAAAAAAACAACAACAACAAAAAAAAAAAAAAACAGAGAAATTCAACAAGGAAAGCATACTGAAAGTTAGATAACAGCAGGAGAATTCAGGGAGACGAGGCTATAGACCCATACTACAAATGAAGGGATGCTCTTCAGCATTTGGGAACAATGTTGGATTTCACAACAAACCATTGTCTTAGGGACTAACCAAGAACATGAGTTGTTTGAGAGTTATTGTACATTGTCTAATTTTTCTTTGCTATGTCTGAGAAAAGCTATGCTAGATTACATACCTTATTGAATTAATTTAACAAAGGAAAATGAAATTAATAATGTGAGAGAATGCATTTTTCTTTATGTCACTCAGAAGGTTGCCATTAGAAATAGAGTAAAAATGGTTTCCTTATTCAAATGAATTACTTTAACACAACATGTCTGCCTATATTGAAATAGGTATACACACACATACCTTTTAATGATTTTCTAGCTATTGAAACAATTTCTACATTATAAAAAAGCCTTTCATTAGGAACAGAGCTTGTTCTTTGTCCCCATAATAACTGATTTTTTTTCCTTTAATTTATCTGCAAGTACATTAAAAGTCGCAGTGGTAATAGAAAGTGTGATTTGGGGACTTTACAGCAGTAACCAAGCACAGCATGTAAACATCTTGCTCATTTAGGTCCAATTCATAAGTGTGTGAAAAAGTGGAATTCAATCTTACTCCTAGATTTATAGGCCAATGTGTAAATAAAGGTAAACACAGTTATTTGCCAAAAGTCTGTTGTTATTTGGCAACAGAATTCCTGAGCTGAGATTCCGGTTACAAAACCTGATGTGCTCCATGCTGATAAAGTAACTGCCATCATGCGGGTGAAAGGAGAATACTATAATATGCAAACCCAGAGGTGCAGAAGGACAAGAGAAGCAACTGCCAATGTTCTGAGCTAACAGTAGGTAACTACGGTTGACAACAGTGAACTACATATTTCAAAATAGCTGACGAAGAGGACTTTAAATGTCTTCAATACAGAAAAGTGATATATGTTGGAAGTGATGGATGGGTGTGCCAAGTACTTGGATCATTAAGTTACTGAATATGTGTATTGAAATTTCACAAGGTACTCCATAAATAGAGAGAATTATTACTGATCAATTAAAATTTTTAACACAAAAAATAAAAGGGGGGCCAGGCGTGGTGGTGCACACCTTTAATCCCAGCACTCCGGAGGCAAAGGCAGGTGGATGGATCTCTGTGAGTTCAAGGCCAGCCTGGTCTACAGAGCAAATTCCAGGCCAGCTGGGCTACAGGGAGACCTTGTCTCAAAAACACCATAGATAAATAAATAAATAAATAAATAAATAAATAAATAAATAAATAAATAAATAGTTTTCCATTAAATGTTCAGAATTATTGGTGCCAATTAAAATTTTTAAAAACTAGGCATGGTAGTGGCTGCAGGCAATCCCAGCAGGAGGGAGGCAAGGCAGAAGGATTGTGTCTGCCTTGCATAATAAGATTCTGCATAAAACATATATAAAAAATATATAAATGTGACAATATAGAAATTCAAATTTTGGAAACATAGCTGTAAATCATGGCATGAGACCCATCTTTGGGTGAGGCCTTCCCCAAAGAACAATTTATTAAAATCACTTAAAGCTGATGGAAATTGTCCTCAAGGAATACAGCAAAAATAAACATATGTCCAAGAAAATACGATAAATCCTCAGTGCAAGTTCATCTGCTGGGGTCCAGTCAGCCTATCTAAAGTCACTCCCTTAAAGATCTCTTCTCCTCAGTCCACAGTAAGCATTTGCCAATAGATCCTTGGTTAGTGTTGGGGCCTGCTGCCCATTTCTCCCATTCTATGTTGGGTTTTTGTCTGATTGAGTCAGCACACCAAGGGCACCTGGATAGAAATGTTCGACTGGATAGGACTTAACATGTATGACAGAACACCTGAAATCTGGTGGAAGAAGGGCTATTGGGGGTGGAAAGAGAGGAGGGGGTCTAAATTTGATCTTCATATAAAATATCTTAATGCACAAAAAAACTTAATAAAAATATTTTTAAAAGAAAAAACATTTTGGAAGTACCTTTAAAAAAGAAATTACACTAAATCTTATTGTAACAGAAAGAATCCTGGGCAAGTTGATATTGCTGTTGATTCCCTTTTTTATTAATTTTATTATTTTTTTTTAATTTTTTATTAATTTTATTTATTTCTGTATGTGTATGAATGTACTGCCTGCATGCAAGTCTGTGAACCCGTGTCGTGCAACGCCGCGGAGGTCAGAAGAGGGTCTCGGATTCCCCTGGAGCTGGAGTTCTCCTGGAATTGGAGTTTCAGACGGCTCTCGGCCGCCATGTGGGTGCTGGGGATCGAACCCGGGTCCTCTGTAAGAGCAGTCGGTGCTCTTAACCGCTAGGCCATCTCTCCAGCCCCTATTTTTTTATTTTTTTTATGTGTATGAATGTACTGTCTGCATGTAAGTTTGTGCACCCGTGTCGTGCTATGCCACAGAGGTCAGAAGAGGGCACCGGATTCCCCTGGAACTGGAGTTAAAGACGGTTCTCAGCCGCCATGTGGGTGCTGGGAATCGAACCCGGGTCCTCTGCAAGCGCAGTTGGCGCTCTTAACCGCTAGGCCATCTCTCCAGCCCTGCTGATTTCCTCTTTTCCAAGCCATACTCCATCTCTGCCTCACCTCAGGATAAAGGAAATTTTATCTCTTTACATACGAACAAAACACATCAGGAATATTAATAAGACAAACACTGGAGAAAAGGACACTGGAAAAAAGAAAGCATTAAACCTAAAATGAACATAAGAAAGGGGCAAAAGATTAAAGTTTATGATACGGAGGTCCAATCTTTTTAAAGTTGATTTTGAACAAGAAACCTGACAAAACTTTATACTGATTGGAAAATATTACTAATGGCCTTAAAGACATAAAAAATATTTTGAAGAGATAATAGAAATAATTGTGTACAAATAAATCAGAAAATTTAAATGAAATGAACAAAACCTTAGAAATGGAACAATTGAGCAAATAAATAGATATTTTTACTATACCTGTTTACTAAGAAAAGAAAATAGTTTCTTAGAATCTTCCAGGTTCTAAGATGGCCCAATATCACTTGCAAGGCTAGCCTGGCAATCTAAGTTCAGTCCCTGGTACCCCTGGTGGAAGAAGAGAATGGATTCATCCTCTAATTCCCATATATACACTCAATAATAACTTAAAAATTTAAATTAACAATCACACAAAAAAAGATGCTTCTAGCCGGGCGTGGTGGCGCACACCTTTAATCCTAGCACTCAGAGGCAGAGGCAGGAGGATCTTTGTGAGTTCAAGGCCAGCCTGGTCTACAGAGTGAGTTCCAGGTCAGCTGGGGCTACAAGGAGACCCTGTCTCGAAAAAACAAAAAAAA
>VZQC01001768.1:755953-1015976 GCA_009823505.1 Rhizomys pruinosus | reverse complement strand
TATATATATATATATATATATGCACAAAATTGAAAATAAAATAAATCTTTTAAAAAGATTTTACTTTAAAAATATTTTAATTATTTATTTTTTCAGAATTTCATGCATGAGCAGTGTATTTACATAACTCCTACCCTACCATCTCCTCCCTACAACTACTTCTATGTTCCTCCATATCAACTTTGTGACCTCTTATTATTATTGCTACATATATACACATACATACATACACACATACTATATATACTCTATTTAGTGATGCTCATGTATACAAGTGCTTATAGCTGACCACTTGAGATTGAATAACCCATCTTTGAGTTTGTCCCAGAAGAAAAATGATTCTCCTCCCCTCAGCCACCATTGGAAAGGTAATTGATTCAGTTGCAATATTATAGTTTTAGCAAAATGAATGTGTAAAATGTCCAGTCTTTTTATAAGAGTGCAAGCTGCGCCGGGCGTGGTGGCACACGCCTTTAATCCTAGCACTTGGGAGGCAGAGGCAGGCGGATCTTTGTGAGTTAAAGGCCAGCCTGGTCTACAGAGTGAGTTCCAGGACAGCTGGGGCTACAAGGAGACCCTGTCTCTACAAAGACCAAAAAAAAAAAAAGGTACAAAGCAATAGATCTCATCAGGAATGAAGGTGCAAAAAATGCAACCAGATACTGATAATACATATGTACCAATATATGAAGGAAATTAGGCACCATGACCAGGAGCAATTTATTCCAGGCATGCAAGATTAACTTAACACTCAAAAAATCATTTAATGTAATATACCATATCAGTAAAGAACCAGAAAGTATGCAGTCCTTTCAGACGCAGGAAGTACACTTGTATGATAAAAATCCCAAGTAAGCTAAAATAGAAGACACTTTCCCCCATTGCACAAACTGGTTTCAATGAAAGAAACCAGAGCTGAACATTTTCTCTGAGATCATAAAGAAGACAAAGGTGACAAAGGTTACCTCTTGTATTCAACCTTGTGAAGGATCTCGACACATTATCTACACAAGAAAAAGAAACAAGGCATCAACACTGGAAACAACTATCACTGAGTCTATTTGCAAATGACATTACCTTGAATACAAAAAAATATTAATAACAAAAATTGACTGCAGCCTATTAGAATTCATAAAAGTCTATCGAGGATATAAAACATATCAGCATATGAAAACAAGTTGTATCTCTGTACTCTAGCAATAAGGATGCAAAAATGAAATTAAGAAAATTTTGATTTTAAAATAATCATAATGAAACATTTAGGTGTAAATTAACAAAAAATGAGAGCATACTGAAAACTGTCAAACTTATGGCAATAAATTAGAATATCTAAATAAATCAAGAGGCATTCAATTTTTATGTCTTAAAAATATTGCCATCAGATGGTAAACTAACTTTGTTTTTTAAATTAGCATTTTAATATAGTGCTCACCTTGGAGTTCTAAGACTGCACTAGGACTTTAAGTAGTTTGCATATTTATTTATTTATTTATTTATTTTTTTTTTTTTGGTCTTTTCAAGACAGGGTCTCCCTATAGCCCCAGCTGTCCTGGAACTCACTCTGTAGACCAGGCTGGCCTTGAACTCACAAAGATCCGCCTGTCTCTGCCTCCCAANGATGTGACAATGGGAGAAAAAGATTTTCTACATCCTTCTCTTGGGTTTCTCCAACAGAATAAGGACCATGTATACGCGTGTACACACATCTACTGTGGCCATGTCAGAATACTAGAGCTGTGCATTCTAGTGCTCTGGAAATACTGAGAACAGGACTGAGAGATCTGCAGACAAAAGTGATGACAGATCTAGCAATACTAATTTATAATATTTTTCATAAAGTATGTATCAATGTTTGATTAAAAGCTATGAAATGTAGCTCAATGCTATAATTTAGCATAAAAGAAAATAGCTGGGCTGGAGAGACAGCCTAGTGGTTAAGAGCACCAACCGCTCTTGCAGAAGACCCGAGTTCGATCCCCA
This sequence comes from Rhizomys pruinosus, assembly GCA_009823505.1. NCBI lineage: Eukaryota > Metazoa > Chordata > Mammalia > Rodentia > Spalacidae > Rhizomys > Rhizomys pruinosus. The sequence goes on along the minus strand of VZQC01001768.1, from coordinate 1,013,996 downwards.
GCACCCACATGGTGGCTAAGAACCATCTGTAACTCCAATTCCAGGAGAACTCCAATTTCAGGGGAATCTGAGACCCTCTTCTGACCTCCACGGCACTGCACGACACAGGTGCACAGACCTACATGCAGACAGTACATTCATACACATACAAAAATAAATAAAATTTTAAAAAATTAAAAAAAAAGAAAATAGCTTACCTGTCAGGCAGTGTTGAGTGAAGTAACTATTGGACTTCCATGTACTTACTAGCCTTCCCCTAATTGTACATGACATCAGGACAGAACAGACAAGGAGACTGAACAGACTAAAGGGTTTTCCAAGATTATGAATCAAGACAAGCACTGCTTTCTATAAAAATACAGGCCATTTCCAATTCCTAGCATAGTTTACCAGCATTCTCCACATTTAAATAGTAACAAATTCCACTGTTTTCATTTTACTCTCCAATAGAATCTAAAAATGTTTAATACATGTTCAAGAATGTATATAAGATCAAAGTTTTGAATTTTTTTTTTTTTTTGGTGTTTTTGAGACAGGGTCTCCCTGTAGCTTTGGCTGTTCTGGAACTCACTATGTAGACCAGGCTGGCCTTGAACTCCCAGAGATCCATCTGCCTCTGCCTCAGGAGTGCTGGGATTAAAGGCGTGCACCACCACACCAGGCCTTCTTAAATTCTTTCATGAATGGGACTAAGAACTCTCTAGGGGTCAGTCTTTTTCCTGTGATGGTGTACACAGCCTTTGTCCTGGTGTTTTGATCATAGCAACAGAAATAAATGAGTTATTAATTCATAATTTAACATAATCCATTTCGAATCATTTCATGTCCATGCAAGGTAGTCAAATAATACAAGGTATTGTCACAAGTGTTATGTATGCAGGGATTCTCATTACTGTGAGATTTTTGTGCATTTGAATGCCATTGAAGTGGAAAAGTATTTCTGGTGTTCTGTACATTCAAAGGGTGTTATTTCATTGTAAATCATGCAATTGAATAAAACTGTCTCAAGTGAACCTTTTACTGTATTGCTTGCTCCCAGATATGTTATCTTTAGGGTCAAATTTCCCACTTATTGGGATGTAATTGTGAGTCCTAAAGGCTTTTGAACATTTGTATCTCCATAGGGTTTTTTCTTCAGTGTGTTTTTTATGTGTTAGAAGGTACTTGGAATAAATTAAACTCTTCCCCCTTTCTCTAGATTTTGCAGATTTTTTTCTGAGTTCCTGGTGTTCATAAAGTTTATGTTCAGTATGGACACTGATAGGGACATTTTAGAGAGAATGACCAATGAGAATTTCTCCACATACGTGCCTTTCATATAGTTTAGTGCTCATGTGATTTTTTTCTCCATGACAGTATCTGGAATCGTGATGAAAATTTGTGCAGCTCGATTACATTCTTTTGATTCACAAAGCTTCCCTATCATTGACTTAAGAGTTCTCTTGATGTTTCTGTAGTCATCTCCCAATGTTGTGGTCTTCCCAGTCTTTTCTTTTTCCTATAGGTTCCTCTGTGGTTTCTGCATCAGAACTTGGTGAGTTTCTTCTAGGGTGGATCCAGCAAGGCTCATTTCTCTAAGGTGAATTCCACAGCCACATCCTCCACGGTTAGACACTCTGTGAGTCACTTAAAGGTTCTGACTTGAGGTATCCCTTTTGATAACATTTCTAATAACAAATGTCATATGCTGACCAAAAACCAATTTTCCAACTGGAACCTGGTTTCTATTTTTAACATCCAGTTTTAAATTTACAAGTGTATGATAAAATTAAAAATCAATAGTAAAATTTAGGAAACTATTTGTTTGCCTAAGAAACTAATTTTTAAAATTATTTTAGGGGAGAAGCTTCCAGATTAGATGGTCTATATGGTCTATTAGATGGCTGCTTCTATAGAAACTGGCAAAGGCGGGATTCAAATTGAGAAAAACTAGATTTTATTCCAAAAAGAGAAATACAGGCAGAGCTTGGGGAAACCCATGAAGGAAGTGAAAGGATACCAGGAATGTGCAGAAGAATGAAAAGATGTGTGATACCGAGAAGTAATCAAACACAGGTTCGAGCCTGGAGCTCCTGAGAGGGGACGGGACAGCCTAATCCAAAAGGTAAGGGCAGCCCTACCCTCAGGACAAACCCAAAACTCTGAGGAGACTCTACCACAGCTGTAGCTTTTGGTCAGAATAATGATCTCCCTGGAACACAGGTTAAGTGACAGAGAGAAAACCCATATTAAGACTGTCATAGGACATGATCTATTTTTAAAAGGGAGCTCTCCTGGAGAGGAAGAGCCACTGGTCTGGAAGTTTCAACTTGGCCTGCTCCAGCCCCTGTGTGAATGAAATCCTGGGGAGGCAACTGTAAAGAGCAGGCCAGTCAGATCCTTAATAGCTGATGGGTGCAGGTGTTTGCTTTATGCTGGAAAGTTGGTCTGGAAGAGACAGCCCTGCTTTAAATGGAGGGGCAGAGCTCATCAACTGGGTTTGATAGCTCTGAGCCTGATTTCAGGGTCTTGCAGAGGAAAAGGTTTGGATTCCCAGCACCTACCTGGTGGCTAACAACCGGCCCTAATTCCAGCCCCAGGGGATCTGACACCCTCTTCTGACCTCTCAAGCACTGCATAACAGGGGTGCACTTACACACATGCAGGCAGGCAATACATTCACACATAAAATAAAAATAATAAAACTACAGTATTTAAAAAAAAAAAAAAACAGATGGGTCAGGTGTGGTGGTGCACTCCTTTAATTCCAGCACTCAGGAGGCAGAGACAGGCAGATTTCTGTGAGTTCAAGGCCAGCCTGGTCTATAGTGAGTTCTAGGACAGCTGGGGCTACAGGGAGAACCTGTAAGATTCTAAAGATCAAACAAACTCCAGAGTCGTGTTTCATTCACTGCTGTTGATCCCTAGGATCTGGATTTAATGGTGTGGATGATACTCACAATTGTGCTTCTCTAGCAGGGTGATTAATACTCAAGACGTGTTCAAAATAAGAAGACAGGTCCTTGATCTGTGCAGTCCTCTTTGCCGTGGCTGCTGTCCACATTCTCAACACACGTGGAAGACACCCCAGCCACTCTCAGGAGCATGATGTGGGAAGTCTGGGGAGGGTGAGAGAAACTGCCACAGAATGCAAAGCTAAATGTGGCCAGCATAAAGGCCAGCAGAGGGCCCTAGCACCTCTTCAAAGGGAAATTAACAGTGAAGACATCTCTCTGGTAGACAGCAGACACGCATCCAATACAGACTCAGCAACCGCATGAACCACAAGAAAGACAAGGTCACAAAAGCAAATGACCCTCCCTCGTGCCAGGAAGAAGCTTCTGCAACACCACATCTTTTTAAACATTGACATTCCCTTTGTTTAAAATACTTATTTGGCAGGATTCTTTTATTGGCTTTTAAAAGATTTTTAAATGCTTTTATTTGTTACTCCCCATTATACTTTCATTTGAATTTTTCCCATTTGTATGAAATATGTTTTATTTTTTTTTTAAGTTGGGGCCACTTTGCTCCCCCGTAATCCACATTCACATTTGGTAATACTTTTATATTTCAGTTTTGATTTTGCAATCTTTTTTTTAATTTTTGTTTTCTTTTTAAAATGTTTTATTTATTTTTATTTTATTTTATCGGTATACATGTATTTCCTGCATGTATATAATTGCACCCATGTCATGCAGTGCCCATGGAGAACAGAAGAAGCCATTGTTGGATTCCCTGGAACTGGAGTTAAGGACTGTTGTTAGCTGTCAGGTGGGTGCTGGGAATAGAACCCAGGTCTTCTGCAAGAGCAGCCAGTGCTCTTAACTGCTGAGATCTCTCCAGCACATACTTATTTTTTATTTTCTTATTCATATTTATCTAATTTTTTATTTTTTTCATTATCGAGAAATCTTTCTGTCTTTCTTTTTGTCCTTTATTATAATTTCTTGTTCTACTTTTCCTCTGTATTATTCTCCTCTACTCTTCTTTCTCCTTTTTTAAAAATGTAACCACCCTTGTGTTCTTGTCTCCTGGTCCTTGTTTCCCTGTCCCACCTCATTCATTTACTGTTTCACATTTACCTTTTACAATTTTTAACTTCATAGGGTATTTTATAGGACTTTTGCCTCTTTTGGCAATATGTTAGTGGGATGTAATTGACTTTAAGGACATCACTGTATTTTACCTGTAGCTTGATGCTGCTGCTACAGCAATCTGTCTCCTCCCTGAATAATATCTGGAATTGAGTCATCAGGAGTAGGCTGATCAGGGCTGGAGAGATGGCTTAGTGGTTAAGAACACTGACTGCTCTTGCAGAGGAAAAGGTTTGGATTCCCAGCACCTACATGGTGGCTAACAACCAGCCCTAATTCCAGCCCCAGGGGATCTGACACCCTCTTCTGACCTCTCAAGCATTGCATAACAGGGGTGCACTTACACACATGCAGGCAGGCAATACATTCACACATAAAATAAAAATAATAAAACTACAGTATTTAAAAAAAAAAAACAACAGATGGGTCAGGTGTGGTGGTGCACTCCTTTAATTCCAGCACTCAGGAGGCAGAGACAGGCAGATCTCTGTGAGTTCAAGGCCAGCCTGGTCTATAGTGAGTTCTAGGACAGCTGGGGCTACAGGGAGAACCTGTCTCAAAAAGATCAAACAGACAAACAAAACACAGATTTGGCTGATTAGTAAAATGTTCTCCCCCTTAAATTGGAAGAGACACAGAAACCAGCAAACACACAGACTGCAACATAGAAATTCAGGAAACATGAGAAAACAAGGCGGCATGATTTCCCCCAAACATCATAACTCCTAAACTACTGAACCCAAAGAAAATGAAAAGGACAAAATAGTGGGTGGAGATTTCAAAAGTTTCTGATAAAAATGATCAATGACCAAAAAGCAAACATAAATAATGAGGGAAATTAGTTCATAACCTGGAGAGGAAAGTCAGCCACACGGAGGAAGCAGTACAGTGGAGGACACATGTGGTGCAAAAAGAAAGACTTGCAGCCAAATGCAAATTCTGAAGAAAAAATAGTAATGTTAGGAATGAAAAACTCAATGAATCAGATTAAAAAACAGAATGTAAATGTGCTGGATAGCTTTAGTGTAAACTTGACACACCTGGGTTGAGGGAGCCTTAATTGGGGAACTGGCTCCATTGGACTGGCCTGTGGCCACGTCTGTGAAGTATTGTCTTAATTGTTGAGCAATGTGGGAGGGCCCAGCCCACTATGGGTGGTGCCACCCTGGGCAGGTTGTTGTGAACTGTCTAAGAGGTCAGGCTCGGCATGGGCCAAAAAAAGCAAGCCAGTGAACAGTACTCCTCCATGGCCTGTGCTTCAGCTCCTGCCTCCAGGTTCCTGCCCTGAGTTCCTGCCTTGGTCTCCCTAAGTGATGAACTGTGACCCAGGAGATGTAAGCTGAGTAAACCCTTTCCTCCCCAAGTTGGTGCTGGTCAGAGTGTTTTGTCATGGTAATGGAAGACAAACTAGGACAGAAATCATCATCAAAAGACTAGAGAGAAGAAAGAGGATGGGATGGAGAATAAAGAGAAGGAAAAATTACACATTGACATTAATAAAGAGGACCAAGGGAGCATGACCCACAGTGTCAAGAAATCCGTAGACCACTCTAAGAATCCCCGAGACTGCAGAAGGAGCTAAGGGAAAGAGAAGCCACAGAGCTTCTATTCCTAGCAGAAATGTCCTGAATCTAGAGAACTCGACAATTAGAACCCCAAGTAGACATGACCAGAGAGGAACTTTATTATGACATGGTATACTTATTATTTCACAAAAGAACAAAGCAAAGAAACAACATTAAAAGCTATATGAGAAAAAAATGCCATCTTGCCTATAAAGGCAGAAACATGAAAATAACACTGAAGCTCTTTGAACAATGGTAAAAGCCAGAAAGCATAGGATGATATAGTCCAATTCCTCAAGCTAAACAGCTGCAGACCAAGAGCGTTCAACTCAGCAAAGGCATTTAGTACTCTACATGAAAAAGAAATGTAGTACTTGCCTAAAGATGAGCAGATCCAGAATGGAGACAACATAATTTCCCATTTTAGACTTCAAGATACTTGTTGCTTTTCTAACTGGCATCTAACATATGAGAGACTAATGAGGTGCTAAGTTAAGGAAAAAGTTCCCATGAATTTTATGTATACTTAGGTTATGGTACTGGTGCCCTGCAAAGTTTCATGTATTAATATATATGTTTTATAGTTCATAAATCTAGGAGTAGATGATAGGTTTAAGAATATATGAAGAAGCTGGGCATGGTGGCGCATGCCTTTAATCCTAGCACTCGGGAGGCAGAGGCAGGCAGATCTTTGTGGGTTCAAGGTCAACCTGGCCTATGGAGTGAGTTCCAGGACAGCTGGGGCTACAGAGACCCTGTCTCAAGAAGACAAAAAAAAAAAAATGTATGAAGAAATCCTTAATGAAAGCACATGGAATAGACCAGGGAAAATCTGAATAATACATTGGTATATGGGCCAGAATTATAACTTATGATGTTTTCTGTCATGCCTTGTTTAATGGTTTTATTAAAATGATAGAATCAACAAGATAGATTTTTATTTTTATCTTATGTGTATACGTGTATTGCCTGCATGTACTCCTGTTGTGCAATGCCCAAAGGGTCAGAAGACATCAGATTCTACTGGAACTGGAGTTACAGACAGTTGTTGGCCACTATGTGGGTACTCGGAACTGAACCCAGGTCCTCTGCAAGGACAGCCAGTGCTCTTAACCACTGAGCCATCTCATGGTCCCACAAGACAGATTTATACAGTTCCTATATATTTCTATTAAATTTTTGTTTGTATATTTTTTATTTATTTCTATATTGTTGTAAGTGGAATTTCATTTTCCATTTTGTCCTTATCTGAAAAGTGTTATGCTTTCTATATTGATTTTGTAAACAACCACCTGGAAGTTTACACTCTTTCTGTCTAGACTAATTACCTGACATCTTTTCAAGTATATAAATAAATCTATAATAGAAATAAAAAATCAATCTCATACTCTTAAAGTTTTATATCTTTCAATTTTATAATGTCAAAGTGCATCCAAATCCAAATAGATAATATGAGACTAGCAAGAAGAATAAAAGTGCAAAAAATGAAAACGAAGCCAGGCATGAAGGCACACACTTTACATCCCAGCACTCAGAAGTCAGAGGCAAGCAGATCTCACAGAAATCAAGGCCAACCTGGTCCATATAGCAAGTTCCCAACCTGCAACGGCTACAGGGAGATCCTGCCTTAAAAAATAAACAAAATGCAAACAAAAGTATCCACCAAATTAGTTTCCAGTTTACTATATATAAGATTAGTTATCCTCATTAGTTAAGACTCATGTGTGATAAACAATTTTCATCTACTCAGCAAGTTTCTAACTTTAAAAAATAAAACCTCTCCATCTCATGTTATTCTTTAGTTTTGACTCCATTTAGGACACTCTGTAACTAGCTCAGAGTCTTTGAGGCAGCATACAGTATAATAGAGTAACTCAAAGAAAGTAAGGTGAAGGTTAGCTATGAGGAACCCTATCAACTGGGCATGTTTTAGATAAGGGTTCCCTTGTCCATTTTGTAAATAAATTAAGACTTTAAAATTATCAGTTGATGTGAACTCAAATCTACTAGTTACTTTTGTGGTTGCTCAGAATCCTCAGAAAGAGGAATTTAGGTTTGCTTATAATTTAAGGCATCATCTTGGTGGGGAAGGTGGGGTGGCAGAATCTGGGCACACTTTATCTGCAGTCTTCAGGAAGCGGAGAGTGGACAGAAAGTGGGGCCTGGCTATCAAACTTGAAGGGTTGCCTACAAGTGACTCACTTCCTCCAGCAAGTCTCCACCTGCAGAACTTTGCACTGCCTTGTAAAACGGCATCACATGTGCCAACTGTACAAACACATGGACTTCTGGGGGACATTTCCCAGTCAAACCACAAATCAACAGCTGGAGATCTTCTTATCCCAAACCCCAGATATTTTAACCCTCCATAGCTTAGGAGGCCAATATTCTCTCTCTGCTGTTAACATTGACCTAAAATTTTCTTTTCACCAAAGTTCCTCTGAGAATTCAATATTAGAGAGGAAGGGGACTCGTCCTAGGTACATTCACAATTGCCCTACTGTACCATCTCCAGCAGTCAGCATGAGGCTTTATCTTCTGAAAGATCATCCAAATGGACTACCCCGTAGCCCTCTTCCAAGGATCACAGATGTAGGAATGAAACTTTGCCTGGCCCGAGGCAAGGACCTGTAAAACCTGTCCTGAAGAACCTCCGAGAGTTATCTGATATCTCTGTGGGCATTCAGTTGTTTCTGTGAGTTACCTATAGCTAGTAAGGTTGGGATATTGCAGAGTTTTCTTGCCTCATCTATCTCTGAAAAGTTCCAGAACTGTATGGCCCTTTCCCTTGAGGTATGGAGCAAAATGTTACACCTCTAGTTTGCTGGTTGCACAAACAGGAGCTCTGCAGCACCCCCCCATAGGAGCCAAGGTAGCTCACCCTTCCCTTCTGTCTGCCCCCCCACTTCCTTGCCCAGAGCACAGTAGCCTTTAGTATATAAACACACTGCTGGCATGAATAAAATTGAGTCTATCTCCCAGATCATCCCTTTGAGTCCATGTCTTTTATTTCCCATCGGGTAACTTTTTGTGGTTCCCTCCCCTCTCCTTTCCAGAGCTAAGCCTAGAGACTGTCAGCCCGCAGGCAGGAGACAGCCTTGAAGCTTGCAGCATCATGAAGCTGCCAGCCTGTTTCTAGGAAGGAAGAACATCATGTGGATTGCAGCCACACATGATCAAAGGACCAACAGATGATGCTAACAAGACACACCAGACAGTAACACATGAGCAGAGAGAGACATGATGTAATCAGTTATCTAAAAGACAGATTGGACACCCAGGGAAACAGTAGGTTGTCGAGAGGAAGGAACAGGAACAGGAATAGGAATACCCTACAAATATCACTAAGCAAACAGCTACCTGGCTGTCTCTTGTCAGGGTGTGTCCTGATGACCACACCCTCTAGGAAGTCAATGCCTTCACTTGTCTGACTTTGATATTATCACACTCCATATGAAAGCATTCAAAATACATTAAATTTAATTACATATTTTACATATACTTTCCAAATAAAAATGAAAACCATTGGATATTTAAATTCATGACTAAAAATGACTATAAAACACTATCAAACATTTGGATTTTATTTCATAGTAAGCTCAGAAAAATTGATTTTGTATTTCTAATTTTTCCAATGTGATTTAAAACTTGAGCCTAAGTCATAAAAAGTAATTTTCTTATATGTTGATATACTTCTATTTTAACAAAAATTATATCACAAAAGACTGCATCAGCTATTTATCACTATCAGGTTTTAGTTTTTCATATATATATATATGAATATTCATATGAAATATGAATATATATATTTCATATCTATATATGTAATTGCAGAGATATATTCATATATATATCTGAAACTACTATATATTGAATTTTCATATATCTATATCTCTCTAGAGATATAGATATATACATTATATATATCAATGCATTGATATATAATTCCATAGTTAACCATTAAGTTGCATTCTTTTTGTATCACTTATATATAAAATTATTGTCATTTTTTTAATCCAATGTGAAATAAAAGTTGCAGATATTTATTCAAGAATCATCTGTGAGTTCAAAGCCACCCTGCTCTACATAACGAGCTCCAGGCCAGCTGGGACTAAAGGGAGACCCTTTCTCAAAAAGACAAAAAAAAAAAAAAAAAAAAAAAAAAGAGAGAATCTTCTGTAATGTACATTTCTACCACTGGGTGGCGATAGTTCCCTGTTAGTCATAAAAGTAAGTTTAGCACATATCAGTTCACTTCAACAGACCTTTTTTGTTCCAGTTTGTTTTCTTTTTAGTTGGAGACAGGGTCATCCCAATGCCAACCTTGAATTCAGGATCCATTTGCCTCAGCCTTCCAAGGGATGGCACTGCAGGTGTGGATGGCACCCCTGTGCCTGGATAAAAATCTTGTTTTAATGCCATCCCACAAATGAAAAAGGCCAAGTTGTTAAACAGTTGGTGTAAAATAACACAGACAGAATTAAGAATTTTAGATGCCTTAAACACTGAAAATATTATGGTACATTTGATTGTCTACATTTCCATAACACAAAATAAAAGCAAAACCTGAGCTTGGCATGGTGACACATGTCTGACATCCAGCCCTTGAGAGTCGCAAATGGGAGGACCAGGAGAAGTCTAAGGCCAGCCTGGGCTACATGAGACTGGAAACACAGACATAGATATTGCAAACTTCTAACTACATTCTTGGAAGATAAATCCATGTCTATCCCTGGCTCTCTCAGCCACCTGCCCATCCTTTCTCTTACTCATAGGCATCTGCATATTTGCTGGTGTGTTTAACATTCTTTGTGTTATTTTCTGTTGTGATAAAACATCATCACCAAAGTAACTTATGGAAGGACGATCTTATTGGGCTTACGGTTCCAGAGGAAACTGAGAGTCCATCAAAGAGGGGAGGCATGGTCGCAGAGGTGGTCAGTGCAGAAAGCTGAGCCCTCACATCTTCAAAGAGGTACAAAAAGCAAAGAAAAGCAGATGCTATGAAATGCCAAAGCCAGTCCCAAGTGATGTGCTTCCTCTGGCATGGCTGCACCTCCTAAAGGGTCCATGATCTCCCCAAATGGCACCACAAACTGCAGACCAAGGGTCCAAATACTTGGAGCCCACATTATGGACAATTAGTCAAACCATCCCAGTTCATTGTCAAGAGCGCCCTCTTCTGGAAAATGAGCAGCCCTGCAGCCCAACAATAAAGCACATAGTAACAATTCAGATTCATAATTCAAGCTTTAATACTTTTCAGTTCTGTGGTGAGTGGTTGATGCTAATTTTTCAGTAAATGTATCTTTGCCTGAGCTAACAGAGAGAGGGAGAGAGAAAGAGAGTTTTGCTTTGCACCTTTATATTTAGTGGCTTCTAACATAAAATGAGAGTAACTAAATAAAAATCCGTTATTAGAAAAAAACTATATTTACCATGGATATGCCAAAAATCCAAGCATGGTTGTTCTACTTCATATGGAACAATATGACTAGTACTACTAATCAACACTATTAATAATACTAAATACCACGAGCCCACCATTTGGTGTAGAAATTTATATCTCAGACTCTGGCAGAAACTTGAGGTTTTATTCTGGAAATTGGGACCCATGTTCAACATTTCATCCTGTGGCCTTGTTAAAGTGTCTGGCACATGCCCAGTAAATGCTGAGGCTGAGCTGAACAGAAGCATCTGTGGCCCCTAGTTGATATGGAGGCTGCTGGGGTTGTAAAAGCAACCATGGTCCTAACCAGTTGTGAACTCTATGAACTGTAATACCTACCTGCCGGGGATGATGTGCCCACTGGGGCAGTAATGGCACATGGTTGTGGAGGCAAACGGCTGCTCTGTGATTAGATTTCAGGCCTGCTCAAAAGAGAGAATCTATGCCTAGTACCAAAAACCCAATCTAAGACTTATGACTGAAGAGGTCTTGAGGCCTGTGGAGGAACCAATACTTGGGCTTAGCTGAACTGACACCTTCTAAATATCTATGTTTATACATACACACAAAGGCTACTCTCAACTTTAATCAGAGAAGCCTCTCCTGGCAGTAAAAGGAGGTGAATGCAAAGACCCATGGCTGCACAAGATGCTGAGAATAATGAAGTTTGAGGGATCATTTACACCACTCCCTTAAGTAAGGCTCCGGGAGCACTGCAGAAGATGGGGGCAGTAGAAAAAATGTAAGAGCCAGAAGACAGGGAAAATGGCTTCAAAACACTATCTTCTTGCATATGACCAGGCAATCAATTGTAACCCACAACAGCTGTGCCTGCTTGCAGTGGCCACACAAGCCATGCTGTACTGCTAGGTTAGGTCAGCTTTATGCTGGGAAGAAGGAACATCAATTGAGGAATTTCTTCCACTTGATTGTCCAGTGGGCATGTCTGAAGAGCAAACTTAATTGCTAATTAATATAGGAAGGCCCAGTCCACTGAGGGTGGTGCCACCTGGGCACGTGGGTCTGGGCTATAAAAAAAGGAGTTGAGCAAGCTAGGTTAGCAAGCCAGTAAGTAGCCTTCCTCCATGGTGTCTGCTTTAGTTTCTTCCTGCACAGAAAGAAACTGCCCTGCTGGAGCTCCTACCCTAAGTTCCATCAATAATGAGCTATTTCTCAGAGTTGGACTTGGCTAATGTTTTATCACAGTAAAGAAAAGCAAAATAGACAATGGGCCCTGTGCTGGATAGCTTTAGTGTCAACTTGACACACCTGGGTTGAGGAAGCCTCAATTGGGGAATTGGCTCCATTGGATTGGCCTGTGGCCACATCTGTGGAGTATTGTCTTGATGGTCGAGTAGTGTGGGAGGGCCCAGCCCACAATGAGTTGTTGCCATGCTGGGCAGGTTGTTGTGTACTGTATAAGAGGTCAGGCTGGGCATGGGCCAGGAGAGCAAGCCAGGGATCAGCATTCCTCCATGGCCTGTGCTTCAGCTCCTGCCGCCAGGTTCCTGCCCTGAGTTCTTGCCTTGGGCTCCCTGAGTGATGAACAGTGACCCAGGAGATGTAAGCCGATTAAACCCTTTCCTCCCCAAGTTGGTGTTGGTCAGAGTGTTTTGTCACAGCAATGGAAGACAAACTAGGACAGGCCCACTTGACAGAAATGGATGGAGAATGAGCTCACGGGGCTTTATATCTGCTGATGAACTATTGGTAAGTAACAGATTCTAGTGCAAGGGGAGGCGTAGTATCTAGTTCTATAGCCACTGGTGAACCCACCAGGCTCTGATGATTCATTCCAAACCTACGGTTGCACATATGGCCCTAGTTAAGCTCTGTGGCTCATTAAACAACACAGAAACTAATGACTAGGGAAAGAGATTTTAAGGAAGAAGTGGGGCTAGCCGAATAGGAGGGAAAGAAGAGAATACATTATGCTCATGTATGAAATTGTCAAAGATCAAACTTTATTATTAAAAAAAGGACTTCTTTATAGCACCTGATTCAATAGACATTCATCTGAGAACTCACAGTGATGGTCATTTCTTCACCCGAGTTCTGGGAAAGGGATGTTTGTGAACACTTGTGACCCAACTCAGCTGATCACTGGGCTTGTCCATGTTGGCTTATGCTCCATATGAATCACAGCATGCTTTGATGCTGTTTCTGTAAACCCAGCCTGAGAACAGCAGCACCTGGCCAGAAGGTTAGACTGCTGGTCTACCCCGGTGCATCCAAGCATGCAGCTAAATGCCCTCCCTATTTGCTACACACCTTCAGAGTAATCAGTAAGCAGCAAGCGCTATTATAAGATGAACCCTGAGATTCCCACCCCTAATACAAAGACCTATATAATCTACACTCAAGGAAGGTGAGTGACACCTATGGATAGGAAAGGTCGCTGTTCTTTGTTTAGACTAAGTCTAAACAAAGTTGTTACTGAGGACACATCTGTGGTGACAGATAAGAGAGGTTTCAAGCAGGAGCAGCTGGCTCCTGATGTCTCAAAGTGACAATCTGCCACCTTGTGGACAGATGTGGAAGGAAGGAGCTGAGGATGTGGGTCCTGAAACCATGAAGAATAAATAAATCCTGACCAGGACCAGCAAGTTCAAAGAGGATTTTTCTGAGCCTAAAATGAGACTGCAATCCTACAGGAGAAAACTGAAAGAAAATTAATATGTCAGAATTTGTTGTACAGCAATAACACATTCGGACAGATACCTAAGAAATTTCCTTAGCATTTGAAGTAATAATAGGAGGTATGTGAGCATAACATTGTGCCTAACATGGAAATACCAACATATGTAAAAGCAACATTCTTTATTTTATTTTCTTTTGGTCTTTTTGAGACAGGGTCTCCCTGTAGCCTCTGCCTCCCGAGTGCTAGGGTTAAAGGCGAGCACCACCACGTCTGGCACAACATTCTTTAACCACAGCCAAACAGTAAGACAACAACAAAATCTCTAGACTTAAATTTGATCCTTATATGATCATCTTTGATGGGTGGTTAATAATCAGAAAATATCATCCACCAAGAAGACAGTAATGACAATCCCAGCAGCTGAAAATCACCCAGCTCCCTGCTTCCAACATGATGTATTTTTGCAAGTCAAACATTCTGCCATAATGGGGCTTTACAAGTGAATCCATCTCCTGGGACCATAATTACAGGCATCAGTGAAGGCTGGTGTTTTGGCCTGTTTGATAATGAATCATATTTCTCCTTAGAAAAAAATAGGTTGGAATTCTCTCGAAGCCCAACCTTCTCCAGCTGGTACTACTAGATTGCAGATACTTGTGATTTCAAATGAAGTAAAAATGATTTTATAAGCAAAGAACATATTTTCTCATCTTCTTCCTGATATTCATGAAATATTTGGCAAACTGTGAAATACAATTTTTCTGAGAAGGTGTTTGTCAGATGGTTTCCAGCCTCCAAGACTAATGTTCCATTAGCCAATAATACTGGTCTTACTCTGATATTGCAGCAGTATTTGCCAATATTTTTAAAATACACCTGACAAGTTTTAAAAGTGGGTATGTTGTAAGTGCCAAGTAGAAAAATGTATTAAAACCTTCCTCCTTAATTAGTGAATGTTTTTGAGAGTTTCAAGTGCACACCTGTGTTTGAAATGTAGGAAGTAAAAAATGGTTAGAAAGTTAAAATCTCAAAACCAATGAATGCTCACTAGGTCTCTCCCATGTGTCAAACTATATAAAGCAGTTTGTATGGATCACATGATTTAATACTTAAAACAGTAAAAAAGCCCAAGACATAAATTTGCCCAAACTCATGAAGCTAAACTTTGTGAAGCCAGAATCCATGGCATGCCCAACAGAGAACAACCTAAGCCTGCACCCAAGCTGAGATGGTTTTTACAGGCCACACAGAGAACTATTTATTTTGTAATCAACTATGTTTCTAAAGATGGAATAATATAGGTGTGATGGTTAATCCTGGGTGTCAACTTGACTGGACTAAGGAACAAATAAGAGGAAAGGGTTTTCTGATTGGACCACCTCAACCTGGATGGCCCACCCCAAATGTGGGTGTTACCTTCTGCCGGCAGGCAGTATTTAAGGCCACAGCAGCGGGAGCTGGTCCCTTTTCCTCCTGCGGCTTGCTTCTCTCATCTGGTGAGTTTGTCTTGCTGCTGTGATCAACCTTTCAGATCCCAGCGTGTACTGAGACTGGCAGATCTCCTGGAATCCATTTGGGCCTTCAGCACTAGACTGGGACTACTAAGACATCCGGCCTTGCGGACTGAGCAGTTCCCTGGATTCCCAGCCTCTCCAGTTCGGCGCTACTGTTGAGCTCTGTCACGTGAGCAAATCAATAAATTGTATATAGTTATATATTCATCCTGTTGCTTCTGTTTCTTTAGAGAACCCTGACTAATACAGATTTTGGTACCAGAAGTGGTTCTAGAGAAACAGAATTGAAAGGATGAATTTCTTTAGTGGGCTTGGTAGCCTCTGGAGCCAGCTCTCCAACCCAATGAAGCCTAGAGTTACTGAAGGCTCTCCTGGTGGCATGAAGAGGAATGATAATCCTTGGTGCAGACTATTTGATCTAATTATGAAGATAGATCCATTTGACTCACCTAACTCACCTCTTGTGAGAAGCAAGGAATTTAGTGACTCTATATATAAAACGTTCGAGAAATTGCAGAAAAATCAGGAAAATAATGATGTTGCCTTGTTGCTCCTAGCATGTCTGGATAAACTGTTAGACGAAAATATGGAGCTCGGTGATAAAAATGACCAGCTCCGGATTCGAAACAACAGTTTAAAGGTTTCCAAGTGTGCTCTGGAAGAGAATCTTCTCTCCAGCAGCCAAAGAGCTAAAGCAGCAGAAAATCAAGCTGGAGCCCTTATTATACGGTTGGCTGATTTACAACGCAAATTTAATTCCCAGCCACGAAAAGTGTCAGCAGTTAAAGTGAGAGCACTGGTGGGGAAAGGGTGGAACCCTGAAACTTGGGATGGAGATGTGTGGGAGAACTATGATGATGAGGATTTTGAACCCTCGGATTCTGAGGGATTTTCTTTATCTGAGGAATTAACCTCCCCACCCTCAGCAGAGAATCCACACCCTGCAGATCCCTCCTCCCCACCCTTGCCTGAGGAAATTAATCCCCCCCTCCCAGTGGGAGCTGATGTCCCTCAGGGCCCAACAATTGTTGCCTCTAGACCTATAACCAGATTGAAGTCTAAGCAAGCCCCTCAAGGTGAGATAGAAAGTGTGGTCCACGAGGAGGTGCGATATACTACTAAAGAAATTAATGAGTTTGCTGATTCATTCCGGCAGAAGCCTAAGGAATATGTGTGGGAATGGATTTTAAGGGTGTGGGATAATGGTGGAAGGAATATAAAATTGGATCATACTGAGTTTATCGATATGAGCCCACTGAGTAGAGATTCTAGGTTTAACATGGAAGCTCGAGCAGTTAAAAAAGGTGTTAAAAGTTTATTTGAATGGTTGGCTGATGTATTTATTAAAACATGGCCTACTAACAGCGAGTTAGAGATGCCTGATATTCCTTGGCTTAGTATTGATGAAGGGATTGTGAGGGTCAGGCAGATGGGCATGCTCGAGTGGATTCGAAGTGTAAAACCACATTCTCCACAATATGAGGACCCAGAGGACATGCCACTCACTGAATTTATAAGATGGAAAGTACTGAGAGAGACACCAGAACATTTGAAGAGCTTTGTTTTTGCTCTATTTCTTATGCCAGATCTTACAGTTAGAGAAGTTGTGGCTCGTTTGCATAAATTAAATGTACACGTAGTAGGTCTAACAGGACCTCAGGGTAGGCGTCAGGTGGCAGCACTGAATCGCAGAAGGCCAGATGAGCGTAGTTACAGTAATTATCATAATGGGTGGCAAAGGCAAAACAATACCTATAATGGCATGACCCGAAATGATCTTTGGAACTGGCTAATTAATCATGGTGTTCCCAGGAACCAAATACATAAGAAGCCTACTAAGTTTTTATTTGATCTGTATAAGCAGAAAAGCTCTAGAACGAATGACAGGAAGTCAACATTTGATTTTAGGAGTAGCGAATCCCGCCCAGTTGACCGGTTTCCAGACTTGAGACAGTTCACAGACCCAGAACCCCTTGAATGAAGGGGTGGCCGGGTTCCAGTGAGGAAGGACCTTGTCACAATACCAAAGAGTTATGCTGTTTGCCTTCCTCCTGTCCTTCCCCAGAGGGACCTGAGGCCTTTTACTAGGGTAACTGTACACTGGGGAAAAGGAAATAATCAGACTTTTCGAGGCCTATTGGATACTGGTTCTGAGTTGACACTGATCCCAGGAGACCCTAAAAAGCATTGTGGCCCTCCGGTTAAAGTAGGGGCCTATGGAGGTCAGGTGATAAATGGAGTTTTGGCTGAAGTCCGACTCACGGTGGGCCCAGTGGGTCCCAGAACGCATCCCGTAGTTATTTCCCCAGTCCCAGAATGTATAATTGGGATAGATATAATTAGAAATTGGCAGAATCCCCACATTGGTTCCCTGATCTGTGGAGTGAGGGCTATTATGGTTGGAAAGGCCAAATGGAAACCATTGGTGTTGCCTCTACCAGGGAAAATAGTGAACCAAAAACAGTATCGTATCCCTGGAGGGATTGCGGAGATTAATGCCACTATCAAGGATTTGAAAGATGCAGGGGTGGTGATTCCTACCACATCTCCATTTAACTCTCCAATTTGGCCTGTGCAAAAGACAGATGGATCATGGAGAATGACAGTTGACTATCGAAAACTCAACCAAGTAGTGACACCAATTGCAGCCGCTGTACCAGATGTGGTGTCCTTACTCGAGCAGATTAATATGTCTCCTGGTACCTGGTATGCAGCTATTGATCTGGCCAATGCTTTTTTCTCAATACCGGTTCATAAGGACCACCAGAAGCAATTTGCTTTCAGCTGGCAAGGCCAACAGTATACCTTTACTGTCTTACCTCAGGGGTATGTTAACTCTCCAGCGTTGTGCCATAACTTAGTTAGAAGGGATCTTGATCGCCTGACTCTTCCACAAAATATCACACTGGTCCACTATATTGATGATGTTATGTTGATTGGACCCAGTGAACAGGAGGTAGCAGCTAGCCTAGACTTGTTGGTAAAGCATATGCGCATGAGAGGATGGGAAATAAATCCAACTAAAATTCAAGGGCCATCTACCTCGGTGAAGTTTCTAGGAGTTCAGTGGTGTGGAGCATGCAGAGACATTCCTTCTAAGGTAAAGAATAAGTTGTTGCACCTGGCCCCTCCCTCCACCAAGAAAGAAGCACAACGTCTGGTGGGTCTTTTTGGATTCTGGAGGCAGCACATTCCTCATCTGGGTGTGTTACTACGACCCATATATCAGGTGACTCGTAAGGCAGCAAACTTTGAGTGGGGCTTGGAACAGGAAAAGGCTCTTCAACAGGTCCAGGCTGCGGTGCAGGCTGCTCTGCCCCTAGGGCCATATGATCCAGCAGACCCAATGGTGCTTGAGGTATCAGTGGCAGATAGAGATGCTGTCTGGAGTCTGTGGCAGGCTCCCATAGGGGAATCACAGCGGAGGCCCTTGGGATTTTGGAGCAAGGCTCTACCTTCATCTGCAAACAACTATTCTCCTTTTGAGAGACAGCTCTTAGCCTGCTATTGGGCCTTAGTGGAAACTGAACGTTTGACAATGGGCCACCAAGTCACCATGCGACCTGAGCTGCCCATCATGAGCTGGGTGTTATCTGACCCACCAGACCATAAAGTAGGACGTGCACAGCAACAGTCCATTGTCAAATGGAAGTGGTACATACGGGACAGGGCCCGGGCAGGCCCTGAGGGCACAAGCAAGCTACATGAAGAAGTTGCCCAAATGCCTATGGTTCCCACTCCTGTTACAATGTCTCCTGGGCTTAAGCATGCACCTATGGCTTCATGGGGTTTGCCCTATGATCAGTTGACTGAGGAAGAGAAGACTAGGGCCTGGTTTACTGATGGTTCTGCACGCTATGCAGGCACCACCCAGAGGTGGACAGCTGCAGCATTACAGCCAATTTCTGAAACAACCCTAAAGGACACTGGTGAAGGAAAGTCTTCACAGTGGGCAGAACTTCGGGCAGTGCACATGGTTGTGCATTTTGCCTGGAAGGAGAAATGGCCAGAGGTTCGATTATATACTGATTCATGGGCTGTAGCCAATGGTTTGGCTGGATGGTCAGGGACTTGGAAGGAGCATGACTGGAAAATTGGTGAGAAAGACATTTGGGGAAGAAGTATGTGGATAGAGCTCTCTGAATGGTCAAAGGATGTGAAGATACTTGTGTCTCATGTAAATGCTCATCAAAAGGTGATCTCAGCAGAGGATGAGTTTAATAATCAAGTAGATCGGATGACTCGTTCTGTGGATTGTCAGCCTCTTTCTCCAGCTATCCCTGTTGTTGCTCAATGGGCCCATGAACAAAGTGGTCATGGTGGCAGAGATGGAGGTTATGCATGGGCTCAACAGCATGGACTCCCACTCACTAAGGCTGATCTGGCTACAGCTGCTGCCGAGTGCCAGATTTGCCAACAGCAGAGACCAACATTGAGCCCCCGATATGGTGCTATTCCCCGGGGTGACCAGCCAGCAACCTGGTGGCAGGTTGACTACATTGGACCACTTCCATCATGGAGGGGACAGCGTTTTGTTCTTACAGGAATAGATACTTATTCTGGTTATGGATTTGCCTTTCCTGCACGTAATGCTTCTGCCAAAACTACCATCCAGGGACTTACGGAATGCCTTATCCACCGTCATGGTATTCCTCACAGCATTGCTTCTGACCAAGGAACTCACTTCACAGCCAAAGAAGTGCGACTGTGGGCCCATGGTCATGGTATCCACTGGTCTTACCATGTTCCCCACCACCCAGAAGCAGCTGGCTTGATAGAACGATGGAATGGCCTCTTGAAGACACAGTTACAGCGCCAATTAGGTAGCAATACCCTGGAGGGCTGGGGCAAGGTTCTCCAGCAAGCAGTATATGCTTTGAATCAGCGTCCACTATATGGTACTGTTTCTCCTATAGCCAGAATTCATGGGTCCAGGAACCAAGGGGTGGAAATGGGAATGATTCCACTCACTATCACCCCTAGTGACCCAGTAGGAAAATTTTTGCTTCCTGTACCCACGACCTTGCGTTCTGCTGGTCTAGACGTTTTGGCTCCAATGGGGGGAGTGCTTTTGCCAGGAGATACAGCAAACGTTCTATTGAACTGGAAGCTAAGACTTCCCCCTGGCCACTTCGGGCTTCTACTGCCTTTAAGCCAACAGGCTAAGGAAGGAATAACAGTAGTAGGAGGAGTGATTGATCCAGACTACCATGGGGAAATTGGACTTTTTCTCCACAATGGGGGCAAGGAAGATTATGTCTGGAAGGCAGGAGATGCTGTAGGGCGCCTTCTGGTGCTACCATGTCCTATGATTAAGGTCAATGGGAAACTCCAACAACCCAAACCAGACAGGACAATAAATGGCCCAGACCCTTCAGGGATGAAGGTATGGGTCACTCCTCCAGGGAAAGAGCCAAGACCTGCAGAGGTGCTTGCTGATGGCGGAGGAAATACAGAATGGGTAGTAGAAGAAGGTAGTCATAAATATCAGCTGAAGCCACGGGACCAGTTGCAGAAACGTGGATTATAATAGATATTAACCTTCGTCCTATTTGGTTAAGAATGTGCTTGTTTATATATGTATATATATATATGTATATATGTATGTATATTAAGTGGATACTTGTGTTCCCCTTTGAATGTGCAACTGAGATATGTGTTAAGTGTTGTCATATTTAGGTTATTAGATACTGAAGGACTAAGTTCTTCTCAAGGACATTACCACCTACTCTAAGATATAATGCTTTGCTATTGCACATGAGATACTTATAACATGTTAGGTGGAATTATGACCCTGCCATCGTTTGCAATTGACATTTAAGCAGAGGCTATTTATTGGGTGTCAAGTTGACAAGGGGTGGACTTGTGATGGTTAATCCTGGGTGTCAACTTGACTGGACTAAGGAACAAATAAGAGAAAAGGGTCTTCTGATTGGACCACCTCAACCCGGATGGCCCACCCCAAATGTGGGTGTTACCTTCTGCCGGCAGGCAGTATTTAAGGCCACAGCAGCGGGAGCTGGTCCCTTTTCCTCCTGCGGCTTGCTTCTCTCATCTGGTGAGTTTGTCTTGCTGCTGTGATCAACCTTTCAGATCCCAGCATGTACTGAGACTGGCAGATCTCCTGGAATCCATTCGGGCCTTCAGCACTAGACTGGGACTACTAAGACATCCAGCCTTGCGGACTGAGCAGTTCCCTGGATTCCCGGCCTCTCCAGTTCGGTGCTATTGTTGAGCTCCGTCATGTGAGCAAATCAATAAATTGTATATAGTTATATATTCATCCTGTTGCTTCTGTTTCTTTAGAGAACCCTGACTAATACAATAGGCATGGGTTTTACTCCATCGCCAGATCTCTACATTCCCCTGTCTGTCTCCCAAACGTATACTCTGATGGTTAGAGTTGTCAGCGTCACAGAATCTAGAGTCACCCGGGAGATAATAGCCTGGGCAAGCCGATGGGAGATTATCTTGATTACATGAATAGAGAAAGGAAGACCTGCCCTCCTCCGGTGGCACCATACCCTGAGCAGGGAGGGGATCCTGGACTGTGTAAGGAGAGAGTTTCCTGACTGCGTGGGATGTGAACGGCTGCTGCAGTTTCCAACCACTTTGCCTTGCCATGATGGGCTACAAGCTTCAGATTCTAGGGAAAATAAACCCTTTCTCTTTTAAGTTTTTTTTAGAGTATTTTTATCATAACAACAACAAAGGAAACCAAGATAAATATCATTTTTCCATATTTCTGCAAGAATTATCTATTTGTACAGAGATCTATTTATGAGAGATGTTACACAAATGGAGCGTTTAAACACTGTTTTCCCATCTGTAGATTTTTGTTTAACAGTATATCTTGGAGAATAGTCCATATTAATGTAGAAAAAAATCTAGATTTACCTGTGTTTACTTGGAAGCTTTCAATATACTATGGAAATTTGTGCAATTCTCATATATACCAAGAGCTTCTTCCTCAAGATCATCACGAAATGAAGAGAACATACAGCATTGCCCCTTCCTCCATAGTCTGCTGGAAAATGCTCCCTTTTATAGCCAGAGGCAATAAGGCAAAGCAAACCAGAAACCAACTAAAAGATGGCTAATTCTCAAATTAAAGTTATACTTGGGCTATAATTTTCCATCACAGAGACTACTATCATTCATTTTGTGATTATTTTCCATTTTCACCCCCCCACACACACACACTAATGGCTATCAAATAATGAATTCCAATTACTTAACAGAGTAGAGCTGTGTGTGAGAAAACCTCCCCTTCTATCTCTTCTGCAGCAAATCTTTGTCATACTCAGCATTTAAAAAATTAAGAAATATTGGGGTGGAGAGATGGTCTAGCGGTTAAGAGCATCGACTGCTCTTGCAGAGGACCCACATGGTGGCTGAGAACCGTCTTTAACTTCAGTTCCAGGGCAATACGACACCCTCTTCTGATCTCTGTGGCATTGCACGACACGAGTGCACAAACCTACATGCAGACAGTACATTCATACACATAAAATAATAATAATAATAATAATAAAAGAAAGATTTTAAAAGTTGAGAAATCTTTAAATCACATTATACTATTTTCTACTCCACACCTATGTGTCTTATGTGTACATGCAAAACTCTACAGCCAACCATTTGAATGAATAGGCTCTAGGTGACCAGATTTGGCTTTCCTTCATTTGGCTCAATCTTACAATTGTCTTATTACTTATATTCCTTGAAATTTTGGCCTATGAATGTAGGTTGGATGAATAAAGTATAAATGATATTCAATACAATCTCCCGGGACTGTCTACTCTAGTCACTCTCTGCCACTACCAATCTTGTTCCCAGAGAGAAAATAAAATTTACTTTTAGCCCAGAGTGTCCACCAAGACTGATTAATGCTCCTTTTGCTGGTGAGATTTTACAAATCTATTGTTCTCTGAGAATATAGTAATTAACAGCTACGTTGACAGATGTGGGTAAAGACTCATTCCAAATCCATCTTTTAAGTGCCCTAAAACCTTATTTCATAAGGCTTTGTGACAAGATTTGAACAGGGGATTTAAATGACTAGAAGGACCTGTTCCACAGCAAGAAGCAGGGAGAGAGTTGCAGGTAGCAGCAAGTCCTTGGTGGACCGTCTTGATTGTGTTCACTGAAGGCCCGCCAGGACTAAAAGGAGGCAGCACCGTTCCGGGCTATAGGTCCTCACAGTATGAAGAAGGGGGTTCAAGAATGTACACATGAGCTGGGCATGGGGGCACACGCCTTTAATCCTAGCACTCGGAAGGCAGAGGCAGGCGGATCTTTGTGAGTTCAAGGCCAGCCTGGTCTACAGAGTGAGTTCCAGGACAGCTGGGGCTACAGGGAGAGCCTGTCTCGAAAAGACCAAAAAAAATGTACACATTCATTTACCGTTTTCTAATCTTTTTTTTTTTCTTCTTCTTCTTCTTCTTCTTTTTGGTATTTTCAAGACAGGTCTCCCTGTAGCCCCAGCTGTCCAGGAACTCGCTCTGTAGACCAGGCTGACCTTGAACTCACAAAGATCCCTCTGCCTCTGCCTCCTGAGTGCTAGGATTAAAGGCGTGTGCCACCACGCCCGACCCATTTTCTAATTTTGACTGTGTACTGTGGCCAGTTCTTTAAAGCTTCTGCCCATGTGACTTCTTTTCAGTAAAGGACAGAACCATCCAAGATCAAAACTCCCACCCTTGCATCCTGTACTTTGGTGTGGTGTGGTGTCTATTCAGATCCATTATCTACCTTCCCTACCCTTGTCTTTTGTTCCCCTAGGAAGATGACGTTATCTTGCTTTATAGCTTCAATTTGTAAGTGCATGGGACCAGAGATGAGAAGATAACGAGGCTGGGTTCTGTTATATCTACTCCTCTGTGCCTAAGAGTGTCAGAATTTCTTCTGTATTTACAATTCAGAGCTCTGATCACTGCGGCTCCTCCGTGACTGCTCCAGAATTCTGCCCTTATGAACCTGCTGAGGTTTGAACCCGCGGAGGGTCTGTGGCTCTCCTCTCTGCCTATTCCTCCATGCCTCTCTCTCCTGTAGGTGCCCTTAAATCTCCACATCTCTAATACGGCCCTTTCATGGTACACTCCTCTTTTAAGCCTTTGTGTGAGAAGACAACATCTTATTATTCAGTCATAAACCCTAAATCATGTCTCTGATGGTATAAGACAAGGTTCTCTTTCAGCATTGCAAGCCACAAATTTAGGTTTAAGATACTTTAAAGTAGATTGTATATCCGCATAGCTTAAAATAAAAGAGAATAACCATAAAAGTTTGAAAAGAAAAAAGTCCCCTTTTTTCAGTCTTACCCCTTCTCTAGCCAGAACTTCTTTTCTATCAACATTGTAGTGTCTTTCTTAGACTCTCTAGTTCTTTGGAGAATAATGTATATTTAAGATGATGCAAATATAAATTTTAATTTATTTTATACAAATGTATAATATACATACTGTTCTGATTCATGTGACTTTGGCTTTGAGTTTTTTATATATTACTTGAGGGTTTTTTTTTAACCTTAATAGCAAATTACTGTAAAATGCCATTGCCATTTTAATCATTCTCTGTTGATGGATATTGATTTGGTTCTAACAATTTACTATTATGCAAGAATATTATGAAGAATAATATTGAGATTGTGTCATTTATCATGCACAGAAGTATATCTAAATAATATGTTGCAAAAAGTAGAGATACTGGGCCAAAAGGAATAAGCACTTGCAATCTTGATGAATGTTGCCAAAGTTCTCTCTTAGAGATCTCACTAATCCATCGTCCCCTCAGCAAGGGATACCACATGCTTCCCACAACCTCTCCGAAGAAATTCTTTATTAAATTACTTTCTCCTGTAGATCTGTCCAACTCCATTTCAAACACCAGATGGTGGCTTGAGCAAAAGGAAAACCACCTAAGATGAAGAAATAAATCATCATTCATATATTAGGCTTGATATATTAATATATTAGGCAAACAATAAGTACAAAAAAGGGATTATACTATATCTTAAAATATTTCTCACTGCACTGGGAATGTCATGGTGTCTATTTTCTGCTTAACTTTGCATATTTTTCCCTAATGTGCTTCATTTGTTTTAACTCTCCAAAGCGTGACAGTGTGGTAGTAAGGAAGACTTTTCTTTCCTCATTACCTTTTCCTTTGATGAGTGCTCTAAGCTCAAGAAAATGTAAGTGTATTGGTCCCTAAGGGAAAATGTGGAAGCAGCTCCTTCTCTCCTGCTCCTTCCTTCCTCCTCTCAAGGATTCCTGTCTCCTCTGGGACACACACACACACACACACAAAGTCCTTTCTCTAACTCAGAGCTAAAATATCTACTATGTATTGGTGGTCCCATGAAAGTTGTTGCAACTCATAAATAAAGAACAATTTCATCTTGGTTCTAAAGTACAAACTGGTTAATATTCTGGATATAATTATAACATTAGAGAAATATATGAATTTGCCACACTCTAATCTCTACTGGCCTTTGTTGATACAGAAAACTACTGAAATATAAATAAATATTAGAAGGCATGAATGTACTGGTAAATGTATATAACCTATTCACAGAAGCGCCCTCATTTTAGTGTTAATTTCCAGGGCATAAGTATTCCATATAGTACTTGGTTTAAGTCATGTCATGCAGAATTGGGAAGAAATACGCAGAAGTAGTTATTTTTATTATGTAATGTTTTAAGCATATAGATAAATACATCTGGTGATAAAATAGGAGAAAATCAATAGATGTCTATATAAGCCTCAATTATGTAGTGCTTTTACCACAGAAAAGACGTGCATAACCTCAACACTGCAGATAGAGTAAACTGTGATAAAGTAATTAGGAAGTAATTTGTAAAGTAAGTATTCACCACCATTATTTAGAATAAATGTATTTAATTATGTTTATTATATTTAATATGAAAATACTGGCTTGTTAACTGGCCCTCTCTTCATTCTCTTTGTTCCAAAGGGACTTTGTCTCCTTAAAGTTGTGGCCATAAAATTCCAGTTGCTCCTTCTTTTTTTTTTTTTTTTTTGTTTGTTTATTTATCTTTGTATGTGTATGAATGTACTGTCTGCATGCAGGTCTGTGCACCCATGTCGTGCAATGCCGCGGAGGTCAGAAGAGGGTCTCGGATTCCCCTGGAACTGGAGTTCTCCTGGAATTGGAGTTTCAGACGGTTCTCGGCCGCCATGTGGGTGCTGGGGATCGAACCCGGGTCCTCTGCAAGAGTGGTCGGTGCTCTTAACCGCTAGGCCATCTCTCCAGCCCCCTCCAGTTGCTCCTTCAAGACAAGCACTGGCTTAATACAATAGACATAAAAGAAAATTATGCCCATTAGGCATCAAAAGGGATAAATGAGATGGAAAAATCCAGGGCTGGTTGCAAAACAAAACCCTAATTGGACTGAAAGCCCACTCAATAGGAGTAAACTCACGTGTGGTACTGTAAACATAGCCAAATACACATGGATGGAGGAATCATAGGTCTTCGAGAAAATCCCAAGGCTGTCACTAGAAAAATGTTATTTCTTACTAAATGCTCAGTAACTGTCCTTATCTTTACAGTTAAGCATCCCAGGCACCACTCATCAAAGAAGCCTCTTTTGCACCAGATGGAGTGTATGACAATGTACAACAACTGGTTACATGCAGACATTGTCAGTGAACTGCCCAGCCTAAATGGCACATCTACAATGCTACAAAACCCTGAAAGGCTTATCTTAAGCCACAACACCTTGTTTACCTAAGGAAACAGCTGCTGGTTTAACTTTTGCTTCTGCTTCTGTAAACAGGCTTCCTGATTGAAATTCCAGTTCAGGGTCTCTTGTCACCTAACTTAAGAGATCCCTGCGACCCTGTGCCTAGCCTGCAGTCCCATAGACAGAAGTTCAAGCCCACCAGTGTCAGAAACTGTGGCTTGGCACTCAGGCTTTGGAGATTAAGCCCCTGATCTCTCTGCAAGCATGAATACAGATCTGATTCTCCACTCAATGTCCAGTGCCTCCTCTAAGAACAGCAATTTCTATAACAAGAAAAGTGTTAATGGTATAGATAAGGGCATCACAATTGTCTTTTAGACATTATTCTAGTACTCAGTTCTCTATCATAATGATTATAAATTCAAAATGATGAGAAGTTCAATATGATTCAATATAAAAAATAACTGATATTCTTTGGTTTTCTTACAAACACTGAGTCACAATTCTCCTCCATTTTCTTAGTCTCAAAGTTTCCTAAAATATTATGAAGTAGACATTAAGATAGCCACAGAATCCTGGCTGGTAATATAGACACAGGGAAATCTAGTTCCTTCCAATGATTCTATGATGGCACTTCAAAATATCAGAACTCTCTGAAATTGGCTCCCAGGAGGAACAGTAGTGAAAAGAAGCTTGTCAGTCATAATTGTTGTTCCATCATGGGAAGAAAGGTAATCACTTCTGAATAGCATCTCTTGAGAAGAAAACTAGCCTTTATTATAATCAAGCTTTTCTCTAAATTTAACTTGTGAAAAACATCACGAGTCTTCCGTTCTGAAATCCCGTGAACCTTTTGGATTATTTTTTACCTTGTCTTTCAGTTCAGACTGCATCTCATCTTCTTGGAAATGCTAAAGCGAAACTTGGTTTTATTATATTTGTTCAGCTTGCTTTCTTTAAATCCACAAGATAGAGCCATTAGTAGTTTTGGCAGCTTACAGTGTGGGCCACATCACTCCTAACATTCTCCCCTTCACCCAGCACTGCCCTACCAGTTTATGATAGAAACAATGTGTCCTGAAGAGACCAAGAAACCAGGCTAAGCTATAAAGATATAGTAGAAGATTTAGGAACATTTTCCCCTTTAGTCTATGTGAAATAACTTTCAAAGATAACCTTTGAAAACTAAGTTCCATTTATTTGTTCAGTGCATTGCAGTTAAAGGGAAATATGAATGATTGATTTTTGACTTTGCATTGTTCCCTCATTGAACTATGAAGATTTTAAACCAATCAACAAATATCAATGAATAAATACCAAGGGATTTGTGTAAAAAATTTGTTGATAAATGTTTGAAAATTTCCAGGATTTCATTAGATAACTACATATTAAAACTGAGAGCTGATAGTTCAGTGGTTAAGAGCAACGGCTCTTCTTGAGAAGACCTGTGTTCAAATCTCATCACCCACATGGAGCCTAACGACTCCCTGTAAGTCCAGTTCTTTCCTCTGTTGGCACTGCATGACATAAGTGCATTTACATACACTCATACACATAAAATAAACCAATCAATATATAATAAAAGTAAAATATAATTTTAGCACTTTAAAAAACTGAGAGCTATTGCTTTCCTGGTATCTGTAATAGGCAAGGGGAATATAGAGTATGGAGAGAACTCTGGGCTTCTATTTAGTTGTGTTTTTCTGTGCAGTCACACCATGTCTTACCAGAGGCTGCAATAGTGAATAAGTGACAGTTTACTAAACCCTTCCCCTATCCCAGGTAAAGTGCTAGGAACTTGACCTGCACTCTCACTTTAACTTCTGAATGAACCTCAGAACTTATTATCTTATTTCACCAATGAGAAAACAGAAATTGCATCTCAGCTACCGTCACATCCATCAAATTGCAAAGTCAAAACTCAGCATTTCACCACGAGGATTTTGGACTTGAACCTCAGTGTCAGATTGTAAATATAGGTAGATATTCAATACTCACTTGAGAACTACATAGTGAAGATGAAAGCTATAAAAAATGCATCTTTCCTAAGGTCTCCTACAAAACTGTCCACACTAGGTTAAATGACTATTTTACTTAGCACACCTGGTTTCTCCTTCCTTCGTAAATCTGATGGTTTCCTTTCTGCTGTCAGAATTACTTTGAGTTGTTAGCTCATTGTCAGAGAAAGGAAGAAAGTGTGGATAGAATCTAAGATGTCCTCTATGCAGTAGCAGACCCTGTGTTGAGCAGTGAGCAGCACCAGGGGATTAAAAATTGTAAAGTACCTCTGCTGCTTCCATCTGAAAATTTTCCAATATAAATTTGAAACATTTCTGAGTTGAAATAGTACTGGAATATTGAATAAAACTATCAAGCTAGGTATGGCAGCATAGGCCTGAAAACCCAGCACTAAGAGATGGAAGCAGGAAGATCAAGAGCCTCAGGACATCCTCAGCTTTTAATGAGTTCAAGGCCAACCTAGGCTGCATGAGACTCCAGTCACAAAACAAAACAAAACAAAACAAAAGGAGCTAGAAAGATGGATCAGTGCTTTAGAGTATTGTCTGCTCTTGCAGAGGACCCTAGTTATAGTCTTAGCACTTACATGTTGGCAAACAACCCTCTGCAACTCTAGTTGCAGGGATGCAACACCTTCTCTTGGCCTTCATAGACACTACACACAATCCACTTACAGACATGCAGGAAAAAACGTTCATACACATAAAATAAATAAAGCTGGGCATGGTGGCACACACCTTTAATCCAAGCACTCAGGAGGCAGAAGCACGCAGATATCTGTGAGTTCAAGGCCAGCCTGGTCTACAGAGTGAGTGAGTTCCGGGACAGCTCAGACTTCAGGGAGACCCTGTCTCAAAAAGACTAAAATAAATAATGAATGAATGAATAAATAAATCAATAAATAAATAAGATTAAAGCAAAACAACATGAAAGCCATCAGTTTAAGCTAGAGAATTTTAGACTTGGAATAAGATCTTAACTCTCCTGTCATGGGTGACAGTTTGTTCATTCTACAATACTTAATGACCGGTGAGCAATAAGTACAGCAAGGAACACTAACTCAAGGCTCATGTGGATTTGTACAATTACAAGTATTTGAAACGTCTTTTCATTTTCTTTCCGCTAAACATAATTCAAAATTATCTCATTTCTCTTTTAATTCATCTAGATGGTATTGTCTATGTTCCTCCCTTAAGGTAGAGTTTTATTCCATCAACAAATAGAAATAAATTCATGGTTGAAATTCTTTTAAAGAACAAATAAAAAACAGAAATTTGAATGGAAGTAATCTTGAAGCTAGGATACAGTCGTGCCTGTGTTCAAAGGGGCTGCTTGCAAAACAGCAATTAAGTAAGGAGTCCTCTCACCCATGCTTCCTTTTATATATATATATATATATATATATATATATATATATATTTTATCATGCTTCTCTTCCCACAGGTCCCCAGAGTGTTTAATTTTTATTAATACTTGTATAACAAAAGTTAGGAAAATTCACTCAAATTCAAATCCTTTAAGAATTAAAAATGAAGATGGGCTGGAGAGATGGCCTAGCGGTTAAGAGCACTGGCTGCTCTTGCAGAGGACCAGGGTTTGATCCCCAGCACCCACATGGCTGCTGAGAACCATCTTTAACTCCAGTTCCAGGGGAATCCAACACCCTCTTCTGACCTCCGTGGCACTGCACGACATGGGTGCACAGACCTACATGCAGACAGTACATTCATACACATACAAAATAAATAAAATATAATAAAGAATTAAAAATGAAGAATATTCTTTGCTTTTCAAAGGTTTGATGGTTTATAAGAACCCTATTAAATAAAGAGAATCCATCAAAGATCATTTATTAATGTGTAAAAATAATACTTAGAAACAGAAAATTAGGGTGAGGGAATTTCAAATAAGAGGGCCATCTGATTCATAGAAAGGTCAACTTTTTGAAAGATGCAGCATGCTTGAAAAGAACATTTGTATGACAGGCTGGAATTTGCACAAAAGCTTTGGGAGTTTGACAAAGCCTGGTCTCTTTTGTGGAGTTTGTGAGCTATAAGAATAATGAACAACTATATTGTTCAAAGGTATTTTGTCTAAAAATGTTACTTGGTGTCTTGGTTTCTTTTCCTCTTGCTGTGATAAAATAATCTGACAAGAAGAAGAAAGATGACATCATGAAATTTGCAGGTAAATGGATGGAACTAGAAAATATTATGTTAAGTGAAATAACACAGTCCTCATCTGTGGATGCTAACACCAAGTACTTAGTTGTAAGGCAAACTGAGCAATGTTAATGTTATATTCCTTGTGAACTGAAAGCAACTGTGCTCTTATATTGTGAATCCCTAAACAGGTTCTAAAATTAACCTACCATTTATTTTCAGACTTTGGAATTTTGGTATATGAGTGGAGGACAACATAATTTTAGTATAGATGAGACATATATATGTATATATATGCATATGTATGTATATATGTATATAATGCATACATATATATATATATATATATATGCATTATAACTTGGAGGGAACAACAACAAAAGAACCAGGACAAAAAAAAAAGACTGAAACAATGAAGTTCTCCCCAAAACAATAATCCTCTGCTTTGAAAAAAACTCTGGAAAGACTCAGAAAAAGATTCAATACATGTATGGCAGAATGCATGAACTTGGGTGGGGTGGGGGGCATGGAAAGGAAAATGAGTGTAAATTGGACTGAGAAATGATGTATTATCATGTATGAAAAAGTTTAATAACAATAAAAATATATTAAAAATAATAATGTGACAAAAGCAACTTAAGGGGAAAAGGTATTTATTCTGACTCACAGTTGAGATTACAGTCCATCAGGTGACAAAGTCATAGTCGCAGGAGATGGAGGGAGCT
The DNA here is from genome assembly GCA_009823505.1 of Rhizomys pruinosus. Classification (NCBI taxonomy): domain Eukaryota; kingdom Metazoa; phylum Chordata; class Mammalia; order Rodentia; family Spalacidae; genus Rhizomys; species Rhizomys pruinosus. The sequence continues at coordinate 982,137 of VZQC01001768.1, read as the reverse complement.
AGTCATAGTCACTTTTCTGTTGCTGTGATAAAACCACCATGAGCAAGGGAACTTATAAAAGAAAGAGTTTATTTGAGCTTACAATTGATGGTTCCAGGGAATCAGAGTCCATTGTGGCAGGAAGCATGGTGGCCGAGGCTGGAGCAACAAACCAAGGGTCACATCTCGCAATGAGCACAGGAAGCAGAGAGAGATACTGGAGACCTCAAGGCTTGTTAAACTCACTAAGCCTGCCCCCAATGACATACTTCCTTCAGCACGGGCACACCTTCTAAGACCTCCAAGAACAGTGCCACCAACTGGAAACAAAATGTCTGAATACTTAAAGCCTAGGGGAGACACTCATTCAAACCACCACATTCCACTCCCTGGCCCCCATAGGCTCCTGACCATATAAAATGCAAAATGCATTTTGTCCAACTTAACAAGTCCCCATAGTCTTTACAAGTCTCAATTCTATTCAAAAGTCTTCAATCCAAAGTCTCTTCTGAGACTCAGGCTAATCTCTCAACTGTAAGCTCCTATAAAAATCAAAAGACAAATTACATACTCTCAACATACAGTGGAACCAAATACACATTCCCATTCCAAAAGGGAGGCATAGAAGCATAGTGAGGAAATACTGGACCAAAACAAGACTGAAAACCAGCAGGGCAAACACCAAGTCCAGTAGCTCCATGTGCAACTTCTGGGACTTGACTTCCAAAGGGCTTAGATGGCTCAGCTCTTCCAGCTTTGCTTACAACATACATCTCTTCCTTAGGCTGGTACCACTCTCTATATGCAGCTCTCCTTGGCAAATATCTCACAGGTCTGGCATCTCAAATGTCTTCTTGGGGTCTCTGCTGCCAACCAGACTTCACATTCACAGCTTCACGCAATAGCCTATCAGGGCCTTCTTTATTCAGGGATGCCCCTGCTGCACTCTGCCTGGCCTCTGTGGCTCTCTGAAACCATGGAGGAAGAACTGATGACCCCTTCACTCTTGCAAACTTCATGCCTCTAAAGCCAACACCACGTGATTTAAACTGCCAAGTTTGGCTGCAAGTTTGGGATGGACCCTGGCCTATTTCAACCACATTTGCAACTTTTCTCTGCCCTGAACTTGTTGGAGCAGAAAACCCCTTCAGTATTTTCCTTTCAAAAGTTGGAGGATTAGCTGGGTGTGGTCTTGCCCTGGAGGTACTATTTCTGTTGTTTACTTGTAAATCTCGAGGTCCCTTCTTAATCACTTAATCTCACTTTTTCCATTGTTTACTGGTAAATAGCTAGGCCTCTCCTTAATCACTTTAATCTCCTTATCAAAAGGAACCTCTACTTCACAGGCCTTGGCCCCCACCTTTAATCTTCCTAGTGCAGCTTTCAGATCCAAACTATACATTCTGCATTTCTTTCTGCCCTATCTGCTCTTCTTCACTGTAGATCTGTACAATATTCACCATTAATAGCCATGCCACCATTTCTACATTAGGCTGTCTTGAAATATCCTCTGCCAAAGACATTAGTCCATTGCTTTTCAACTTAGCATCAGGCAAGCATTTGGGCTGTGGGCAAACTGCTGCCAGATTCTTTATCAAAATATCCCAATTGCTGCCTAAGTCTCTATTTTCCTCTGGAACTACATTTTTTTGCAGCAATGCATTCTTCCAGGCTTCTACTAGAATGGCCCATTAAGCTCTGCTTACAGTAGTCAACAGTTTTTCTAGCCCAAAGTTCCAAAGTCTTCCACATTTCTCCAAACATCCACATGGTCAGGTTCTTCACAGCCAACAGCCCACTCTCTGGTACCAATTAACTGTATTAGTCATTTTCTGTTGCTGTGATAAAACCACCATGAGCAAGGGAACTTATCAAAGGAAGAGTTTATTTGAGCTTACAATTGATGGCTCCAGGGAATCAGAGTCCATTGTGGCAGGAAGCATGGTGGCCAGGGCTGGAGCAGGAAGCTGAGGGTCACATCTCACAATGAGCACAGGAAGCAGAGAGAGATACTTGATACCCACAAGGCTCCTTAAACTCACTAAGCCTGCCCCCAATGACGTACTTCTTCCAGCACAGCCACACCTTCTAAGACCTCCAAGAACAGAACCACCAACTGGAGACAAAATGTCTGAATACTTAAAGCCTATGGGGGACACTCATTCAAACCACCACAATTATCATGTATGAAAAAGTTTAATAACAATAAAATATATTAAAAATAATAATGTGACAAAAACAACTTAAGGGAAAAGTTATTTATTCTGACTCACAGTTCAGATTACAGTCCATCAGGTGACAAAGTCATAGTGGCAGGAGATGGAGGGAGCTGGTCAATTTACATCAAGAACCATAGATTGACAAATACCATTCTTCAGCCCTTTTCTCCATTTATACAATATAGGATTCCACCCAGGGAATGGTACCACACACAGTAGGGTGGGGCGTCTCACCTCAGTTAACATAGTTAACGAAGAAACAAACAAAAACCAGAAGAGTTCAGGTGAAGCAGTTCCAGGAAGCAGGCAGACCATTGTGCCTGTGTCCAGAAGTACTACTTTCAAAAGCAATTAAGGAGTCCTCTCATGAATATTTCGGTTTTTTGGCCAAGCTTCTTTTCCCACCTCAAGTAACATAATCCCCCACAGGCATGCCTAAAACCTAATTCAACCTGGAAGATTCTTGACAGGTGTGCCTAGAGACCAGGGTCTTCTAAGAGATTCTAGATTCTCATCAAGTTGACAATTAAGATTAATCATCCCCGCCCCAAACCTTATTTACTGAACACAATAAAACATAATGTTAAATCATAATCTTGCTCCCCTTTTCCCCAAAATTTCATGTTCATCTCATAATGGTAAGTATAATCCAACTTCAACTGTTTCCAAAGTCTTTATTCCAACAGTTTAAAAGTCCAAAGTCAGCTGAATGCGGTGGCACATGCCTTTGATCACAGTAATTCAGGTGGCAGTGTGAGGACCAAACTGACTCCATTTTAGCTTGGTCAGCTCCATCTTGGCCTAGAGTTCACCCTAGAGTTTTTTTTAAAAAAAGGACAAACAAAAGCATGGCATAGATAAATCAATCCTTTATTAGTAGAGTGCTTTAACTTCTGCCAAAAAGCATACAGTTAAATGCTTTATGAGAAGGAAAGGTCCAAACCAGGTAAAACAATAGAACTAAGAGTCCAGAGCAGGTGAATACACATAATAAAAAACTGACTGATCTGTAACCAAGATCCTATCAATCAGAGGAGGAGACACCATGACTATGATGGAAATCCCCTAACTGGGAATAAAAGCTAAAGGAAATTGGGTCTCGAGGCCGCTGCCCTCCAGTCCCATGGGAGTGTGCTCGGGTGCTCGGTCGACGCGTCGTCTGCTCTATCTATTCTGTCTGAGTTGCTTGTAACTAACCCTCGATTAAACTTATATCTACAACTATTTGTAGCGCCCCCCCCCCCGCACCTTTCTTGCATAAGTGTGGCAGATTGAGCCTAACAGCAGAAGCAAATGGATCTCTGTGAGATCAAGGCAGGTCTGGGCTACTGTTGGGAGCATAATTAAGGTGCGTGAATTTGAGGTAATTTAGCATTAAGTAGCATTAGAAAATGTGTGGATTTGAAGTGCTGTAACTTTAGAGAATGGGAGTGTTAATTTAGCTTAGTCACAGACTGTACTGACCCCAAGGCCTGCTCAGATAACCATCTTTCTTTCTTGCCCCAGCAATGGAAGGTTCCTGGAAGGCCTGAAGCGAACTTGCATGGCTGATTAACCAGCAAGAAAGAGCAAGATAAGCAGACTGGGCCCCTGCCTGCCCTTGGGAACTCAGATAGACAAATAAACGCCTGTCGCCTGTCCGCAGACTGGAACACTGGTAAGAGGCCCGGAGTGCCAACTAGGACCAATTTCACTCCCCTCACCTGGGGAATACAGACTGCTTCAACTGGGAAGTGCAAAACGACTTCCTTCTCTCCTGCCCTCAGGGAATCCCTTCCATGGGAGACGCAGAGCTGCAGCCAAGAACACCTGGCTTCTGCCAATCATCATTGGTTCACAGATGCTGGCCAGACCTGCCCTGCTCTCAGCTGCCCCAGACATCTAGTTGTAGACAGGCTCAAGCCAACCAGCAGCCCTTTGGAATGCCCCAGCTGGGACACCATCCATAGCCTTGGGGGACTAAGAAAATGTCACTGTCACGTAAGGAAAAGAATAGATTAATAGGTGGGTTTAAGATTAACAGAATTGACTTGTGTGGGAAAGAATAAAATTAGATTGCATCCTAATACTCATGTCCTGGATTCCTTTGGATGTAAAGTCCATGATCAGGACTTCTACAGAGTAAACTCAGACTAAAGCAACACCAAACTCCAGGATTGCATGCCTCATGTCTTCTTGGACTCATGATGCAATCATTTTACCCCCCCAATGCTTGGGTGGCCCCACCCTTTCAGTTCTGCACCTACAGCAGACAAGGAATCTTTTTTTTTTAGGGCCATTCCATTCCATACCTTCAGTTTTCCTTGCCAGATATCCTATGGTCTTGGTTTCTCCAATATCCTAAGCTTTCCAATGAAAACTAAGCTTGATTGCTGGGTGTGGTGATATATGCCTTTGATCCTATCACTTGGGAGGCAGAGACAGGCAGATCTCTGCAAGGTCAAGGTCTACATAGTAAGTTCTAGGCCATCTGGGGCTACAGGGAAACAATGTCTCAAAAAAAAAAAAAGAATAAAAAAAATAAACCTTTACATCACACATTATCACTTCACACATGGCTTCTGAAGGCCCTACTGACAGAGACTCCAGCTCTGCTGTACATTGCCTGGCCTCAGCTGGTCTCTGAAACATTGGAGCAAGACGCTCCATGCTTCCCTCAATGTTGCATCTTCATGCCTTCAGAATCAGGAAGCAGGGCCAGGGAAGTGGCTGTTATTAAAAAAAAAAAAAAAAAAAGCATTAGCTATCAAAGCCTGATCTGAGTTCAATCTCTGGGATTAATATATATAAGCAAGGAGGAAGAAATCATGATAGCCTTACTTTTAGGTGATGATTCTGTACAGTGACCATAAAGAGTCAAAACTTAGAATTAGGAGACAGGATATAAATTTTCCATACAAAAATCATTAGGTTTCTGTAAACCAAACCACTATGCTGAGAAAGAAAGAATTCCATTTGACAATCTACGGATTGATTGTAATCACTATGAAAACTCAAATGACATTTTTTTTTTTTCCGCAGTAGAGAAACAATCTTAATTAATTTGGAAGCACAAAAGACTCCAGATAGCCAAAGGAATCCTGGACCACAGAAGACTAGAGGAAACACCAAAGCTCTTTTCAAGTTATATTCCTGAGCCATAGTAACAAAACCAGGATAGTACCCACAAAGCTACAGCTGCCTGATTCTTGCAAGGATGGAAAAAAGTTTACTGCATATAAGGGAGAAACCAACGCTATTGCTAAATTGGATCTGCTTCAATGTCTCCACACCAGTTTTATCAGCTTGGCTCTTCCTAGAGTTCTGAAGGGAACAGTTGGGGCTTGATTCTTGGTAGGGACATCTCAGCAGCTTGGCTCTGATTTTAGATCCCTGGGACCTGGCTTCTCCCAGAAATGACAAAGCAAGATCAAGGAAGGACATACATGGTCACTGACCTGGATGGAGCCCTCACACATAGTTCCTACATGGTCACTGACCTGGATGGAGCCCTCACACATAGTTCCTACATGGTCACTGACCTGGATGGAGCCCTCACACATAGTTCCTACATTGTCACTGACCTGGATGGAGCCCTCACACATAGTTCCTACCTGGTCACTGACCTGGATGGAGCCCTCACACATAGTTCCTACATTGTCACTGACCTGGATGGAGCCCTCACACATACTTTCCTTTAAGCCACTGAACAATGCTGAATGCTCAAGAAGCCTTATGTTGATGATTTCCTAAAATGAATGAGGGAGCTCTTTGAGTATGTTCTTTTCACTATCAATCTGGTCAAGTATGCTGATTGTATTATGGACTTTCAGGACCAATGTGGGGTGTTCCAGGCTCTTCTGTTCTGGAGTCCCAAGTGTTCTACCAGGACTGCCATGTTAAGATTCTCAGCAGCCTACGAAGGTACTTAAGGAATACTCTCATCCTGGACAACTCACCTGCATCTAACATCTGTACAGAGAACCCAGAGCCTGTGCAGTTCTGGTTTGATGATATGGCAGATTCTGAGTTGCTGGACCTGATCCCAATCGTTGAGGTGCTAACAGAGTAGACCGTGTCTGCATCAGCAAGGCCCCTTAGCCTTCCTGCTATACCATGCCTTCCTGATCAGCCTGACTTACCCAGCGGAGCTGAAGCTGGTGCATCTTGCCAAAAGGGGCCTAGAAGTAGCGAGACAGTGACTAAAAAGAGCTTCAGGACATGGTAGATGTGGACTGGGCAAGTTAGACCAGCAATTTACAGACCTGCCTGCTCTATTCTGTTGGGTTCTGGGGTGTGAATGGGATTGTGTGTGTGAATGTGTCTGTCTGTCTGTCTGTGATGAACTATGGGATTATGAGTGTGTGTGAATGTCTGTCTGTCTGTCTGTGATGAACTATGGCCTGGGGTACCCAGTTTTTCAGTGGTGGCAGGGAGGAGAAGCCGAAAAATAAACACTACCCAAGTTAAAAAAAAAAAAGCAATAGAACACATTTATGATCCCAGCACTCTGATGACAAGAGAGAGGTAGAAAATGGGGACTCCTCTCTGGGCCATTTAGTCTGAAGCACACAGTGCAGAACAGAAACCATAAGTAAAAACCTTGCCTTAACAAGCTGGATGTGATCATTAACTACTAATACTTGTCCTCCCCGGCCTCCATAGGAGCACCTTGACACACACACACACACACACACACACACACACACACACACTGTATATATGTTTTAAAAAGACAATACCACATGAACAATGTTGCCAGGTTCTGCTGCCATTTTGAGATGTAGCCTGGCCTTCGTGGACCACAACTGTGTCATCTCCTGTGTTCTGACTCACCAGAAATACTCTCCCAGTCACTTGCATTTGAGAAGCAGGGAAGACCTCCTGTTGCCTTCTTAGTTAATGCATTTTCCTATCTATGAGTTTGTACCTTCACAAGTTAGAGCCTTTGATGATGGGGTATTGCCCTCAGGAAGCATTTTATATTGTCTCAGTGTGTCTTAGAGGGCTTATCTTTAATGTTGGTGATCAAAAGGTCTTCTTGCTCGGCATGGTGGTGCACACCTTTAGTACCAGCACTTGGGAGGCAGAGGCAAGTAGATCTCTGTGAGGTCAAGGCCAACCTCATCTTCATACCAAGTTCCCGGACAGCTGGGGCTACAGGGAGACCCTGTCTCAAAAAGACCAAATAATAATAATAATAACAACAATAATAATAATAATAATAATAATAATAATAATGTGTTTTTAAATTGAGGCAAAGAATCCAAACTTACCGTATTTCCCACATAGGCCAATCACTGAATGTGAACTGCTTCATAGAGAAGTACTTTCAAGGTAAGAGCCCCCAAGTTGCAATTGTGAACTCTGCTCACTCATTACCCAACAGCTAAAGACATGAGTTCCTTAATCCTAAGGATGATGATACACCATCCTATCTGCCACAACTTTCAAACTCAAAACGTATCTTTCACCATACCATTGTTATTATGATCTTGGTATCAATATTGAGATTTATATCTGTAAAGAAGAGTATTTGTTACCATCAACTCAATCTACCACAAGGAAGAAATGTCATAGCTGACACCCTACAAAGTATGCAACTTTGAAATTAATATGCTCTAACACTATTAATCTGAATTCTAATTTAAATATTTACCTGCCAATGCAGAATTCTCATCTGGATGACTACATGGATTTTAAAGTGAACATCAAGCATTTGATTGTCATAAATGCTCTCCTCCCCCCTACCATCCTCACTTCAGTGATGTCTCTTCTCCCTTTGCTTTGTATTCTGTTCCCCACTTATGAGACAGAATGGATATTTTTAGTCTAAGAAAGTCTGTGTCTCTTCTTTGCTCAAAACCCACTAAAGCTTCATATCCCCATCACAGACCTGTTATTACCCTTCTACCTTAACCATCTATCATTTTCCTGCACTTCTCTGCTACTCCTTAATCACATCTACCACACTAACCTCCTTTTCTCCAGACTGTTTAATTTCCTAGTTTCACTACATGGGTAGAGAGTTAAATATATGCATGGGTATATCCCTCATATCTCTTGGGTTTCTGGTCAGAATTTACTTATCAAAGTAGGCATTCCCATACCTCTCTAATAAATCACGCTTTGTCCTTTTTAACTTAGTTTTTTATTATCTTTCACTACCCTTTTCTGAAATTAAATTTTATTTTTATGTGGCTGTCTATTTTCATGGCAGCCTCCTCTGTCAGAAATAAATATCTAGCACATATACACCTGCCAGGGCAGAAGAGAAAAAAGTTCACAGTGATGACAGGGAAGGTAAATGTTGTGGATTTTCTCAATAAAGAAATGTTCCAACAATGGCGCCACCTGAAGAGACTGACAAAAAGAAATGCTTTCAATTCCTAAAGGTCAAACTCAAGACACTGGAGAATTGCCTGACAGTGGTTAGATTCATGACATCTGATCAGGATTCTACAAAAGGAATCTCAAACTCTCATACAACAAAGTTCATATGATTTTATTGTAATTTTAAATGTAACATTTTACTGATTGTGAATCCTTGAAATATTGTAATTCGTGTTCAGATTTGACTAGATAATCCATCTCGGCATATTCATGATTTGCTAGTAAAATCCCTTTTGCAAGTAAGATAAAAGACAGATCTATCTTTAAAAAAAAAAGACAGATCTATCTTGTAGCATTCATTGTGCTTATGAACACTTAATTAGAAATATGGCAATGGGAAATAAATCTCTTGAAAGTTCATTGCTGAATGACACTATCATATTAAAAACAAGCACAGTGAATTGCAGGTTGACTCATTAAACATTAGAAGACAATGCTGATCAGTGTAATGTGATTCTAACTTTATTTTAGGGCAATTTTACTTGAATAAAAATAGTGGCCAATTAAGAGAAAAAGCAGAAATGACTGGCAAGAAGGAAAGAAAAAAAAAAAAAAACAACCTTGAATCTCAGACTTAATGGCTTGAATTGTTGCAAAAAAAAAAAAATGTGTAGCTCAAAATTCTCAGATGGTTTGTGCTGCCCTGAATTAATTCTGCACTCTGAAGATTAGAAGTTAATTCCTAAAAATGATAGAAGCAGTGTCTGCTCTGCATCCTACTGGCAAAACCCAATTAAATGGGGGCAATAACATCCTTTAACAAAAAGTCTACTTTATTTGCATCTAGTTGAAAAAGTTGTGGAAAGTAGGGTTTGGTTTCAAGTGTCATGACTTTCTGGAAGGCTGTTTATCAGAAGCTGAGTCTGCAGGAAAGGGTGGTTTGGGCCTTGTCTCTTCCTCCTTGTACATTTTCAGCATCAGATTTGATGGATGCCATTCTAGAAGCCATTTTGAAGGTGAATATGAAGATGGGGGCCAGCTACCTGTCAAATAGCTCTGTTATCTTTTTTGTGTGTGGGAGAAATAAATTTCAAACATACTTAAGCCATAGTGGTTTAAGTGTTTTCAGCTACACATAGCCAAATTGAATATTATGATATTTTTATGTGTTTGATATATTATCCTGGATGAAATTGCTTTGTAGTGAACAATAGAGGAAAATGCAATGAATACGAGTTATCTATCTGTCATAATTGCCTGGCTAGCACCCAGTCTCTTTTATAATATTACCTCAAATTTTGTGAACCCTTGAAGTTTCCCCTGGTGAAATTATGAAACAAGATGTCCCTTCCTCTGACCAAGAACTGGGTACTTGTATACTGACCTTTACCTGGGGAGTCTATAATTCCTAATTTCGATTACAAGGAACAACAAATGGAAAGCCTACGGAGCTTATCTTTCTCCCATTGTTGAAAGGAGCAGTAGCTCGACTCCTGGTTATTGATCTTTTCTAGCCCACTTATCTTTTTTATTCAATGCTTTATTATGTATCATACCATAATTTCATATATTTTGTGTGTTGCAGAAATTCCTTCCCTGGAGATACCACCTGCATGTGGCATCTCAGCCCCTCCACTACCCTGTTACCAGTCAGATCAAGGAGGAGACTCTCCAATCCTAGTTTTGAGGAGACTAGAGAGTTTATTTAGGCTTGCCTACAAAGCGATGGGTGCAAGATATCATGTACTAGCCAAACAGCAATTCTCTTTTCCCCCATGGCCTCCCAGAGTCCGGCAGGAACTCGGTGTCCTTCGCCCATGATAGCAAAATGGTGAGAGACTGCCAGCCTCACACAGCTGACTTACCACGTCCCTGGCTCCTCTTCCAACTTGGCGCCGGCTGCTTTCCAAATTTCTCAGCGAGCATTCACTCGTTCTCAGCATTGGGCGTGAGAAAACCTTCAATTTCAAAAGTCTGTCCCTTTCTGAAGACCGCCCACCTTACAGATGTGATATTTATATGTATAAGTTAAGTAATATATAAATCTATATTTCATATTTGCTTTCACTTTAGGCTATATTTTCCTTTGCATTTCCTTGTATAAACAGTAGAATTATGTCCCAATCTCAACAGTAACTTGAGCTGGTTGAACTTCATGAGAATTCTAAGCCCATTTTCACAACTAGAATATTTTCTCCATTCTTATTGCTACATCAAGAGAACTTTTATGATATACAAATATAATCATGACCTACACTCCTCAGTATGCCATGAGCTCTTCTCCACAAATACAATAACATCGTGAATCCTTGAAGTGTCATTGTTTTGTACAGAGAGATGAGACACCAAAGCTTTTCTTCCAGGAAGCTGTTTATTAGTGCTAGTACTTGACTGAAGTGCTTAAAAAAAAAAAAAAAACTGAGCTGAAATCAGCAGATCTCAGCCTTTTATATCCCCTGTTAGTTCCTGTTTACAGTTCAGTCTCTTTGTCTCCCATATATGGCAACATCTATGCTGATTGGGTGCTCCATACAGGAGACATGACAGATAGAACTTCATAGGTGTACTCAGGCACAGACCATACAGGCTGGTTCCCCTTTGTTCTGGGAGAGTCTCTGCCACATCATAAGCTGTGTTTGATGATTAAGGCCCCTAATACCTGAATAGTCTGCAGATTAATTGCTAATAGCTTTCAAAACAAATACACTGTCACATTCACATGCATTAGCACACCTCTCTGCAAGAATATCTTCATGGATTAGCCCTCCTGAGCCTGGTTTAGTACATTCAGCCTCTTCTGTAATTGTTCAGTGATGTCAGTGAGGATCTGAAGATTCATTGCTCATGATTTTTTATTACATTTCAGAAATTCTTCTCTCATAAGGCATTTTTCACTGCGTTTGTTGTGGTGGTGGGGTTTTTTTGGGGTTTTTTGTTTGTTTGTTTTTTGTCTTTTTGAGACAGGATCTCCCTGTAGCCCCAGCTGTCCTGGAACTCACTTTGTAGAACAAGCTGGCCTTGAACTCATAGAGATCCGCCTGCCTCTGCCTCAGAGTGCTGGAATTAAAGGTGTGCACCACCACGCCCAGCTGCATTTGAGTTATTTTAAAACATCCAATCACTCAAGGCAGTTCTTTTAAGACCAAGAGAAGATTTTTATATTTTTAATGTAATTACTTTAAATTCAAAGTGAGAAAGACCAGTATGTCAGGGAAAGCTTGCTGTTGACATCAGGCTATGCTTTAGTCTAAGTTATTCCATACTGTGTAAAACTGGTTTGGCTTAGTGAGCTGTGCCCCAACTTCAGAGACTTCATTCTGAGGGAGCAAGATGATTACAACCCCTGAGTGGATCCACTAACTATACCACCTGTCAGGGGTCACCTAGCAAGCTCAGGCAGATTTTTTTTTTTTCCCCTTGGATTAGAGAGACAAGCCTGTAAATTTATTTGGGGTGAATTGAGATGGTAGCAGCAAAATATGTTAAAAATCATCTCAGGGAAACCAGGTTGAAGAACCTACCAGACATGCCATACTGAAGACATGCCATACTGAAGACATGCCGTACTGAAGAAGCTTTGTACTTCCTCACTGGACCCCATAAAGTGATGGACACCTAACATTGTGGTGGCATGGACCCATATCAGCCTACCATCTGATACCCAGTGTGTGTGTGTGTGTGTGTGTGTGTGTGTGTGTGTGTGTGTGTGTGTGTCTGTGTGTATGTCTGCATGTGTGAAGGACTGGCAAGAAGAGGACTTCCTGACTGTCCGTGGAGCTAGGTTCTAGCTACTGTTCATGTAGCCTAATTAACTTCCTGCTGTCTACCTGTTCACCCATCTGGACCTGAACCTGAATCTGCCATTTCCTTCCCTCGGACTTTAGTTTGGCCTCTCACCTCAAAGCTGTGCTCTGAAGCTCCACTTTCAAACCCTGACTCTGGCAGCTCTAATATCAGGTCCCTCCCAGCACTGTTCTGGTTCAGTATCTTACCAAAACACTCTCAGCTAGCTTCTGAAACCTTTGGAACACTCATGCAGCCTCTTTAACTTATACTAGTTTTGTAAATCACATAGATGCATATGGATATGTAGATAAATTTACTGTTTACTATGTAATATGAGAATTAATATTTTGATTAAGATTGGAGTAGAGAGCCTCCATTTGCCTTGGCCAAACTACAAAGGCAGGTGGGATTATATGATAAACTGCTATTACTGAAACTGCTGAAACTTCAGTCTAGTGGAGCCTAACAATCACCTGGACAGGAGTCATCATCTCCCTATCCCTAAAATCAGATTCACCTGAAGACACGCTAATGGAGGGGAGGATTAATTTTTCCCTTGCAGAGGACCCAGGTTCAATCCCCAGCACCCACATGGTGGCTGGAACCATCTTTAACTCCAGTCCCAAGGGAATCCGATGATGCCCTCTTCTGACCTCCAAGGCATTGCATGACACGGGTGCACAAACCTGCATGCAGACACATAAAATAAAATAATAAAATAAAATAAAGGAAAAGTGAAAATTATGCTTTTGAATTACAACTGAGAAAAATAAACAAGCATAGCAGCGAAGCCACTGCCTCTAGGGAGTCGCTCCTGGGATTATAAACACATTATCTTGTTAAGGGGTTAGGAATTCTTATTGTATCCTTAGCATGTCTTCAGGTGAACGGGCTTTACTGAAGGATGGTCTCCTGGCCTGGTGACTAACAGGCCAGTTGCATTAACTCTTAATGGATGGGAGAATAGTGTGAAATGTTCCAGTCATTGGGACAGATTAGAATGTCATGTTGTCAACACTGTGGGAATAGTGCATAGCTCTGCACTGTCATCCTCTGCAGCCTAGGGGGCTCCCTTAATCTTTTACAGTACTTGACTCACACCACCCTGGATTTGTGACTTCAAACAGAAAGAATTTCAGGCATAGTCAGTTAGAAGCACAACTGGAGATTTAAACATAAATATTTATCATTCTAAGCTTGAGGTTAAGGGGTGGAGGGGATGAGGAAGTCAGACATGCTGGAGTGTAGTTATATGCTCCTCACGATAGAATCACAAATAATTTTTCAGTATTAGCTACATATGACATTTTATTGATTTTCAGTACATCCCAAGAAGTTGGTTTAAAAGAAAAAACAAAACAAAACAACAACAAAAACGCTGGGTGTGGTGGCATGCACCTTTAATCCCAGTGCACTCTGGAGGCAGAGGCAGGTGGGTCTCTAACTTCAAGGCCAGCCTGATCTACATAGTGAGCTCCAGGACAGCTGGGGCTACGGGGAGACCCTGTCTCAAAACGACTGAAAAGAAAAACAAAACCTTTTTTACCTCCCTCTTTTGATAAGTGAGATTATAGGGTGGAATTTGGGATGACTTGGATGCAATTATACTCTGATAAGGTAAATTCAGAAACCACTAGGTGTGCACAAGGAGTTTCCTACCTGTCCTTTTCCTATAAATGGGTTTTCTGGTGAGATTCTTAAAACATTCCAGTTTATGGAGGGGAAGGAGGAAAGGCCTTAAGCAGTTGTTAATTGTGCTGCAATGTTCACTTCTCTGTGCTAAGAGGTTTCAACTGTACTCCAGGATGAAAGGTCCTCTTCTGTTACAGGAAACCCAGCTCTCAGGCAGGTACCAGAGACAAGTCAGACAAGTCAAGAAATCATAAAATCCTTATCCATGACGGCAACAGATGCACAGGAGGGCATCTGCAAAGCCTGAGCACTAGGCAGCAATGCTTCGTCACAGCATTTGTAGATGATATAGTATCATTCCAGGCCCGCTCCATCACTGTTGGCTTCGAATTCCTGCCTACAAGACAGCAGGCCAGGCACAGGGGTTGCAGAGGCCTCCAGCCTCATAACAAGAGACCATAAGAGGAAGTTTCAGGCAGGAAGGATGTTTACAGTAGCAGAAGCAACGGTTAGGCAAGCAGCTGTTTCCTAAGAGCCAGCAGTGAGCGGGGGTGGGGGAGGCGGTGGTGAGGTGAGGGGCTGTGTTCTTAGAAAAACTTTTATGTCTGTTTCTCAAACAGCTTCAGTTTCTCTATCTAGCTCCTTTCTCATGCCCCTCCCCCAATTTTTCCTGTCTTCTATTCTGCCTCACCCCTTCCCCAATTTTGATTCCTTAATTTGAAGGTTTGCTGAATATAGAAGCTCCATTTTGTCATTTCTTTTGTCAGTGCAAAAACACAACTTTCAACTCTATGGTGATGAGGGTTGTTTATTCTGCAGACAAATATTCTGCAGCCAAATTCTGGAGCCAAATGACCATTGCCCAGAGAAACAGATTTAGTTTACCCCCAAATTCCATGTTCCAACCTGGTAACACTTTGATGAAGTTTATACAATGACTGAGCATAGAAAGTCATAAATTAAGTCAGTTTCCCAATACACTGGTGGAAATAGTAGGTAGGTAAGTTAAAGGAAAGCAGGGAAATCTCTGTTATAGGCCGCACCTGCTACTGGGTGACACTCAGCTTTTAGGTTGGAGGGAGCTAAGTGTCTGTACATTCCAAAGCATTTACCTAAATGTTCAGTAAGGTATTAGCTCACATAGAGCAGAGGACACTAAATGGGGGCCAAGATAATTTGGGTCTGAACTTGTAACATTCCAGGCTCTACAATCATTGAAGTTCAAATCATGTGATCAGCCCTACAGAAAGGTCAGTATAAGGTTTTATTACTCCCAGGAACTTTTGTTCATACTTCCATACTCAGCAGGGATGTAGACATACCTGTCCAGGACCAAGAATCTGTTGAACTGAGGAGGACAGGAAGCCAGAGCTTGGACACCTGAAGGTATCACTGAAGGAGACCAAAAGAAGGGATGTCGTTACTTAAGGCATTAAAGCACATAAAGAGTAAAGCACATGGAAGATTGTTATGACTAAGATTAGCAACAAAAATAGCAGGGCCTCCTTATCCTAAGGTGCCTAGTAGCCATGCCAATAGATTATTAAAACTTAAGGAAGAATCTGGCATGGATTTCACTTAGGTATGTGAATCTTACCACAGGGCTGACACTGTGTCTCAGTTATCAGGTATATATACACACCACTTTAATAATGGCACAGGCTTTTCTTATCTTATTGCCAGAATATTAAGAATCATCAGGTGTTGTCATTCAGCTGCCCTCATTATATCCCAGGGGCTGTAAAAAGAACATATTCGCCTGGAACATGCCTTTAATCACACCACTCAGGAGGCAAAGGCAGACAAATCTCTGTGAGTTCAAGGCCAGCCTGGTGTACATAGCAAGTATCAGGCTACCTGGGGCTACAGAAAGACCCTGTCTCGGGGCTGGAGAGATGGCCTAGTGGTTAAGAGCACCGACTGCTCTTGCAGAGGACCCGGGTTCAATCCCCAGCACCCACATGGCGGCTGAGAATCGTCTTTAACTCCAGTTCCAGGGGAACCCGACACCCACTTCTGACCTCCGCGGCATTGCATGACACGAGTGCACAGACCTGCATGCAGACAGTACATGCATACACATAAAAAATAAAATAAAATATTATTAAAAAAAAAGAAAGACCCTGTCTCAAAGAAAAAAAAAATCATATTGATGATTACATGCCAACGAATTAACCTATACTGATAGACTTGCAAATGGACCTTACCTTAGTATTTAAAAAGGCATTCTTGTTTAAGAAGTATTTTAAATCTTTTAATAGTGCACAGTCATAAGTGGTCTTGTCTTCGGGGTATACATGTGGTCATAGAAACTCAGAAGAGAAAAATGTCTGGAGTTCTTTCTGTCAGGGTAAAAAAGCTTGTATCCATCCTGAGGAGGCTCAGCAGACCTCTGGAAACATTTACACCCTTGACAGGGAGGCAGTCCTTATGCTTTTTCCTGGAATGCATCTGTCTGTTGTATTAGGTTAAGGGAAGGCTGGGGGTTTAGTTCAACCTCCTGCTTATTACAGAGGCAGAGCAGACAGACCCTTAATATTTTTTCCTGATTGGAGAGTTTATAGCTCATTTTCCTCAAAGACTGAAATAGCTAATATCAGTCTTTCTGGGTGATACGAGTCACGAAGTCCTTAATACTGTTTTAATATGTTTAAGACAATAGAATCCTAGCAAATCTGTTAGCCATATCTTTATTGAGTGGCTCATATTTCCCTTGTTTCTGTATGAGATGGTCTTATACTTAATTTGTGGGGAAAGAGATTTTAGAGCCATGCCTGTAACCTCAGAACATCACTGTAAGCTGTAAGCACCCTGGCTATTGTAGCTAGTCTTTTATTAATTTTTATTATATTTATATATTATCCTTTTATTCTTTTTATTATTCTGAATCACAAATTTCCAATGCTAAGGCTGCCAATAACTTCTTTGGATTTGAGGCACAGCCATAAATACTTATTACTTTACAAATTTGTTTAGATAGGGTCCTAGGCTATTGATTAAGGTAGAGAACAAAGCACTTTTAGTGTACAAAGCTGTCCCTATAAGCCTCCAGGAGAATCACCCAGTCAAAGCAAAAAGTCAAAATATGCAGTTGGTCATACAAGTTTAATGCAGTATCCTTTTCCATTTTGCAGGTAAACAGCAGAGAGAGAGATGCATTTCCAGATGGAAATGCCTTCCTAAGTGTCACTTTAGGCCAAAGAATTCCTATGACTGTGTAGGAGATGGTTGAGGGTCAAATGTAGAGTGAGTAGGGATTCTGCACTCATTCTGAAAGGCAAAGAACAGCCTGTCCTGGAAAGAAAAATAAGACTAAAATCTGGAGAATGAGCATCAAAAGTTTATTAAGATGTTTGTGGTGGGAAGGGGTCCCAGAACTGGTAATCTTGTGACTATGCTTTAACCTGCCCTTCTATCCAGTCCCCTCAAATCCTCCCTATATTTTTGGATTAGTCCCATTAAAAGAAGAAGGGAGTGCAGATGGGCCCTCAGCCTTGTTTACCTAATGTCCAGGGCTATGTGACTCTGGATTCATCTTGACACGTCACTTGAAGGTGAAAATAAAGCTTTTCTGGTGGAGTTAAGAATAAACTCTACCACATTTTGTCGATCATTCTATCCTTTATGTACAGACATTTTCCCTAACTCTTTTTCCTTTTAAAGTATTTATCTAACGTTCTTCCTCATCCCTTACTTCCTTGAATATCTAAAAGAAAAATGAAATATAGATTCCCAAATCACTCACCAACTGCCTCTCCAGTGCCAACCTGGAATATGTTCCCATCCTAGATCAAGCAAGCAATGCAGTCCAACCAGGGTCAGCCATGATCTTGCTGAGGAACACCCTCATATCTCTGGGGACTGCATTCAACTTGGAGGGCCAATTGCTAAGTTATCCACCAGGGTCACACATCTTCTGTTATCTGGTATAAAGTTTAAAAAAACATAGATACAGAAAGAAGTTATGTATTTCATTTCTCATAAAACAAGAACAGGTGTAGTTTAAATTTACCTGGACTTGAAAGTTATGAAAGCTCTTTCCACAAAATGGGAGAATGGAGAATGTTGTTAGAGTCCCTCAATTAAAGCTCTAAACCACATACAAAACTATGCTGAAGCAGAAAGGCCATTGGAGGTCCACTTTACCTAAGGTCATCGCTTCCTAAAGAACACAGAAGGTGAGGCAGTAGCTAGCATCCCCAGGAAGCAGCTTCTGAGGACAGGCAGGAAAGTACAAGCAAAGGACAAACTAAAGAAATTCATGACCAGCATAACAGAGGATGCTTAAAGGAATTAGACAAAGGGAAAAGTAAAAACAGCGGTCATGTCAAAAGTACAGGGAAAAACAAATACTGTGACAGGAATGGATCAATAAGCAAGAACGAGGTAAGAATCAAACACATTCTGCTCCCTAAATCAGAAGGCCCCAAGATGGAGGAAGAACAGACAATATTCAAGCCAACCAGGAAAATCACTAAGGAAATTACAGGAATCAACAAAGGCTCCCAGTAGTAATCCTATTCCCATTTTTCAATTAAAAGACACAGACTAACTGACCGAATCAAAGATCCCACTGTTTTTAGTTTGCAAGAAGTACAAAGAAACAGTGTGAAGGCGGAAGAATTGAAAACTATACGGCAAGGAGGTGGGAGGCGAATGTAGGCAACAGTGTCTTTTTTTGTGGGACAAGGTAAACTTCAAGCTAAAGTTGTCAGAAAAGATGAAAAGAACACTACAAGCCGGCTGTGGCAGCACACGCCTTTAATCCTAGTACTCGGGAGGCAGAGGCAGGCGGATCCTTGTGAGTTTAAGGCCAGCCTGGTCTACAGAGAGAGTTCTAGGACAACTAGGGCTACAGGGAGACCCTGTCTCAAAAAGACCAAAAAAAAATCACTATATATTAATAAAGGGAGCAATTCATCAATAATATATAATGATTAAAATACACATTAAATATTTATAAATTTAAATTCATAAAAATAAATACTACTGAAAAGAAAAGGCCAGATTCCATAATTTTGGATAACATCAAGAACCCTATACTCATCAATAAATTAATTGTCTAGATTTAAGAAAACTTAAGAAAGAAACTTCAGGCTAAAGTGCATCATAAACCAAATGGATTTGGTCTATGACATCTATAGGATGTAGCACTCAATAGCTGTGAAATAAACATTCTACTCCGCAGCCCATGGAACTTTCTCCAAAAGAGACCACATTCTCAGCCATAAGTCAGATCTTAACAAATACCAATAAACTGAAAGGACTTCTTATCTTTTCTAATGGAATTAAACTAGAAGTCAGAATCAAGAGAAACTATACAAACATTTGGAAAATAAATAATAGACTCTTGAATGACCATGGAGGAAATTGGCCAATACATATAAGAAGTTCCTAGAAATCAAATAGACGTGAAAACACAGTTTACCAAAGCTTTGGGCGTACAACAAAGACAGTTTCAGGAGGAAAGTTCATATCTATGAGTGCCTAAGTTAAGATCAGAGAAAGATGTTTGCATCTGTGTCAGGGTGGGTCTATGTCACGGAGGAGCAGGAAACATCTCATCAAGCACTCTGTGTGAATTTCTAGTAAGATCACTTTCCAGAAAGTGAGATTTGTTATCTTCTGGTTTTTAAAAGATGAAATGTAAATACATTTTATAATTTACCTCCCCCCAAATCAGAGAGTCTCAAATAACCTAACGATTAATCTTGAGGTCCTATAAATGCAAGGAAAAGCACAGCCTGAAATTAATATATGAAAAGAAATAATAGATCATGGCAGAATTCAGTGAACTGGAAATTAAAAGAACAATATGAAGAATAAATTAAACAAAGAGTTTGTTCTTTGAAAACATAGTGACTGACAAGTCCTTAGCCAAATGTACCAAAATGAAAGAGAGGATCCACACTAATAAAATTAGATGAAAAGAGGGAAAAATCCAACTAATACTGCTGAAATTTAAAGAATTATTAAAGAATACTTTAAAATATTATATTCCATCGGCTTGGAAAATCCAGAAGAAATGGGTGAAGTTCTAGACTTATAATATTTACCAAAATTATAATAGGAATATACAAGCAACTTAAACACATCTATTTTTTTGACATTTTTTTATTGATGTTTTGTATATTTCATACATCATTTCTCAATTCAGTTCATTTCCACGGGTGATCTGCAGTTTTCCCTCCCCACTTCTTGCGGGAGCAAAGCCTAGAGACTGTCGGCCTGCAAGCAGGAGACAAGTCCTGGAGCTGAGCTAAGAAGGGAAGGACACCGTGTGGAATGTGGTCATGTGTGACTCAAAGACATTGAACAACAACATATATCCATACCTATATCCATATCCATATCTATACCCATATCCATATCTATATCCATATCTATACATGTATCTGTATCTATATTATCTATATCTGTATGTAAATATAAAAGTCAGTAGAGTCAATTCTGTTTTCCCAAATACGCTTTAGTGTGATTCCATCCACTGAGCCTGTTTAACCTACCAAAGTTTCACCCCTAAATAAGACTCCCATCCACCATCAGTTACCAAGTTCTTCGGGTAGGGCTGAGGTTTCTTACTCACTTCCCCCTGTCTACACTGGGATTTTGTCTGGCTTGAGCCTGTGTGGGACTTGTTCATGCTGTCACTATTGCTGTGAATTCATATAAGAAGCCGCCCAGCTGGATGGACAGTTCTGTTTCCTTGTGGTCATCCACCACCTCTCAAACCTTTGGTTTCAAAGCTACTAGGAAACGTGTGTACTTGTCCAGTTGTTTTTTTTTTTCCCCCTGTGTTTTGTGTTTTGTTTAAATTCAGTAAAATTCCACATCCATAAGGGCCTCCTTCCAAAATGTATCTCTCTTTATTTTATTCTTAATTCACACATCACCTTTTTTTTCATTATTCATATCTTCATAGACTCAAATGCATGCTCCTGACTGGCTACCTTTTAGCAGGAAGAATTTTTACCTTTACTTGGATAAAGTTGGGATGAAAATATTGAAAAAAAAAACAATTTTTTTCAATCAATTTTTATTAAGCAAAGTGTGCTGCTGTGGTTGTGTTGTGTTTGCATTGATGTGTTCAGGTAGATATGTTCGTGGTTGCCCATGTACAGGTGAGTGCATGTGTGTGGAGGTCAGGAATCAATATCAGGTGTCTTCCTTGAAGTAGAGTCTCTCACAACCCCTCCCTAGCGTTTTTGTGGATTTGTGGATCCATCAAAACTCAGGACCTAGCTGGGTGTGGTGGAGCATGCCTTTAATCCCAGCACACAGGAGGCAGAGGCAAGTGGATCTCTGTGAGTTCAAGGCCAGCCTGGTCTACAGAGAGAGTTCAAGGCTAGCTGGGGCTACAGGGAGACCCTGTCCCCAAAAGACAAACAAACAAACAAACAAACAACAACAACAAGAAAAAACTCAGGTCCTACTGCTTGTGTAGCAGGCACTTAACACCTGAGCCATCTCCTTAGCTTTCCATTAAGCATTCAGACAAAAAATTAATTATAATTGTGCATATAGTAAGCAGCACAAATGCTTCAAGCTAGCAACAAAGTCCCATTTGTTTAAATGCTTCAAACTAGCAACAAAGTCTCATTTGTTTATTTTGAGTATGACCAATGGGCTTTAGAATAATATCCAGCATATTTTGATAATAGCAACTATAGTTTAGAAATATGAAAATTTGTGACTAAAATATGCATATGTATTTATAAATTATATGTTTTTAAAGTGGTGTCAACTACTTTGCTCAAAAAAATTCCTTCTCCTAAGGGCCCAATTTATGGTGCAACTAAGAGACTTTCATCTCCCCTTTTTATCTCCATCTCAGAAGGAAAGGACTGGATGATAAGGAGTTTGATCGTTAGCCCTGAATTGTGATCATCTCCAGCCCACTACACAGAAATTAGCAAATTCAAATATCCCAACATTCCCATTTTTCATATTAAATCAAAGTATCATACTATATTCACTTATAACATCCACAATTCAAGCAATTTCTATTACATAATATATGAGTGGTTCACAATATTTTAAAAGCAGTTTCATATGCTTAGAATATTCCAAACCAAAGTATTTTAAAATAATGTTAGTAGAAGATAAATTTCAAGAAATTTTTCAACGAACTGTTTTAAGACCTTATTTGCTTTATTAATCTTACAGTAGGAATTGTAACTAAATGTTATCTGTTTCATAAATTGACTATAAGTTCACACACAATGTAAAATTTCTACATATTAATCTCAATGAATACTACAAATAAATGCAAATAAAGAAGTTTTAACATATATGGTATATCAATTTTAATTTACCAAGGTTAATATGTTCTTGCTATGTATTTTATAGACAAAAATATATTGTGGCATTTACTTCTAAAATATCAGCATCAAAATAATTTATTTAATTGGGGTGGGGAATGAGAGGGCAGGGCAGAGGAGCACGTATGGAGAGGGATTAGTAACACTAAAGGCCTTTAGATGAGGCCGTATGGAAACCTAGCACTATAGAAGCTTCTTAAAGTATATACATACACATTATAAAAAAAGATCAAAAGGTATTACCTTATAACAGGAAAACATAGCCCCTTATGCCTTAGGCAAGTAAAGCAAAAGCCGAATGGCATTAATGAAGTCCCTCTTTTGAAACTGTTGACAGGGGACCCATAGACCCCCAAACAATATTGACCTTTGCCCTTCTTCTTGGCTACCCACCAAAACTCCATGGTAAGACCATATTGCTGAAGACACTACATACATGAGCTGTAGAGCAAACAAGAAGTCAAGCTTGTGCTGACTTCAAAGCTTAATCTCTACTGGCTGGTTTTCACAGTGCTGGAAGGCGCTACGCATGCTACCAGAAGAGAACATTGATCAACCTAGAGACTCCTGCATGCTTTAACAACAACTGTCCTGTCAAGATATACCCTCTGGTGCAATTGTGGCATGAATATTATGTAAGATATCAACAACTTTGTAATTATATTTGATTGTACATAAGATGGAGCCCATACCTGGCATTAATACCAGGCCTAGGAACTTTTGACTACACAGGACACAGGCCATAGGGTAGAACCTAATGCTATTATTCTGCTATAGATAGATAGATAGATAGATGATAGATAGATAGATAGATAGATAGATATAGATATATGATTAAAATGACTCCTAATGACCTGTTATACCAATAGATTATGGCACTGTCAACTCTCACCAGAGAAGCTTTCTTATGCAGCAGTTTATGATTAACACAGAGACTCACAATTGGCCAATGCGCCGAAAGTAAGAGATTTCAGAGTGATTATTCATGAATATGACATTAAGCTTCTCTCTCTGAAGGTTCAGGGATCATTGTGGAAGGGGGTGTGAGATTCTAAGAGCTAGAGGTGGTGGATGACCACATGTTCCCCAGAAACTCGAGCCAGACAAAATCCCAACATAGATGTGGAGAAGTGGAGAAGAAACAGCAACTCTTCTTGAGAAAATATTAGCAACTGATGGTTGCTGGGAGGGGGGTGAGTCAGTGTTATTTAAGGGTGTGAATCCTGATAAAGTAACCAAGCTCCAGTGGATGTATATGCACTGAAGGGCATTTGAGAACACAATTTAATATATATATATATATGTGTGTGTGTGTGTGTAATAGAAATATATATAATAGAGTACATGAAATTGGGAAGAGGACACAATTATATATATATGTGTGTGTGTGTAATAGAAATATATATAATAGAGTATATGAAATTGGGAAGAGTACACAATTATATATCTATATATTAGAAATACATATAATAGAAATATATATCATAGAGTACATGAAATTGGGAAGGAAATAGTAAAGTGGTGTAGATAGTGGAGAGGATCTAAATATGATCAGCATATATTGTATAAAATTTGAAAAAATCAATAAAAAAGAAAAAAAGCCAAAACAAAAAATTTAACTTAAAAAAATAATTTTTATTATGTTAAATGAAAACTAAAAAAATTAATCATACTTTCAATTCCTGTTTGAGCTGTAAAAGAAAGTGTTTCTTTTGTAATATAAAGTTTTAATAAATTTAATTGGAAATAATTTGATCAACTCAGTAACAAAAGGCAAAACAAATTATTTGGCATTATCTCATCCTTTTGGGTTCCATGGCTCATACTGCCAACTTAAACAGCAATGTATTGCATCTTGAGAGATCTCTCAGTTGTTAAATGTATCTCACAGCTCTTAGAAGAGACTGGGGTTTAGTTTCCAGCACCTACATGGTGCCTAACAACAGTCTGTAACTGCAGTTCTGGAATCTGACACCCTCTTCTGGCTTCCGTGGGTTCTGCATGCACATGGTGTACATAAACTCATAGACATAAGAATAATAAATAAGTAATATTTTAGAGAAAAAAGAGATACATCTCTACATTACTTCTGCTCTGTTGTCCTAGAGTTTTATTTAGCTTTTGAATAAAATTATTACCTTCAACTCTAAATACAGCTTTTTATTCTCCCATGACTTCTGATGGCAAAGAGAAACAGGGAAGATTGTGTTACTAGGTCCTACATAGCATGCAGTAGTATATTTTCAACTATAAATAATTAAAGGAAAATAGAACAGATATAATAAATAAGCATGGTAGAGTCAATGAAGTGAATATTGCTTTTTTAATATAGAGCATAAAAACAAATACAAAATTGGGCTGGAGAGATAGCCTAGCGGTTAAGAGCACCGACGCTCTTGCAGAGGACCCGGGTTCGATCCCCAGCACCCACATGGCGGCTAAGAACCGTCTGTAACTCCAATTCCAGGAGAACTCCAGTTCCAGGGGAATCCGAGACCCTCTTCTGACCTCCGCGGCATTGCACGACACGGGTGCACAGACCTGCATGCAGACAGTACATTCATACACATACAAAAATAAATAAAAAAAATAAAAAAAAAAAAAACAAATACAAAATTATTATTCATAGTGTGTATTTGCAGGGGAATTTTTCCTATACTTTTTCATCTTGTAATTTTTTTCTTGCTAACACTTGACACTTTCTTGACATGTTTCTTATTTTGTTGACGTTGTCATTCAGCAGAGAAAATGTAGCTCAGCATCCATCTTTTAAATTGTGCGGAGAGTAAAAATTATCTGGGCCAAGACAAGCAGTGCTGGTTTTTCTTTTATTTAGGGATGATGTGACTTGATATAAAAATCCTGGGAAGGAATTGAAAATTAGAGTTGTTGAGTGATAGCATAGATACTAAGAAAAGGAGAAAATTGACAGCAAATCAAGGGAAGGAAAATGAGACACTCTGGCTGGGACATTTGAGAACATTGCAAAATTCACCTTGAGTGTAATGTGCCTATTGACCATTTTGGCACTGAAATAGAAAACAGGATGTACAAACCACAGGAGAAATGGATAAAATGCTTCATTCAGCTTCCGAGACATCACAGTTGGCAAGCAGCTCCTTTTCTGGGAAAAGAGGAATAGGAGAGAAGCTCTGTGCTACAATTAGGAGAGGTTTTTGTTTACTGACTTGATCATGGGGGAATAATTAAGATTCTATTGGCAGAAATGATCTTAGAAATAATTTTTAAAATCTACTCAGTTACATCTTTTTGATAGGGGGTATGTTAGAGGATAACGTCTGGTATTGGTTCTCTGGAAAACCTCAGGTCCCCAGGCTTGGCAGCAGGCTGAATTTTACTTACTGAGCCATCCGACTGGCCCCTTTGAAAACTATTTAAAAGTAATAGAAAGTACTGAAGTCCAGTGAAATTTTATTCTTCAAAAAAATTGTGCTTAAAAAGTGTAAAGACCTCTAATAAGGAAGAGAAAACCATCCGGCTCAAGGAGGCAGAGGAAAGAACTCCATCAAAGATCAGAAAGATAGACTTAAAGACAGGTTCTCAAGGTGACTTTGCTTTCTAACTACTTGTATACCCTACATTGCACAGTGTTCACACAGAAAAAATCTAAAGCTTTTTTGTTTAAATGGAGAAAAAAGAGGCAGCAGTTACTGAACCGTCTAGAATTTTCAAAGGTTTCTCCAGAAGCTAAGCAACTCTGATATGTGAACTACCACCATATTGGAGCTCCATGACTCAAAACTAAGAACTTAGTATTTTGAAAAGCAGAGCAAGAAGAGACAATGATGCAGCCAGAAGCTGACTCTCATTCATCACAGTAAGAAGTCAGAGGGAAAGTGAAAAATGTTCCTTTTAAAAAAAACTATCCTCAGCCGGGCGTGGTGGCGCACGCCTTTAATCTTAGCACTCGGGAGGCAGAGGCAGGCGGATCTTTGTGAGTTCAAGGCCAGCCTGGTCTACAGAGTGAGTTCCAGGACAGCTGGGGCTACAGGGAGACCCTGTCTCGAAAAGACAAAAAAATAAAAATAAAAAATAAAAAACTATCCTCAAAAAATAAAGGGGTGGAATTTTAGTGCTGGTGCAAACTGTCATCACAGTGCTTTTGAGGCTGAAACCGGAAGAATGCCAGCCTGGCTGAGGAAACAGATGGGGACCTGTCTCAGAATAATAAAATTAAACAGAAAGTGCCCAATTTCACAATTATAGTATATGATTTCCATATAATTCTCTTGTTGATAAAAAAAAAAAAAAAAAAAAAACTAGAGGTCTGGAGAGATAGAGATGGCTTACTGGTTAAGAGCACTGGCTGCTCTTGCAGAGGACCTGGGTTTGAATTGCAGCACTCACATGGAAGCTAACAAGTGTGAGGAAATAGGAAACAATAAATACTGTTCTTCAAACTTGGTCCTGCATTTCCATTTACTTAGTATTTGTGTGTTGCATTACATTTATTAATTATCAACAAGAGAATTATAGGGAAATATATACTTATAATGGTGAAATTGGGCCACTTCTGTTTAATAGTTTATTATGTCCTGCAGACAGGTCCCCATCTGTTTCCTCAGCCAAGGCTGGTCATGGTGCTTCCGGTTTCAGCCTCAAAAGCGACTGTGATGGAAAGTTTGGCACCGGAACCAGCACTAAAATTCCACCCCATTTATTTTTTGAGGATGTTTTTTATGTTTATTTTATTCTTTGAGGTTGTTTTGTCGAGTAACAGGTGTCATGCTTAGCCCCCAAGCTTGCTCCTGGAGATCTACTCTGTAGACCAGGCTGGCCTTGAACTCCACAAGATCCGCTTGCCCTTGACTCCAGTTGCTAAGATTTAAAGGACTGCGCCACACGCCTCCGGGCTGAGGATAGTTTTTTTTTAAAGTGAACATTTTCACTTTCCTCTCCCTTGAGTCTACTGTGATGAATGAGAGTCAGCTTTGGCTGCACTCTTGTCTCTCTTGCTCTGCTTTTCAAAATACTAAGTTCTTAGTTTTCGAGTCATGGAGCTAAATACTGGGGTAGTTACAATATCAGAGTTGCTTAGCTTACTGGAGTCAACCCTTTGAAAATTCTATGACGGTTCAAGTAATGCTGCCTCTTTTTTCTCCATTTTACAACAAAACAAGCTTTCCGATTTTTTCTGTGTGAACACTGTNCCACCCCCCACATCCCCCCCCCTCACACCCGCCTCCCCTCTCCCCAGTTTCATAAATCAAGACACTTTTTTTTTTAAAATTTTTTTTTATATTCTTGCTGTATGTGAATGAATGTATTTCTGCATGTGCAGGTCTTGTGCACCCATTCGTGCAATGCCCCACAGAGGTCAGAAGAGATGGTGTCGGATTCCCCGGACTGGTTCTCCTTGAACTGCGTTTCAGAGGTTCTCGTGCCCCATGTGGGTGCTGAGGATCAAATCCAGTCGCCTGCAAGATGCATCGGCACTCTTAACCGCTAGGCCCGTCTGCTCAGCCCAATCAAGACAACTTTTTAAATACATCAGGTGGACACATTCAGTAGGCAGGCCATAGCAAATTGGGAAGGTTTTTCTCTATAGGTCTCAGATGCATTCTCTTAGCCTTTGATGGTGGGGAACCTGGTGTCTTCTAAGTTAATACATGTTATTGGTCACAAAAATGTTAATTCAGAAACAGAGTAGGTAGCTAAAGGAGTGGCTATTTATTGGGAATTTGGCTCTGGATCTGCACATCCAAACTCTCAAGCATTGAAGTGCTATCAGTTGGTCAGCCTGTGCTGGAAGTTTAGTCCAAGATGAAGGATTTCCCGGGAACTTTTTCATGCGCATTTCAAAGCTTTCCACAGTACAGCTGATTCTTAACCTTTCCTGGATTTGGTAGTTTGATTTGTAGTGGTTGGAGGATTGTGGAGCTAGTTTACTTTTGTCCCTGTGACAGTTAAAGTTTAAGTCTAAGAAAATATCACAGAAATGATGGAATATTGACTCTGGGTGCGCCTTTGATTGTGCTGCCAGAGGAGAGTGAGTATGAGTTGGTGAACTGGGTGAGAGAATTTCACCTTCAATCTACATGGGCATCATCCAATCAGTTGGAAACCTATATGGAACAAAATAAGCAGAGGAAATTGATTTCACCCCTCTTGCAGTAGGACATGCTTCTGCTACTCCTGGACATCAGAACCATATGCATTTTAGCCATTGAAGAATAAGACTAACAACTTTAGTGCCCAGGTAAGATGGTAAACTAGAAACGTCCTATGTGTGGCCCAGTGAAGACAGGGTCAGAGAGCAAAGATAGCTTCTATTCTAAAGAGAGGAGAGCTTCATCAACATTCGCAAAAGGGAATTAGTATGGGTACATGAAGGAATCAGAGGCCAACACAGACCCAGACTCACATGAAACTCCTGCTAGATAAATGTCAAACTCGGAATCCTCCAAAAGAGAAACCAAGCAGCCTGGGAGTCCGGCCTTCGGACATGTGCTTAAACTCAGAGCATTGCAGTCAGTTAAGGTTTGGTAGCAGTGGAGGAGTCCCTTTATTCAACTCTGGATGATTCAGAGCTCCAGAGTCTAGGACAGGCTGGAGAAAAACCCATTATCTGAAACTGAGCTATCCTAGAGCGCCTAAGAATTTTAAACTAACAAAGACAGTGAAGTATTGAATTTAATTGATACTAGTCCCAGTACAAAAATCAAAACCAGCTGGAGATTCAGGAAGGTGTGTATGCCCACAAAGCTGAAAGGTGAAGACACTAAGGGGTGTGCTCAGAAGTGACAATGCATATTAGAGAAAGTACACCGCCCTAGGTCAGTGGGCTGAGCTCAGTATATTCAACTGAGATTAAAGCTGGGTATTTGAAAGTCCTGAGCCTGACGTCGGATACACTATCTGGAGCCATACTTACATGAAAATTACCTGTTGTAGAGGCCCCCAGATAACTTCCTTCTTGACAGCCACAGCTGACCTTTCATTCAGCAACAGGATGAATATGCAGATGTCGTGAAAATTAGAAGAGGGTTGTCTCTAGCCTGTTCGTAATCCAATTCTGTTGTTACTTATCCCTATTCCCAGTGTGCATTAGGATGAAAAGTGAGACAGTGGCCATTCTCATAGGTCATAGGCAAAAGAAGAGTGGCTGGAGAGTTAGGTTTTACAGCAATTACAGAGCACTGAGCTGCTCTTGCAAAAAACCTGGGTTTCCATATCCCAGCACCCACATGACAGCTAACAACCATTTGTAGCTCCAGTTCTAGGGTGGATCTGACACCCTATTTCGATATCCAGACATTGCACCAACATAGGTACACTGTACATACTTGGTAACGCAATACAACTCATTACTTAATTTTATAAATCGATATCTAACTTTTCAATATGTTTCAGTCACAGTATGCTTGTGTTTATGTATATTCACAAGCATGGTTGGTACATAAGAGTTTATGGGTGGTCTAGCCTGTGCATGGTGTCCATGGAAGGTGACGTTCATTTCCAGACCAGCTGTTGGTGTTATCTTCTACTCTGTGCCTTTTGATTTGGAAATTAAGACCATTAGTATTCCTACCATTTTGGTACTATAGTGTTTTGGTTTTGACTGCTCCTATACTACTTAAATATTGTCCTAATTTAGATTATTCTTTCCTCTGGACTTGTGGGTGGATTTGTTTTTCCCTTTATTCTGATTCTTAGTTCTTCTACCTGCTTGCCTGCAGACATCTCCTTTGGCTTAATAAGTTCATTTACAGGCATCCTTTCTCTTGAACACACTTTTTTATGATGTGCTGGATAGCTTTAGGTCAAACTTGACACACCTGGGTGTGAGGAGCCCGATTGGGGTATTGTCTCCATTGGATTGGCCTGTCGGCCATGTCCTGTGGAGTTAGGCTTGTATTGTTGTGGCAATGTGGAGGGCCCACCCCACTAATGGGTAGGTGCAATCCCCCCCTGTGGCCCAGTATTGATAGTGTACCCCTACCTATAGAGGGACAGGTTTCCTGGCGCTAGGGTTCCCAGCGAGCGCAAGCCAAGTTGAACCACTCTCTCTCCATGGCCTGGCATTCAGCTCCGGCTCCGCCAGGTTTACTGGCCTAGCGTTTTGCCTGGCGCGCTCCCCTGAGTGTATGAACTGTGAACCTAGGAGATGTGAGCTGAAAAACCGTTTCGTCCACACCGAGTGTGGTTTGTTGGTCTAGAGTGGTTATAACTGTCAAAGCATGGAAGACAACATAGTGAGCAAAATTCTTGTCGTTCCAGTCGATTGAGGCTTTTAATCTGCCATTTACCTGAAGTCTCCGTATTTTTTTATGTGGCTTTTTTGTGACCTCAACTTTGGTCCTTTCCCTATACACGCATGGCAACCGCATTTTATCCAATGAAAGATCTCTCTAGACCCCAAATCCAATCTCAAATAAATAACTACGGATGAATACTCAGAGACCTGTAGAAAAACAGACACAGATTAAACCAAGAGGGGCAGGCCAAGACCCACCATAATAAACAGTAGGTAACAAAAACTTACATGGAGTGAAGAACTAACGGTAGCCAATTTAAAGGCATGCGAAACAATCAATCTTGAGTGTCTCGATGAAAAGTTATAACAAAGTTTAACAACCTCTTGACTCCGGGGAGACTATAAAAGAAGAAAGACTCAATATAATTAGAGATAAAAAATAAAAGGTTCCAATAGATACCAATGAAATCCATAGACGCATTGGGGGTTACTTTGAAATCCAGAGAAGCAAAATTATGAAGTAGCTTGAATCGTAAACAGAGGACTCAAGTAAAATGGGGAAAAATGAAAGATTTCCTGAAACCAAAATTAATGAAAAAATACCATGAAGAATATTAATCATTCCATACAGCAAAAGACTGAAAGAATACATAAATAATAATCCATAAAAAAAAAACATTAGGATCAGGGAAAATTCACTGTGAATTCCTTTCTAAATTTTTGTTTTTAATTTTTAAAAATTTGTTCTGTATGGTATGATGTATGTTCTGCATATGCAAGTTTGTGCACCTGTGTCGTGCAATGTTGCAGAGGTCGCAAGGTTGTGTCAATTTCCTCTGGCACTGGAGTTCTCCTGGATTGGAGTTTCAGTGGTTCTCAGCCCGCATGTGAGGTGCTGGGGAATCGCAACCCGGGTCCTCTGTAAGCGCGGTGGTGCTCTTAACTGCTAGGCTATCTCTGCCACCCTGGGAATTCGCTATAAACATTTAAAGACACATTTAGCACCTGCATTTTTCAATCTATTCCTGAGAAAAAAGGAATAGAATTAGACTACCATACAACTTCACCCTAAAAATCCAAATACATTACCTGTCCAGCATACCAACAACCAGAAAAAGACCAGATACAAAATAGAAATTGTTTTACGTGCAAACTCTTTATACATCATTCTAGAAGTTTTCTGGTGGAGTTTTTAGCACCCCTTACGGTAAACTATAGATCATCTGCAAAAGGGATAGCTCTTTAACTTCTTCTTTTCCAATGAGTATCTCCTTTAATTTCCTTCTCTTGTCTTATTGCCCTAGCAACACTTCCAAGCACCTATGTTGAAGACTGAGTGGCATATAAGTGCAAGCCTTCCCAGGTTCCCTGCTGTGGGAATGCGCTCCCCCCCCTTTTTCCATGATCCATTTTTCTCAGGATGATTATTTTGGCGTGGGTTTGCTATGTATGGGCTTTGATCCCATGATCGAGTCGATATTGCCTTTCATTGTCTGTGTCCTTACTAGGAAACTAAACATGGAAGGGATGCTGGATTTGTCAAAGCTTTGAGATGATTGCGTTGTTTTTGTCGTTTCCAGTCCAATATTCCGTAAGCCTTTTTACGAACCACACTTGACAACAAGTGGCGGCAGTTGAGCATGGATATAAGACCCAACCTTCCTACCACATTACTGCCTAAAAAATCAATAAAAATACCGGGCAGCTTATAAATTCTCCTAAACACAACCCAATTTCCCTTCTAATGATCTCCCTACAATTTCAAAAAATCTTTTAAACCCAGTAAGTATATGGAGATTGGCAACTGACCCATCACAAAGATGGAAAGCGCCTCCCTTTTTCCGCGCCACTTCAGGCTCCCCCTCTTATTTGGCTCTTATGGGCTCATGCGTTGACTAAAAGTATTAATAGAGGGGGATAAAAAAGGTTTCAACATTTGTTCCTACCCTACAAGATTGAGATCTACAAACTTCCAATGCCCTTCCCAGTTAACCCAATCATTAAATCCCACCACTGTCGCCAGTCGACCCCACCCGAATTGCGAAATAGTAAAAAAAAAAACAAAAGTCCTCTAATAATTGGCATATCGGAAAAGCCTCCTAAAGAACACTCTTGAGTGAACCAAAATGCCAAAAATTAGTCCGTCGGGCCATCTTGCTCTACCCAGAACTTTTGCCAAGCTACTTCCCCTCATTACCCCCCCTTCCGCGGTTCATCCAGTCATAAGGACAGCTTTCGGTGCATACGTGCCAAAAACAAATGACACTGCTTGACTTCAAATGCGAACACAATAATCTGAATGCTCCCCAAAACTTGATGCTATACGGATTTAAGACACCATTCATACTTTGAAAATGGGAAATAAAAAAACAAAAACACCCCATTATATAATTTACAAACATAACCAATCAAAAAAATACATCCAATCCACATCCAACAAACAACCAAATACACCCCTCAAGAAGAAGAAGGTTACTAGATCTATTCCCATCTTTTCACTAAAATGGTGCTTTCGGACAAAACTGGATCACCCTCTGTAGAAGAACCCAACATTCACTTAATACAACCTTCCCTTTCCCCCCCCCCTCCCTCCCCCCCCTCCTTTTCCCCCTCCCCCCCTTCTTCCCTCTCTCCCCCCCCCTCCCTTTTTCTCTCCCTCCCCCCTCCCCCTCTCTCTCCCTCCCCCCCCCCCCCTTTCCCCCCCCCCTTCCCCCCCCCCCTTCTTCCCCCCCCCCCCCTTTTTTCTTCCCCCCCCCCTTCCTCTCCCCTCCCTCTCTTTCCCCCCCCTCTCCTTCCTCTTCCTTCCTTTGCCCTTCTCCCTATCTCCCCCTCCCTCTCTCCCCCCCCTTCCCCTCTTCCCCACCCTGCTACAAAAATAAATTCCAAGTGGATAAAAGATCTCAAAATGTTACAAACCCGAATAAAACAGTGGTGAATGTTATACCCTATTTGTTGCGATGTAACACCACATATTCCCAAGATTGAAAGGCCTAATTCGCGGAAACCTTAAAATATTTATTGTTTAATTATCTTCCGTTATCTCAACAAGGCAAATAGTTGTTATTTAATGGACTCTTAATGGGCTCTAGAAAACCTACCACTTACTTTCCTGACTCTGGACTACTGCTACCGGTGAGTGGAGCTATCATTTCATATTTTAGTCGTATATAAATATTAGAGGAGGCACAAAGTGCAATTTCCTACACATTAAAACCAAAAGTTTCTGAGAGAAAGAGCAGGATAGTTATGGGCAGAAGGCATGACATGGTTGCTGGGGCCTGTTGGGAAGGAAGTGGAAAGGGGGATATGTCTAAATGGAACTGAGAAATGAATGATGTTGAAATACACAAAAACATCAATACAAAAGTATATAAAACTAAATAAGGGCTCAGTGGTTTAAGCAGTGCCCAATGTCTGCAGAGTGACCAGAGTTGACTTTCCCAGCACCACCACCATGGCGGCTACGAAACGTTTCTTCAACTCCCAGTGTCAGGGGAATCGACACCCTTTCTGCCCTCTGCTTCGGCCTTGCGATAACTACAGGTTGATAACAACTACATGCAGAAGTACCCTTCCACACACTTAAATATAAAAACTATACATAATAAAAAATACAAAGCAACCCCAATAAGGAATTTCAAAAGTACGTAATCTTTGTATGGAACAAGGAAACAAAAGAAAATTTACCCCCTGAACCTAGCGAACACTCTTTCCCGTAAACATCTTGCCAAGTTACATTCAACGAAAACAGGTAATAAGATCATTGCTAATTGTTTATTCCAGGGATGCAAGGTTGCTTCAACATATACAAAAAAAAAAAAAAAAAAAAAAAAACTAGAGGTCTGGAGAGATAGAGATGGCTTACTGGTTAAGAGCACTGGCTGCTCTTGCAGAGGACCTGGGTTTGAATTGCAGCACTCACATGGAAGCTAACAAGTGTGAGGAAATAGGAAACAATAAATACTGTTCTTCAAACTTGGTCCTGCATTTCCATTTACTTAGTATTTGTGTGTTGCATTACATTTATTAATTTGTATATGTTGAAGCAACCTTGCATCCCTGGAATAAAACCAAATTAGCATGATCTTCTTAACCTGTTCTTGAATTTTACTTGCAAGAATTTTACTGAGAATTATTTCATCTATGTTCATGGGGTAAATTTTTCTTTTTCCTTTTTCCATACAAAGATTACTTTTTAAATTCTTTTGGGGTTTCTTTGTATTTTTTTATTTTTGTTTTTTTTAATGTGTATGAGTGTACTGTCTGCATGTAGGTTTGTGCACCTGTGTTATACAATGCCGCAGAGGTCAGAAGAGGGTGTCGGATTCCCCTGGAACTGGAGTTAAAGACGGTTCTTAGCCGCCATGTGAGTGCTGGGAATCAAACTCGGGTCCTCTGCAAGAGCAGTTGGCACTCTTAACCACTGAGCCCCTTATTTATTTTTTATAATACTTTTATTGATGTTTTGTGTATTTCAGACATCATTTCTCAGTTCAGTTTAGACATATTCCCCTTTCCCTTCCTCCCACCCCACCCCAGGTCATGCATTCTGCCATAACTATCCTGCATCTTTCTCTAAATCTTTTTTTATGTTTAGGAATTCACATTTTCCTCCTATAATTTTATATTACTCTAAAATATGAATGCATACTTTCCACTCACATACAGTAATTACAGAGTCTGAAAGTAAGTGGTGGATTGATTCTAAAGCCCATTAAGAGATTCACATTATAACAACATAGTTGCTTTTAGATAAACGGAAATATAACAATAATGTTGTTCAGCTTGCCTTTCATCTGGGGATTTGGTGTTAGCATCCACAAATTACGGAGACCATTCACCACTTGTTTCGGGTTTTACATTGAGATCTTTGATCCACTTGGAGTTGATTTTTGTACAGGGTGAGAGGTAGGGGTTTAATTTTGTTCTTCTACAAATGGTGATCCAGTTTTGCCAGCACCATTTGCTGAAGATGCTATCCTTCCTCCATTGAGGTTTTTTTTTCCCTTTGTCAAATATGAAGTGGCTGAAATCCTATGAGCTCAAGTTTGGATCTTCAATTTTGTTCCATTGGTCAACAGGTCTGTTTTTGCACTAGCACCAGGCTGTCTTTATGACTATGACCCTGTAATATAGCTTAAAGTCTGGTAGAGCAATCCCCCTATTTTGCATTTTTCACTCAGGGTTGCTTTAGCTTTTCCATATGAATTTAAGGATTTTTTTTTTCCAATTCTGTGAAGAAGCTCATGGGGATTTTGATTGGGAATGCATTGAATTTGTATATCAATTTGGGTAAAATGGACATTTTTACTATATTAATTTTTCCAATCCATGAGCATGGGAGAGCTTTCCATCTTTTGATGTCATTTTCAATCTCCTTCTTCAGGGGTTTAAAATTTTTGTTGTAGAGATCATTGGTATTTTTGGTTAGGTTTGCTCCCAGGTATTTTATTATTTTTGAGGCTATTATGTGTAGGAGGTGTTCTTATATTCCTTCTCCACTTGTTTATTGTTGGTGTAAAGAAAGGCTACTGAATATTGACTGAAAGACAAAAACAACACAATCATCTCAAAGCCTTTGACAAGATCCAGCATCCCTTCATGTTTAAAGTCCTAGAAGGAATCAGACTGAAGGCAATATTCCTCATCATGATCAAAGCCATACATAGGAAACCCACTGCCAACATCATCCTAAATGGAGAAAAATTGGAATCATTTCCCTTAAAGGCAGGAACCTGGGAAGGCTGCCACTTATTGCCACTCCTCTTCAACATAGTGCTTGAAATGGTTGCTAGGGCAATAAGACAAGAGAAGGAAATTAAAGGAGTACTAGTTGGAAAAGAAGAAGTTAAGCTATCCCTTTTTGCAGATGATATGATAGTTTACCTAAGGGGTGCTAAAAACTCCACCAGAAAACTTCTAGAAATGATTAAGAGTTTCAGTAAAATTTTCTTTTTGTATCATGTCTTTATCTGGTTTGGATACTAAGGTAATATTGGATTTTTAGGATGAGTTTGATGGTATTTCTTTCCTTTTTTTTCAGGAATAGATTGAAAAATGCAGGTGCTAAATGTTCTTTAAATGTTTAGTAGAATTCAGGGCTGGAGAGATAGCCTAGCAGTTAAGAGCACCGACCGCTCTTACAGAGGACCCGGGTTCGATCCCCAGCACCCACATGGCGGCTGAGAACCATCTGAAACTCCAATTCCAGGAGAACTCCAGTTCCAGAGGAATCTGACACCCTCTTCTGACCTCTGCAACATTGCACGACACGGGTGCACAAACTTGCATGCAGACAATACATTCATACACATACAGAAATAAA
Organism: Rhizomys pruinosus; assembly: GCA_009823505.1. NCBI lineage: Eukaryota > Metazoa > Chordata > Mammalia > Rodentia > Spalacidae > Rhizomys > Rhizomys pruinosus. The sequence goes on along the minus strand of VZQC01001768.1, from coordinate 945,345 downwards.
TTTTTAAAAATTAAAAAAAAATGTTTAGTAGAATTCAACAGTGAATTTATCCAATCCTGGAATTTTCTTTGTGGTATTATTATTATTATTATTATTATTATTTCAGTCTTCTTGCTTGTTATGGATCTGATTAATTTCTTCATGTATTTTTCATTTAATTTTGGTTCAGAAATCTTTCATTTTTTCCCCATTTTTCTGAGTCTTGGAATTTAAGAGTTCAAGCTACTTCATAATGCTTCTCTGGATTTCAAAGTAACCCCCAATGCGTCTATGGATTTCATTGGTATCTATTGGAACCTTTTATTTTTTATCTCTAATTATATTGAGTCTTTCTTCTTTTTAGTTAGTCTGAGTAAGAGGTTGTTAACTTTGTTATCTTTTCAGAGAACTAAATTTTGTTTAAGCATTGCCTTTAAATTCTACCTTTAGTTCTTCACTCATTAATTTTTGTCCTGATGTTTATTATTTCTTGGCCTGCCACTCTGTGGTTTATCTGGTTCTTGTTTTTCTAAGGTCTTGAGTTTCATCCTTAGGTTATTTATTTGAGATGTCTGATTTGGGGTCCTAGAGAGATCTTTCATTGGATAAAATGCTTGCCATGCATGTATAAGGACCAAAGTTGAGGTCACAAAAAGCCACATAAAAAAAGACAGGAGACTTCCATGTAAAATGGCAGATTAAAAGCCTCACTACTGGAAACTCAGTTGTCCTAGTTTGTCTTCCATTGCTGTGACAAAACACTCTGACCAACACCAACTTGGGGAGGAAAGGGTTTATTCAGCTCACATCTCCTGGGTCACAGTTCATCACTCAGGGAGCCCAAGGCAAGAACTCAGGGCAGTAACCTGGAGGCAGGAGCTGAAGCACAGGCCATGGAGGAGTACTGTTCACTGGCTTGCTCTCCTGGCCCATGCCCAGCCTGCCCTCTTATACGGTACACTACAAACTGCCCAGGGTGGCACCACCCATAGTGGGGTGGGCCCTCCCACATTGCCCAACAATCAAGACAATACTCCACAGACATGGCCACAGGCCAATCCAATGGAGCCAATACCCCAATCGAGGCTCCCTCAACCCAGGTGTGTCAAGTTGACACTAAAGCTATCCAGCACATCAGTAAAAAAGTGTTGTTCCAAGAGAAAATGCCTGTAAATGAACTTATTAAGCCAAAGGAGATGTCTGCAGGCAAGCAGGTAGAAGAACTAAGAATCAGAATAAAGGGAAAAACAAATCCACCCACAAGTCCAGAGGAAAGAATAATCTAAATTAGGACAATATTTAAGTAGTATAGGAGCAGTCAAAACCAAAACACTATAGTACCAAAATGGTAGGAATACTAATGGTCTTAATTTCCAAATCAAAAGGCACAGAGTAGAAGATAACACCAACAGCTGGTCTGGAAATGAAGTGCACCTTCATGGACACATGCACAGGTAGACACCCATACTCTTATATGTACCCCATGCTTGTGAATATACATAAACACAAGCATACTTGACTGAAACATATGAAAATATAGATATCTGATTTTTAAAAATTAATGTATATGAGTGTATTGCGTTCAAGTATGTAAGTGTACCCTTGTTGTGCAATGTCCATGGATATCAGAATAGGGTGTCAGATCCCCTAGAACTGGAGCTACAAATGGTTGTTAGCTGTCATGTGGGTGCTGGGATATGAACCCAGGTTTTTTGCAAGAGCAGCCAGTGCTCTTAATTGCTGAACCACCTCTCCAGCATCTCTCTGATTTTGCATATGACCTATGAGAATGGCCACTGTTCTCACTTTTCATCCTAAGCACACTGGGAATAGGGGAAGTAACAACAGAATTGAGATACGACAGGTAGAGAAACCATCTTCTAATTTTCACGACCTCTTCATATTCATCCTTTTGGCTGAATGAAAGCAGCTGTGGCTGTCAAGAAGAGTTCTGGGGGCTCTACAACAGGTAATTTCAGTTAAGTGGCTCCAGATAGTGATCCACTCAGGCTCAGGACTTTCAAATCCCAGCTTTAATCTCAGTTGATATACTGAGCTCCAGCCACTGAGCCTAGGGCTGTCTTTCTCTATGCATTTCACTGTCTGAGCACAGCCCCTTAGTGTCTGCACCTTTCAGCTTGTGGGCATCACACCTTCCTGATCTCCAGCTGGTTTGATTTTTGTACTGGGACTGTATCAGATTAAATTCATACTTCCTGTCTTGTTATTTAAAATTCTTAGACCTCTAGGATAGCTCAGTTTCAGATAATGGGTTCTTTCTCCGGCCTGTGCCTAGACTCTGGACTCTGAATCATACAGAGTGAATAAAGGGACTCCTCCACTGCTAACCAAACCTTAACTGACTGCAATGCTTCTGAGTGTTAAGCACATGTCCTGAAGGCCGGACTCCCAGGCTGCTTGGTTTCTCTTTTGGAGGATTCCGAGTTGCTTTATCTAGCAGGAGTTCATGTGGCTGGGTCTGTGTTGGCCTCTGATTCTTCATGTACCCTACTAACTTCCTTTGCGAATTTATGAAGCTCTTCCTCTCTTTAGAATAGAATCTATCTTTTCTCTCTGACCCTGTCTTCACTGGGCCACACATAGGACGTTTCTAGTTTACCATCTTACCTGGGCACTAAAGTTGTTAGTCTTATTCTTCAATGGCTAAAATGCATATGGTTCTGATGTCCAGGAGTAGCAGAAGCATGTCCTACTGCAAGAGGGGTGAAATCAATTTCCTCTGCTTATTTTGTTCCATATAGGTTTCCAACTGATTGGATGATGCCCATGTAGATTGAAGGTGAAATTCTCTCACCCAGTTCACCAACTCATACTCACTCTCCTCTGGCAGCACAATCAAAGGCTCACCCAGAGTCAATATTCCATCATTTCTGTAGATATTTCTTAGCTTAAAATTAACTGTCACAGGGACAAAAGTAAACTAGACTCCACAATCCTCAACCACTACAAATCAAACTACCAAATCCAGGAAAGGTTAATGAATCAGTCTGTACTGTGGAAGCTTTGGAAATGCGCATGAAAAAGTTCCCGGGAAATCCTTCATCTTGGACTAAACTTCCAGCAAGGCTGACCAACTGATTAGCACTTCAATGACTATGGAGCTTTGGAGTGTGGCAGATCCAGAGCAAATTCCCAAATAAATAGCCACATCTTAGCTACCTCTGTTTCTGAATTAACATTTTTGTGACCAATAACATGTATTAACTTAGCCAACCACAAGGTTCCACCAATCAAAAGGCTAAGAATGTCATCTGAGACCTATAGGAAAAACCTTCCCAATTTGCTATGGCCTGCCTACTGAATGTGTCCACTGATGTATTTAAAAAGTGTCTTGATTTGGGGCTGGAGAGACGGCCTAGCGGTTAAGAGTGCCGATCGCTCTTGCAGGCGACTGGGATTTGATCCTCAGCACCCACATGGTGGCCGAGAACCGTCTGAAACTCCAGTTCCAGGAGAACTCCAGTTCCAGGGGAATCCGACACCCTCTTCTGACCTCTGTGGCATTGCACGACATGGGTGCACAGACCTGCATGCAGACAATACATTCATACACATACAGAAATGAATAAAAAAAATTTTTAAAAAGTGTCTTGATTTATGACTTTTATTTGTTCTGTTACTATAAAACATAACTGTTACTATGCTGGACATGGAATTTGGGGTAACCTGAATCTGTGTTCCCAGGCCATGGTCACTCATATTTGTCTCCAGAATAAACTACCTCTTAACTCCTTTCAGGTGAGAGATATGCCTTTGTATTGACAGAAGAATGGCTTGAGTCACGCTATCACAATTTCAAGCTATCTTTGCCCTGTGAATTAGTTCAGCTGCTATAATAAGAACCCAGCAAAACACAAATTTAGTTCTAATTCTGAAAATTAAACATCCAAGACAAGGTGCTTATTCATTTCCTGGTTAGAGCTCTATCATGGGCTGGCTTACAGGTGGCCATCATTTTACTGTAGCCGTACGCAAGGTGGGGAGTCCTCTGATCTCTGCCTCATTCTCTCCATTAAGGACACTAAAATCCTTCTAGAGGCTGTGATCACCATAAGCATGGACTAGCATGGGCTAAGTCCAAAGGAATCCAGGACACAAATATAATACAATCTAATTTTTATTAATTCCCACATAGGTTAATTCTATAATTCCAATTCTGTCCTGTCCTAGCCTATCTCCCCAAGACTACTCACCTACATGGCATTCTCTTAGCCCCTTGGAAGTAACGGAGGGGGTCCGCACTAGGGAGTTCCAAGAAGCTGGTTGATTGGCTGAAGTGGATGTCTCAGAGGCTATGGTAACTCAGGCAGGCTGGTCCAGCAGCAGCAGTGGCCCGCAGGGTCAGCATGCATTTCAGGTGAACAGGTGTCACGAGGACAGCATGTCCGGGCATTCTCAGCTGAGAGGTTTGCGGTGGCATCTCCCAGCGGGTTCCCCAAGGAGGAGTGAGAGCAGTCATTTTACACTTCCCAGATTAAATACGCTGTAGCTGGGCATATGGGGTGCACTGGGTCTCAGGTGCTAATCTCAGTCTTATGCCTAAGGTCCCTCCCTGCATAGCAAGTAGTTATCTTTCCTGTCTAGGGTCATGCGTTGGTCAAGGCCAAGGTGGGGACCCAGGACTGGTTATCAGGTCCTTGTGTCCATACTGCCTCTGGCCACCTAATCAATTGAGTATGATCAGTCTTTTGGGCTCTGTTGAGCCCCTCTGTGGCCCACCTAGTGCTGAGTGCTTATCTCTAAAGCAGGCCTCTTGCTGAGCTAAGTTTAACATTTGCTAATTTCTTTAAGGTTACATAGTTTAGTCCTAAGTACTTCTAATTCACACTTCTACGTGTTAACTATGCTCCTAACAGTGATATAGTTAAGTCCTAAGGACTGCTGAGAGATACTCGAAGACCAGCTGAACTGCCTGGAGAAACACTCTCCAACCCATAGAGCTGTCTGCTGGCTGTAGAGTGTACTCCAGGTTTCCTGCTTTAGTGAGCTGTCACCATGCTGGGATGAGCTTTTGATAGTGCAGCTATCATTGAGTCATGTCTGCTCTTGTAACTCCTCACCCACAGTCCTATAAGTAAACCCAATGAAACTCACTAAATTGGATTTGGTGGTTTCCTTATATGTCCTTGGTTTCCTATCTCAGATGAGTAGATGTCTGTTCACATATCCCCAGGAATAATGTTACACAAAACCAATATAACTAAGTAAATAAACAAACAGAAAAGAATGTAAAGTTTATTCTAAACAAATGAGAATAGGGCTAGCCACTTTAGTCTATATAGAGCTCTACCTGGTTCATCTATTAATCCTCAGCCTTATTTATTATTAATCAACTTAGTGAATTTGGAAAATATTTAAGATCTCAAAGTCACAACGATTCCATCTTGTTAGAAAAGAAAAAGAGTGAGCATAAAATTTTAAATGGAACAAATTAGAGAATATATGTAATAGGACTAACAGAGCACTTTGTATTCAGTGGGTGCTCAACAGATAGTTGTTAACTTGTGCTGGCATTCAATGCTTTGATAGATAAGTAGCATGTCAAATGCCTCCAGGTGATTTGCTCAGACTTTATCTGACGGGAGAGTCACTAAAGTACTTAATTCTGGGCAAGACTCTAATTGGGAGAACATAATCCATTTTAGCGCTTCTAACGAATATTCATACACTGGAGAGTTTCCAGTTTAGACTAAATTGTGCTCAGTGCTTCCCTAAGCAATTTCAATGTCCTCCAAAAATCTCTGTACATTGGCAGCATTCATTGTGGAAATTCTTGAAATAGGCTTAAATAATTGATGGAAGAAAAGAATTAAGAACCTCATACTGTTAACAAGATTGGATTTTTTACTCCCATGAGTTTAATTATTTCCATAGAAAGTGCTTTGTCTTGTCTCTTAAAACAATCAGCCACGCCTCCATTTTGTTTCTGGTCATTATCTGTAGGTATTTTCTCCAAAAGAGTTATTACTTTTTAATTCAATACTGTGATAGGCAGAATCAAGTGCTATCACATCTTCTTTAAAAGTAATTGATTTTGTAGATTCCTGGTTTCATGAGTTTTTAAAGGAGATGCTAAATGCCACACATTTCTATCCAGATGCCCTAATTTATTCAAATTCTTTTGTTATACCTAAGGTTCCTGCATTTGTTGACTCCAAGGACACTAGCATATCCAAAAGTTGCCATGTTTAGGCTCAAAATGCCCTTATTAACTTGTTGATTCCCTTAGACATGGTGAAAAACCATTTCATGGAAGTAGAAGAAATGTATTAAGTAGAAACATTTAAAGCTAGCTACTTTTGAATCACAAAGATTTTTATTATTTAAAAGTTCTTTGAAGTGCCTCCATTGAGTATTGATTAAAATTGTCTGGGTTTAGGCAATCTGGTGCTCATATAATTAAAATGACAATGCTCATTCTTACTGTCACAGTTTGGTCTATCTATTCCTACAGAGATAGATAAATCATGTGGATAAAGACCTTCTAATTCCCTTTATGACCTTTAATAAGACCTGAAACTATAATCTGTCAAGACTTATTCCCAGGATGAAATTATTCCTTCAGCTTCTGCTGAACATTTACATAGCGACACAATGTTAATAATGGCTGAGGGAATTGGCTGGGTTTTAATATAATTTAGAAAGAACAATTATTTCTCTGAGAAACCAAGATTTAAATTTAAATAGTCTATCTGACAACCTAAATCTCAAACACTCAAACACTTTTGTGAATGATCCAGAAAGGCCACTTTGGTTAGATTTTTGAAATTTCATCTTTTTTTTTTTTTTTTTTTTTTTTGGTCTTTTTGACGACGGGACTTCTGTAGTTCCCAGCTGGCCTGGAGCTTGCTCAGTAGACCAGGCCAAACTTAAACTCGCTCAGTAGACCAGGCTGAACTTAAACTCACAGAGGTCCGCCTGCCTGTGCCTCCTGAGTACTGGGATAAATGTGTGTGCTACCATGAATTTCATGGGATGCTGACAATACAAAGATGACTGCAATGCTCCTTTGTGAAGGATGTACATGAAGTGTATAATTTTCCTGTTTCCTCACAGCATTCCCCCTGCCTCTTTTCATGGGCACCATGAAACTCCCGCCATCTAGTGCACCTAATTAAAATCCTCTGGCCTTAATAACCAAGTTACCTTGCAACCCAGAACTGCAAGCAAGCCATGTGCTCCTGTCTGTAACACTCACTGTCAGGTTCATACAGAGGCTCCATTCCTATTTGGTTTACTCCATCATCTTTTCTGCTCTTGGTTTGATTGGGATAAGAGTCATGCAGAAGCTACATTAATCTGCATCTCTTCCTACCCCAGATATCAAAGACTCTGCTTCAGGCTCCAGTAACAGTTGAGATTATCTCTTTTCTCAGAACTTCATTTCCAAACTTACTTTTTAGCTCTTGAAAATTCACTGTTCCCTAGGTCTATGTGTGATGGTTAATTTTGTTTATCATCTTGACTAGATCAACCAAGACATAAGATTCTGGGCATACCTGGTAAGGAATTTTTTTGATGAGATTTTTTTTTTTTTTTTTGAGACAGAGCTCCTCTTGCCCCAGCTAGCACATGCAGCGGCTGGCCTGGAACGTCCACTCTGTAGGACCAGGCACCTTGAAATACAGGATCCCGCGCCCCCCCCCCCCCGCTTCTGCCTCCAGAGTGCTAGGATTAAAGGTATGAGCCATGAAGCCAAGCTTAAAGAAGCTCCAACCCAGGTGAGTAGTCAGCGCTCTTAACCACTGAGCCATCTCTCCAGCCCCACGAGATAATTTTAACTGGGATCAGCCAGTTAAAATTAGGACCACCCTAAAGTTTGCAGCACCTCCTGGTGGAAGGCAGATCAAAGAAGGCCCTAGGGAAAAGCTTTGCATTTGGTCTCCTTGTCTTTGTTTCTCATTGACAAGTTCATTTACTCTGTTGCTGCTGTTGTTGCTGCTGCTGCACAACTTCACTGACATTAAACCATGTTATCAAAATGTAGGCTGAAATCCAGATGCTCTTCAGGAATCATCCAGACCTTCGGTACCACACTGGGTCTGCAGGGGAACCCTGCCTCATGCAAGATGCCAGATTCTAAGTCCACTGTAAAGACAGTCACTTTTGGACGACCCAGACTATATCATGTGAACCAATCCAATAAATATTCTCTTCCTCTACAGAGCATTGACTAATCTAGTGTGCCTTGGGTAGGGACACAAAATAAGTATGTAAATTATTCAGATCTCTGCTTTGTTAAAAGTTTTGAGATCCCCGATTATAGGCTTTATGCAAGCATCTCATATGCAAATTAACTTAAATCTAAGTGTGTTTGTATACTGGCATGCACTTACAGATATATTCTGGTCACTCTACAGCAACATTTTAGTTTGAATGCTGATGTGCCAAAAGGCTTGAGAAGTTTCATTACTCATAATGAGGCTATCTGGGGACAGTTAGGTCTCTTCTATACAGGGGCAGAAATGATTTGAAAGGGAAGGGGGAGACAAAAGATCAGAGTTTTGATGGCGAGTAGGGAATGAAGCTATAATGAGAATTCCTGTGAATGGCATAAAAATCCTGCAGGTGTCATAGAAGAAAAGACTCCGCTTTGTTAGCACCTTGCTCAGGAGAGAGACAAAAGGAGAAAGGGAGGGGAGATCTCTATCAGAAAACATCAACAAATGAGACTAGGCTCTGATTATAGCATGCTGGAATAAAGACACAGCACAAATTTGAATATAACTATCTAGGCTGCCGCCTCCTACACTGTGTATTTCCAGGAGATTCCTATCCTTTGCCAGACCAGGGGTTAGCATGTCATTCTTGGTATGTATTTCCTGTTTCTTTGTCTGTCATGAGCAGGGACTTAGCATGGGCTAATTCCAAAGGAATCTAGGACACACATATTTATAATACAATCTAATTATATTAATAACCATGTAGGTTAATTCTATAATTCTAACTCTGTCCTGTCCTAGCCCATCTCCCCAAGGCTGCTCACCCACATGGCAGTCTCTTAACTTTTTGGAAATGACAGAGGGGGGTCCACACTAGGGAGTTCCAAGAAGCTGGTTGATTTGCTGAAGCGGATCCAATCTCTCTTGGGTCAGGGGCTGTGGCCGCTCAGGGAGGCCAGTCTGGGCAGCAGCAGTGGGCAGCAGGGTCAGTGTGCACTGCAGGCAAACTGGTGTCATGGGGGACATTTGTTCTCAGCTGAGAGGTTCGCAGTGGCATCTCACAGCAGGTTCCCCAGGGGGAGTGAGAGCAAAGTCATTCTGCACTTTACAGCTTAATTAGCTGGTAGTCAGGCAGGAAGAGTGAACTTGGTCCCAAGTGCTAATCTCAAACTTGTGCCTCAGGGCCCCTGTTCACAGCCAGGTGGTTGTCTGCCATCCAAGTTCATCCCCAGGTCCTGGGCAAACAAAGGCTGGCTTCTGGACCTTCTCTGGCAGCCTAAGCACCCACCGTCAGCTTTGTGCTCTCCCGGGGCCCCTTCCCTTGCTAGGTTCAGGCCCCCTACTGTGCTCTGGGCTGGTTACCTGAATAGCCTTGGGTTAATGCAGTTTCTGACTAAGCTAAATTAACATTCCTATTCTCTAAATTTACAGCATTTCAAATCCACACATTTACTAATATCATTAGGCTCCTTACAGAGTCTCATTTGCATCTTTTGTCCTAAGATTGTGTCTTTGCATTTAAGTTGATACAAGAAATCACTTCCTCTCCAAAGCAGAAATAAAAACTGAAACAAAAGTATTCCACTTATGTAAAATATTTTAATTTCTGGTGCACTATTCTAAAAGTTTGGCAGTTCAGGGGAAGAGGGAAATTAAAATGTACTAATACTGTTGATGAGAATTTGCTATGCCTCTTGATAGGCAGAAATGCTAACATAAACTTGCCCTTTAAATAGCAAGTCATTTTTTTCTTTTTTTTCTTTCTTTTATTAATTTTTTTATTTATTCTTTATGTGTATGAATGTACTATCTGCATGCAGGTCTGTGCACCCGTGTCCTGCAATGCCACAGAGGTCAGAAGAGGGCATCGGATTCCCCTGGAACTGGAGTTAAAGACGGATCTCAGTTGCCATGTGGGTGCTAGGGATCGAACCCTGATCCTCTGCAAGAGCAGTCGGTGCTCTTAACTGCTAAGCCATCTCTCCAGCCCAGCAAGTCACTTTTTGTATATGACATAAAATCATCTGTCTCCTTTGATCACATGCTATTGTAAATATTTAGTAAACTCCCATATACATATATTGATGCAGACACATGCTCACGTGTGATTTCTTCATCTTCTTACATCATTGATGCTAAATGAGAAGACATTCCACAAAATTGTTTTAGATGAGGAAACTCAGAAATACTGATAGTTCTCCTGGGAAATGAAACCGAAAGTAAAAACTAAGATTTCTAAAACCTGATACAAACTAAATTTTATCCTTTGTATAAAATTCAAAGCAGAGGTTTTCCTGGAAGTACCTGTTAGGTTTGAGCTAGAGGTTATGCAGGCCATGTTCAAACAGCAGCATCTTTTCTACACTCATAGCTATCTCCATAATTCTCATTGTTACATAGAAATAAGAGTCTGTCTTTAAGTCATTAATTATCTCTTCCCTTGAAGTTTACCAAGCATCCTAAGCAATCAGTGGCTGTTCATATCAAGTCCTCTATGAAGGACACACATTAAGTAAAGGGCCATAACTTTGCCTCTTGTCTAGCCCCAGGAACCAGAGACAACCTGAGTTTAGCGGGTCCTAAGGCTACTCATGACCCCCACATGGAGCATCCCTCTTGACTCTGAAACATACAAAAGAGGGTCATCTCCACATTACCTCACAAGCCTGAACTCTTCAAAGCTGCAGCCATGCAATAATTCCATGGTATAAATAAACTGCTTACCCCAAAGAACAATCTGTTCCAGTGTTTCCCTTGAGCATTCTGGGACCCTTACAGTATGTAAATTTGTATTATTGTCTTCTGAAATTTATTTCACTCACAAATAGCTTAGAAAAAAAGAACAGAACCGTTTCTGTTGTTCCAGTCACCTAACTATTCACACATTTGTTCTACTAAGATGTATTTACTTCTCAATTTGCCTAATGTAATGTGGAATTGAGAGGTAAATTACTATAACTATACTGTGACTTGGCATAACAACTGGAATTTATTAATAAGCACCAAGCTTTCAATCCTCACTTGGTGACATGACTGAGTGTTTACACAAAACAATAGGTCTGGAAGCTATATACTACTTCTGCCTCCAATCTGACATCTAGCAAGATCGCCCTGCGGAGGGTGATCTGATCAATGCACCTGCTTGAGTTCTGCCTTAATTAGATTAGCAATAATTTAGATAATTTAAATATATACTTCAAGGTTCCCTCCTGTTTCTGAACATATGGTTTTAGAAAGTTTGTCAGCCTCTTGTGGAATAAAATAAGTATTTTGCATAATGAAGAAACTCCATAGGAGTATCCAATGCTAGAAAATACTTAAGATTCACATGCTTTGCTTAAATTTAGTAAGTTATTAGGACTTAAATTCATGTAAAAATTAGTTACAAACATGTTTTATATACATTAGATGTAAAAGTCAAAAGCATAACATTGAATACATTATGAATTTTGATGGTATACTGGTTAGCATTAATTGTAAATTTGACACAGCTTAAAGTAATCTGAAAGGACAAGTCTCAAATGAGGGGTTTTCCTCATCAGGTTGATCTGGGGGATTTCTGTGGGGGACTGTGTGGATTATTAAGTGATGCAAAAGGACCCACCCAGTGTGGACAACACCATGCTCCCCACAGGAGGTCCAGTATGCTATACAAGAGCCCGATCCCAGGAGTGATCAGAAGGTGAGCCAGCAAACACCATCCCTCTCTGTTTTTGCTTCAGGTTCCTACTTAAACTTCTGCCCTGACTTCCTTCAGTAATGGAGTGGGACCTGAAAGTGTAAGCTAAATAAATCCTTTCCTCTTCTAAGTTGCTTTTAGTCAGAATGTTTTATGTCAGCAGCCAGAATTCAAATTGGAACAGATGGTATTGTTTCCCCTTCATTAAACTTACTTAGTCAATGTATCTTTATAATTAATCATTTAACTTTCTCATTTCAGGAAGAGAAATTGATATTAAAACAAATTATATGCCCTCATACATCCTTTAACCTTAATTACTGCAAATGGAGTAAACCAGGTATATAATGTCTATAGACACTTCTGTGGTTTTAAATCAGCGTGAAATGGTTCGCTTCAGATCCCATCATCCCTGTAAAACTATATGCAGCAACATGTACCCATAATCCCAGGGCTGGGTAGCCAGAGACTCTTTCTCAAAAAATAATATGGAAATCGTTGCAGAAATTCTTTCCAGGAGAAACGCACATGAAGCTCCCTGCATTTGACTCCTGTGATTGAGGACCCAAAGGCAAAATGAGGAAAAACTTTCCAAACTAGAGCTTAGAAAATTCTAGCGAGTTTACTTCAGCTTGGGTACAAAGCAAATGGTTGAGGGGGTCACTTACAAGATTGTTGGCACTCTCCCCCCACCACATGTTCATCCTGGGGTATCAGCTGGGACCCCTGTGACCTCCACACAAGATGGCAACAGGGGGAGATAGCTGGCCCCCTGCCTGCTCTGCTTATATGCCCTTAGTCCCTCCCCTCTATATAGTCCAGGTGAGCTGGCTGGTTGGGAATAGTCCCTGGATCCTTGGTTCTTCCTTTCCCTCAGAAGGACAATGAGTCGAGTTTATAATTCTGAGTGGGTATTTGAGGTCCAAGGTCAGCCCTTTCAGAGGAATGTCCACACCACAGAAATCTATATGGGGGAACACTGGATGCTAGCTTTGACCTCCACACCCATATGAATGTATAAATAAATAAATAAATAAATAAATAAATAAATAAATAAATAAATAAATTTATATAAAATAAGAGTAACCCAAATAATAAGGTTTTGTCTTTTTTATAGATATGCTTTCAATGTGTAGATAGCCTCTCACTGTGTAGCCCAAACTGGTCTTAAACCTCTTGCCTCAGCCTCCTGAGTACTGGGATTAGAGGAGTATTCCACTGTGTCTAAATCAAAAAAAAATTTTTTTTAATGTAGCCTCACTATAATGGTCAGGTAGGCTTTAGACCTGTGATCCTCCATGTCAGCCCTCTGAGTAAATGGGGTTACAAGTGTGCACCTCTGTTCTTGGCATGGTTAACCAAACTTTAAAATCTAAGACTATCTCTGTTGAGACCTGTAGGAGTTTCTATTGTCTGATGTTCCTTTAATCAAGCGTGACCACAATTCATACGATATTATTCCCTCCTAGACCCAGGCTGGCAGTCCCAGAGGACTGTGAGATTCAAGGCTGTCTCCTGCCTGCAGGCCCACAGTCTCTATGCTTAGCTCTGGCAAGGAGGGGGGAGGAGACCACGAGGAATTTACCTGATGGAATAAGAGAAAGAAAGACAGACACGGACTCAGAGAAAGTCTGGGAGATAAAACTCTCTCCTTTATTCATGCCAGCAGTGTGTTTGTATACCAAAAGTTACTGTGTTCTGGGCAAGGAAGTGGGGGGGCAGGTAGAAGGGAGGGGAGAACCACCTTGGCTCTTACAGGAGTGGGGGGTGGGGGGCTGCAAAGCTCCTGTTTGTGCAACTGGTAAACTAGAGGTACGACATTTTGCTGGCTACCTCAAGGGAAGGGGCCATCTGGTTCTGGATCTTTGCTGAGATAGGTGAGGCAAGAAAACACTCAATATCCCGGAACACTTCCACAGCTATAGATAACTCACAGAGACAACTGAATGCCCACAGAGATATCAGATAACATTCAGAGGTTTTGCAGGACAGGTCTTACAGTTCTTTGCCTCGAGCCAGGCAATGTTTCATTCCTACAGAGACCAAAAGTTTTCTTAAGATTTATGGAATTGGGCTAGAGAGATGGCCTAGTGGTTAAGAGCACCGACTGCTCTTGCAGAGGACCTGGGTTTGATCCCCAGCACCCACATGGCGGCTGAGAACTGTCTTTAAGTCCAGTTCCAGGGGAACCTGACACCCTCTTCTGCCCTCCGTGGTATTGCACAGCACGGATGCACAGATCTACATGCAGACAGTACATTCATACACATACAAAAATAAATAAAAATAATTTAAAATAATAAAAAAATGATTTATGGAATCATAAACATCTCATTAAACTTCTTGATTAATTATTAATGGTATATTTAGCAAGGTACATGTTCTTTCCATACCTCATTTTCCTTATTTCACAAGAGAAATACAAATGCTTACCTCAGTACATGAGAAGTGATTTAAATAAAATGGTCTCTGGAAACAAGCAGAATACATTATCTGATTCATAGTGTATCTAATACATAGTAATTATCAGTCATATCCAGGAAATAACAAATATCAGTATGTTACAATTACAGTTTTTTTATTTTTTATTTTTATTTTATGTGTATGAGTGCATTGCATGCATGTGTGTAAGTGCACCTATGTTGTGCAATGCCCATGGAGGTCAGGAAAGAGCATTGGATCCCCTGGAACTGGAGTTACAGATGATCGTTAGGTACCTTGTAGATGCTGAAGGATTGAACCAGGGTCCTCTGCAAGAGCAGTGAGTGCTCATAACTGCTAAGCCATCTCTCCAGCCCCCACAACTACAGCTTTTGCTTGGTACTAAAGCTACAGAATATTTTTCCTTTAAGAACAGAATTCTTCTAAAATAATATAGCAACTTGGTAGCAAGATGATTTTGATCCTGGATGATCTAATCTCAACTACGTTCTTTATGTGTATAGAATTCTCTTTCTCTTTCTAATGCCCAGGTACACAAAATATAAAGAAATTGTTTCCAAAATAAATAAATAAAAGTAAAACTGAAAGAAGAAATGAAAAGGAAAAGGAAATAATACCTAATAGTTCTGTTATGAAACTGTTTTTCTGGTAAACAGACTATAGAGAATTTCTGTTATGTGGATTGTAAGCTTTTATCCTATAGCATATGACATATACAGCTAAGAGTAAAAAACATAATCCTGGGCTGGAGAGATGGCTCAGTGGTTAAGAGTGCAGACTTCTCTTGCAGAGGACCTGGGTTGGATTCCCAGCACCCAGATGGCAGCTAAGAACCATCTTTTTTTTTTTTTTTTGTAATTAACCTATAGTTTATTTTCAGACTTTATAATTTTGGTATATGTGTGGAATGTATATATGAATATTTTGGAGTAATATAAAATTAAAAGGAACAACAACAATAAAAGACTTGTTCAAAGAACTGACCAAAACTGTTAAACTTCAGCATTGAAAAAGTTAAAAAAAAGAAAAAAAAGACTAAGAAAAAGATACAGACAAGGACTTACATGTATGGTAGATTGCATGAGCTCTGTTGGGGGGTGGCATCGATGGGGCTATGCTACATATCTAAATTTGATTGAGAAAGGTTATGGAAGTGCACAAAAGCTCGATAAAAATTAAAGAAAAATTCTCATTAGCCAGGTACATTGTTTCCAGTGGTCAAGCACTCATAAAAGTTTAGCCAATGCATATTTTCCTGCCTATTAACACTGTCTGCTGAGTCTTCTGACTCATTTGGTTTATCATTCCAGTCTTTCATTATCTCTTACAACTGCTGTTTTTTTTGTTTTTTATTAATTTTTTTTATTTACTGTATGTGTTATGAATGTACGGTCTGCATGCAAGTCTGTGCACCCATGTCGGCGCAATGACGTGCGGAGGTCAGAAGCGGATTCACCCTGGAACATGGAGTTTTCTCACGGAATTTTTGTTTTTGGAGTTTCAGATGTTTATCCGGCCGCCATGTGGAGGCTGGGGTTTGACACCCGGGTCCTCTGCAAAGCAGTCGGCGCTCTTAAGTCCGCTAGGCCACCTCCAGCCCTACAATGCTGTATAAACTTAACCTTCTGTGTTCGGTGAAGAGGAATTAGATTAGATAGTTGAAATGGTCTACTGCAGGGCCAATCCATGTAAATGTATTCTCATATTGTGTAGTTAGGATCTCTCTCTCTCTCTCTCTTCTGTCGCTCTTCTCTCTCTGCGTCTCTCCTGACCACCCCTAAACAGGTTCTAGGAATTCAGGTTGGCCAAAGTACTCAAAACCTTTACAAATCCCCTCAACCGATACTCTCTTTGAAACTATCACCTAAGCTTTATCCTAGGTTAGCATTAAATTTCTTGTTCAAGCCCTGCTTGTTATCAACCAAAATATTCTTATGCCTCCCACGCTTAATTTTCCTTGTTTATTAATGCCATCAGTTTCTCATTATTCTTCTAAGGACTCTGGGGCAGCTTAGAAGCAACCAGACAGTTCAGTTGTCCTTATATACACTGTTCTAGTAGTCAAGCCCTTTAGTTTTACACGAAGTGCTAAAGAGTATTTTCTCACAGATCTGACGTTTTTTTTTTTTTTTTTTTTTTTGTGAATGGTGAAATCTACAGCAATGTAGTCTGGACACTCATTGATCAACTTGATTGAACAAACAAACCTGTCACCCCCCACTGGATGGTGGGGCTATAGGTGGTTGGGCACAACAGCCTGCCTGCATAGGTTTTGCATGAAGGATGCTTGTACTCATGGATTATCACTTATAGCTAAATAAAAAAAAAAAAAAAACTGAGAGAAAGATGGCAGGAAAGTTTGGCAGAATCATGATGCTTGGATGGGGTGGGGGTGGGGGGGGAGGGAAATTGAAATAGCCTAAGAACCATCTTTAAGCGGGACGTAGATGGTGCAATGCCTTTAATACTAGCACTAGGGAGGCAAAGGCAAGTGGAATTCTATGAGTTCAAGGCCAGCCTGGTCTACAGAGTGAGTTCCAGGCCAGCTGGGGCTACAGGGAGACTCTGTCTCAAAAAATAAAAAACAAAACAAAACCATAACCCCTTACAAATATTCTTGTGAATGTATAGCTTTTGGTGGAGCTTATTCTTACAACTTTACCACATATTCTGGCTCAATTATAATGTGGAAGGATAATTTAAGATGTTCTTTTGGGCTAAGAGGTATGAGATATCAGTTCAACCTAAGAGAGAGAAAAGTTGGCAATGGAAACAACAATTTTATTTAGCTTCCCATTAAGGTTTAGCAAAGGATGGTTTAAGAAAAGAGGACAGAGCTGGAGAGATGGGCCTATCATTAAGAGCACCGACTGCTCTTGCAGATGACCCAGAGTTCTATCCCCAGCACCCCACATGGCAGCTGAGAATCATCTTTAAACTCCAGTACTCCATTCCGGGGAATCAACACCCTCTTCTGACTCTGCTGGCATTCAAGCATGGGTGCACAAACCTACATGCAGACAGAACATTCAACACAAAAATAAATAAATATTAAAATAAATAAAAATGTGAAAAAAAAAAAAAAAAAAGAGTCCGGCGTGGTGGCACACGCCTTTAATCTCAGCAACTTGGAGGCAGAGGCCCGAGGATCTCTGTGAGTTCAAGGCCAGCCTGGTCTACAGAGCAAGTTTCCAGGCCAGCTGGGGTTACAGGGAGACCCTGTCTCGAAAAGACCAAAAAAAAAAAAAAAAAAAAAAAAAAGAAAAGAAAAAGAAAAGAGGACAGATCATCCAAAACTACTTTTTGCTTCCATCTATTTGCAAACCACATAAAGCTCCCATAAAATGAGAACGGTAGTTGCATTTAGACATTTGCTTTTCTCTGTTTTTTGCTTTCTGTCTTTAGCCAGGTAGGTAACTGGATGGTTTTGTGTTAAAAATACAAACTAGGGTCCAAGGTCCCCACAGATAACAAAGAAGACACAGACAATGTGAAAGTAATTTTGCAAGGCAGCTTTTACGTTTGCTAAAGGGTGTGTTGCCTCATTTGGTTAGCAAGACAGCACACTGAGCAGGAAATTTGATAGGTTTTAAAATTAACACAAGGTTAAGGTGTCTTTTCCCCATGGACTGGGAGCTGTCCTCACAGTCTTTCATGGTTGGGTAGTTTTAAAAGAATTGAAACAAAGAAAATGAAGGAAGAGGAACAGGTTGGCCTCTCTGGGCTTTCAATTTCCAGGAATGCAGCAGGGCTTCACAGAAACAAAAAGTTTTATGAGGTGGGGGACATTAAAAAACAGGTTATATTCCTGTGATCACTCTTTTGATAGAAGAAATTTAAATTCTTTGTAATCACTTCCCTCAGGAGCAGGAAAGAACTACTTAGATTTACAGACAGATGGTTCGAGAATTGAGGAGACCCGTGAATTGCTAGTCCTTTCCTGACTGCTGAATGTGATGTACTCCAACTGGTGTGAAAGCAAGATTCCAGTAGTCTGTTATAGATGTCTGAGGCAGTGTGGTTTCTGGACACTGTAAAGGGATCCATAAGCAAACACAGATAGGATAAAAATTTAGAGTTTGTTGAGAAACAAAGCTATAAAAGTGTTATCTTGAGAAACAGACTGTTGCTTTCCCTTAGGAGACAGCTAAATGCTTAACCTTTGTTTCTGCTTCTGTAAACATGCTTCTGACTTGAAACTCCGGTTCATGATCCTGGTAGACTGGGGACTCGTGTCTGGTCAAAGTCACATAGGCAGGAATGTAAAACTTCCAATGATAGAATGGGTCTGGAAGATACTAAGCTGCCTATAAATATTCTGGTCAGTGGTTGCTGGCTGCTCAGTCCTGGGGACTAGTCCCGAGAGTCTCCACGGGCATGGATAAAATTCATGATTTTCCACTCAGTCCCTGGTGCCTGCTTTGAAAGTGACAATTCCTGTTGTTTTAGGAACTAAGCACAGATTGACCTGGCTTGTCCAAAAGACTCAAACCATACTTAGGATGAGGAAGAAGTTATTCATCATCACACGTGGGACTCAGACTGGCCAAAACCCACACCAGAAAAACTAAGGCCCCGACCGACCAGAAATGCATACAGGTTTTTTATAAGATTTTTCATGTCAGCCCCTGGTGTAATCATATTGGTGGATTTGAGACTCTAAGCATAGGTATATACATTGTCCTTAGGTTATTATAGGAAATTAAAAGTCAACATTTTACAAAGTAACAGTATTGGGGTAGTGTGGGGTAAATTCCTAGGAATGTGTTGATGTCACTATAATCTTTGCTGTTTTAACAAATAAGAAACATGGCTGCAGGTGCTTCTTAAAAAAAACTGCAAGGGGCAGCATTTTCCAAGGCGCTCACAGACTGCTGTTTAGTGATTGTCTGCCTTATATTACCTTAGCCTGAGGCTGAGCCCAAAGCGGCCTTTATGATTTGAGTATAAGCTTCCAGAGTCTCCTTATTTCTACATATATTAAAATGTATTTTTTCTTTTTTTTTTTTTATTATTTATTTTTGTATGTGTATGAATGCACTGTCTGCATGCAGGTCTGTGCACCCGTGTTGTGCAATGCCGCGGAGGTCAGAAGAGGGTCTCGGATTCCCCTGGAACTGGAGTTCTCCCGGAATTGGAGTTACAGACGGTTCCTAGCCGCCATGTGGGTGCTGGGGATCGAACCCGGGTCCTCTGCAAGAGCGTCGGTGCTCCTAACTGCTAGGCTATTGGAATTCTTAACGAATACATTTTTTTAGTGCTTATTCACCTACCACACAGAACAAAGTTGTACTGAGGTCAGAGTTCATTAATTCCATATTCAATTAATTTTCTTCATTATTCCTCCCAGTTTTAAGCCTGTTTAATTTTATATAAGATTTTAACCATTAGAATTTCATTCCTTTCCCTCTGATCATGTGATCTAGGGCCCTGAGTTTGGGGCCATTTGCAGCTTGACTCTGTCTAGGCAGGATAAAATAAAGTTACTCAAACCATGATTGATGCAGGTTCAAAGAAGAAGTGCCATCATAGCAACTGATAATGGGCCTATCAATAATAAAAGCCAAAGGGTCAGGGAAGACCAAGATGGCCACGATGAAGCCATAGCTTCCCTGTGTTTGTGGATTTTGTCCTGCATATTTTTAATCATAATTTGGAAGACAGGTTTATATAAAAACAATATTCTTCTTGTAAAAGCAAGCATACTCCCTCTTCCTGACTTTCAACAATCAGTAAATCCAGTCCTTTCCTATTCTGTAGGACTTCTGCAGCTAGGGAATCTAATTGCTTATGAGCGATGAAGATTGAATGGAACAGCTCCTGAAGAACCCTGTCTTATTCTTGGGTAAGCTGTTTAGATTTTATCTCTGTGAGCTGTGCTTCTTGCCCCAAGGCCCATTCCTGAGGTGACTTCCAATGCTACCAAGAGTGGGACTAGTGCTCTCTCACTTTTTAAAATTATTTATTTATTTTTTTTAAGTGTACGAATGTACTGTCTGCATGTAGGTTTGTGCACCCGTGTCATGCAATGCCGTGGAGGTCAGAAGAGGGTGTCGGATTCCCCTGGAACTGGAGTTAAAGACGGTTCTCAGTTGCCATGTGGGTGCTGGGAATCAAACCCGGGTCCTCTGCAAGAGCAGTCGGCGCTCTTAACTGCTAGGCCATCTCTCCAGCTGTCACTTTTTTGTCTGTTATAGGACAAGTCTAATGTGTAGGTATAGGCAAAGGTTGGTCTCCTGGTGCAATGTACATCTGTGGAGTGAGGAGGGCCAAGATATAATGTCCTTTTCATCTACTAGGCAGACAGGTGTAGACTGCCCAGCCACAAATAAACAAGAGTGAGGAGTGTTTGTTTGTGTATCATATTCTATTAGTTGAGCAATAAAATAAAAAAATAAAGTCTTATTATAACAAAGGTGTTTTGAGGCCTTAGATGGTCTGTATAACCAGGACCCTTAACACACTGTAGGTGCTCATTGTTCAAGGATTTGAATTTCCTAGGAGAGGCTTATAGTTTGTACAGATAAATTGACCAGTCTAGCACTATGGTATATTTTCTTGTGGGACTGCTCAGGGCAGAGGTGCAAAAACTGGATGAGAGTCTATCTAATTTCTATGAGTATGAAGCCTTCTGCCTGAATACTCCTTTTAACCCCAAGGTCAGAGAAAACCAATAAATAGTGAATCTTGCCTCTGTAGACCAGGCCCAAAGTGTTATCAGGAGGAAGTTAAAATAAATAAATAAATAAATAAATAAATAAATAAATAATACAACCAGAGAGGTATTTAGAAATGAATAACAGTGGGCATTGCTAATAAAGTGTCTCTGAATCAAGAACAGGAGGCTGAAAGAGAAGCAGACAAAAGAATGAAATAAAAAGTGGCCCTCTTGTTGGTGGCTCCAGGCCAACTACCCCCTCCCCTGCCAGGGCCCAGACAAGACCAGACAGAAATTAGACATAAGTCTCAGAATCCTCCACAGAAGACCAATGTGCTTACTGAAAGGAAATTGGAGACTGGAAAAATGAATTTCTCAATAATTAAAAAAAAAAATCAAGGGAGAGGGGGAAAGACCAAAACAGGACAGTGTTCCTTATCAGGTCAGCCCCCCACCACCAGCTTTCACCGGGCTGCCCAGAATCTATGGTGACTTTGAAAGACACAACTCAAAAAGACTAGGGCCTTGGGAGCACAAGGTCAAAATGGAAACTGAGAGCCACTTAATTGACTTTCTTGTAGACACTAGAGAACGTACAGTTGTTACCAGACTAGTGGACCCCTATCAAAGACAACAACAATAGGGCAAGGTACAGGAGTTCCTACCAGGTGCCCCTGCTGTGAACCTTCCAGTTCAGTCATGGGGTACACCAGATGAAACATGAATTCTTCTATCACTGGGAGTCTTCAGTACCCTTCTAGGAAGATACTTCTTGTCTAAATTAGGGGCACAGGTGACTTTCTTTGTTGATATCATCACCTGCCTTAATCTGCAGGACTCACAGAAGCCCCCTCCCTGATCCTGTAAGTCACTATTACCAAGATGAAGAATGAAGAATCCATTCCCATCCCACCAATGACACACCTGTCAGAGCCAACCTGGTAAGGGTCCAATTATTTTCCTTACCTTAAGACATCAAGATTGCATCCAGTCCTGTCTTCAAAGACATTATTAGAATTTGGGCCCTCTGTCACCACTCCTCTTCAATATAGAGCTTGAAACATGTGCTAGGGCAATAAGGCAAGAAAAAGAAATTAAAAGAGTACTAATTGGAAAAGAGGAAGTCAAGCTATCCCTATTTGCTGATGATATGATTGTTTACTTAAGGGATGCTAAAACCTCCACCAGAAAACTCCTAGAAATGATTAAGTGCTTCAGTAAAGTGTCAGGATACAAAATCAACCTAGAAAAATCAGTAGCCTTTCTTTACAGCAGCAACAAGCAACTGAAGAAGGAATTCAAGGAGAGCTTCCCATTCACATTAGCCTCAAAAACAATAAAATACCTTGGAACAAACCTAACCAAAGACACCAAAGATCTCTACAACAAAAATTTTAAACCATTGAAGAAAGAAATTGAAGAAGACATCAGAAGATGGAAAAACCTCACATTATCATGGATTGGGAAAATTAATAGTAAAAATGTCCATTCTACTTGAACTCTTGTATAGATTTGATGTAATCCCAATTAAAATCCCCAAGAATTTCTTCACAGGCTTGGAAAAAAAAGTCCTTAATTTCATTTGGAAAATCAAAAGACCGCGAATAGCCAAAACAACATTGAGTGAAAAGAGCAACACAGGGGGGGATCTCTATACCAGACTTCAAACTATACCACAGGGCTATAGTCATAAAAACAGCTTGGTTCTGGCACAAAAAACAGACTTGTTGACCAATGGAACAAAACTGAAGATCCAAACTTGAGCACATACAATTTCAGCCATCTCATATTTGACAAGGGGTCCAAGAAGACACAATGGAGAAAAGACAGCATCTTCAGCAAGTGGTGTCAGCAAAACTGGATGACCACTTGTAGAAGAATGAAATTAAACCCCTACCTCTCACCTGTACAAAAGTTAACTCCAGATGGATTAAAGACCTCAGCATGAAACCTCAAACACTGATGGTGATAGAAGAAAAAGTTGGCAGCAGACTACAAGACATAGGTGTAGGAAAAGACTTCCTAAATCAGACAGCAGCTGCACAAGAATTAAGGTTGACAATTGACAAATGGGACCTCATTAAACTCAAAAGCTTCTGTACATCAAAAGAAACAATCAAGGAAGTGAAGAGAAATCCCACAGGGTGGGAGGAAACCTTCCCTGCAGAAGCATTTGACAAAGCATTGATGTCCAGAATATATAAACTACTCAAAAAACAAAGAAGAAAGAAAACAAATGACCCACTCAATAGATGGAGCAAAGAGTTGAACAGAGACTTCACAAATGAGGAATTAGAGATGGCTGAGAAACATCTGAAGAAGTGTTCAACATTGCTAATAATTAAGGAAATGCAAATCAAAACCTCCTTAAGATATCATCTTACAGGACTGGAGAGATGGATAGCAGTTAAGAGTACCGGCTGCTCTTGCAGAGGACCTGGGTTCGATCCCTAGGACCCACATGGCGGCTGAGAACCGCCTGTAACTCCAATTCTAAGAGAACTCCAGTTCCGGGGAATCTGACACACTCTTCTGACATTTGCGGCATTGAACAACACAGGTGCACAAACCTACATGCAGACAGTACATTCATACACAAAAAAATAAAATTGGGGCTGGAGAGATGGCCTAGCAGTTAAGAGCACCAACCACTCTTACAGTGGACCCGGGTTAGATCCCCAGCACCCATATGGCGGCTGAGAACCATCTGAAACTCCAATTCCAGGAGAACTCCAGTCCCAGGGGAATCTGACACCCTCTTCTGACCTCTGCGGCATTGCACTACACGGGTGCACAGACCTACATACAGACAGTACATTCATACACATACAGAAATAGATAAAAATAAAAAATTAAAAAAAATAAATAAAGATATCATCTTACTCCAATAAGACTGGCTAGGATCAAGAAAACAAATGATATCAAGTGCTGGAGAGGTTGTGGGGAAAGTGGAACACTCATCCACTGCTGGTGGGAATGTAAACTTGTACAGCCACTATGGAAAGCAGTGTGGAGAACACTTGGAAGACTTGGAATGAACTTGCCACCTGACACAGATATACCACTCCTGGGCATGTACCCACAAGACTCATCTTACCGCAGAGATACATGTACAGCCATGTTTTTATTGCACCTCTCTTCACAATAGCAAGGAGCTGGAACCAACCCAAGTGCCCCTCAACTGACGAGTGCTTGGAGAAAATGTGGTACATCTACACAATGGAGTTCTATGTAGTGGTAAGGAAAGATGACATCATGAGCCTTGCAGGTAAATGGCTGGAGCTAGAAGATATCATGCTGAATGAAGTAACACAGTCCCAGAAAAACAAACGGTGAATGGTATCACTCATCTGTGGATGCTAGTGCCAATTACCTAGTTGTATGGCAAACTGAGTAATGTAATCTGAAAACAACTGTGCTCTTATATTGTGAATCCCTTAAAATATAATAAATTCAAAAAAGTCACCAAAAAAAAAAAAAAAAGAATTTGGACTGCTGTGAAAATGCCATTCATCCTGAAACACTTCACTGCTACCTGTTAAGAAATCAACACCAAAGACTACAGACTTTTCCAAGGCTGTGACGCATTAGCCGAACCATAGATACTAACCATTACAGCCTCCTATATCTTTCTACCTTGTACTTGCTGAAGCCCAATTGTTCACATGCTTGTATTTAATGGACGTCTCCTTCTTCATTTTTCTGGCATCTTTGAATTAGCCAGTATTCACTTTTGAATGGGAGATCCTGCTAGTGGCCAGAAAGAATGACTGACCTGGACCCAATTACCCCAAGGAGTCAACAACTCCCATATCATGGTTGAGAAAGCCCTAGCAAATGATCTGCCACATTTTCCAAGTGCAAAAATGAAGTGTGCACTCCTAAAATATGTGGACAATCTGGCCCTGAGGAGTGTGACCTTAGAAGATTGCTCTAGTGGAACAGAGACATTGCTAGACTGCTCCAGGGGGCTAGATACAAGGTATCCTTCAGCAATTCCCAACTAGGCCAAAAAGAATTTAAATTCCTGGGGTTTCAGATTTCCACAGGACATTTGGCCTCAGGATCTGCATGAGAAGGGCCAATTTGCATCCTCCCAGGCCTGAAGACCAGGAGACAGACCCAACAGTTCCTGGGGAAAACCAACTTTTAATGCATTTGGAAACCTAATTACTCATTGATAATCAAACCAGTTTATGAGATCACAAAGGGGGGAGAAAATTAAATGAACTATTCGAATGGGGGCATCAATAACAACAAGCCTTCCTGACTCAAGAAGGCATTCTTGGAAGCACCAGCCTTGGGTCACTGATGTGACCTGAGAATTTACCCTATTTGTTCATGAGAAAGGCATGTTTTCAGGAGTCTTAATCCAAAATATGGGGCCCTGGCAATGACCTGTGGCCTATTTGTCTAAGCAATTAGGCATGGTGGCTACTGGAGGCCACTTTGCCTGTGAGCCCTGGTGGTGACAGGCCTTCTGGCTAAAGAGACTGTCAAACTGACCATTGGACACTCCCGAGATCTCAAAGAGCCATGTTCAGCCATAGCCATAATGGACGACCAGGGGCACCAAACCACATATGAGCCAATACCTCCAGAGCCTCCTCTGTGAAAACCCCTGGACACACCTAGTGACCATCAAATCACTAAACTCAACCATTTTCTTACAGGTGAGATTATATTTGAATTTCCTTGGCTTCATAGATAAACTTTTGCTCTCCCAGACCAGACCCCCTGCATCAATGGCAGCAACTTTCTCTTAAAAAGGAGGCATCTCTCAGGATGTGTGTTGGTGATAGAGACAGAAATAAAAGAGTCAGGGATCCTCTCTATAGGATGGTCAGCTCAATAAGCAGAGCTAATTAAGCAAAGGAGAAAGGGTAAGGATGAATACAGACTCAAAATATGCCTTGCCACCCTCCATGTACACAGGAGCCTGTGTAAGGAGAGGGCGATTCTAACCACAGGAGGAAACACAATTAAAAGTCAGTCTGAGGAGTCCAAAATGACAACTCCAAAGAAATTAGACTGTTTTCTTCTCACCCACTTGTGCCCCTTTCCCAAAGCCTAGGGAACAAACTGCGAAAGAGGAGGCGTGGTAGATTGTAAGGGCTGTGGAGAGATAGGGGTGAATCATGAGACTATAGGAATATAGTCTGGACACCTGATTGATCAACATGCCTGTGCATACAAGCTTCTCCAACTGGACTATGGGAACCTTGGGTTGTTCAAAATTTGGACATAGATACTTGCAAAATGCACCAATTACTTAATTGTATGACATACTGAGTAACATCATTGTTATCTGCTAACAACTGTGTCATTGTATTGTAGAATCCCTTAAAAATAAAAAAAAAATTAAAAATTAAAAAAAAAAAAGAAAAAAAAAGTCAGTCTGAAATCTATGACTCAGAAGCAGTATGTGAGTGGGTATATTACCCTCATCCATTGCTGAGGATATCAAAAAGAAGTCCCTATACCAAAGGAAATTGAGGAGTAGATGAACAATATGGTGAAAATGTCAGAAGGCTCTCCTAGAAATATTTTAATGCCTTCATTCCTTTAAATACCAGAACTAGCCACAAGAAAAGGAGGGCTAGTTGAGAAGAAAAAAAAAAAAAAAGAACCATGAGTTCAGAAGGATGGTGGCTCTTATCTGATGGATGCATCTTTGTACCAGATCACCTGGCCCATCCCATGGTTCATCAACTGCATGAGGACACTCATATGGGAAAAACATTAAGCCTATAATACATTAAGTATTAGTATGTGAGAGACTGTGCTTCATGGGAATGTAACCTAGAGATGTCAAATTTGATCCCATAGACAATGCCAAACCAGGACTCTTCCTGATCCTGGGAATACAAAGAAGATCTGAAAATATACTTTATTAAACTACCACATAATAAAGGATATACATATTCCTTGGTCATTGTATGTACTTTTTCCAGCTGAATGGAAATATATCCCTCCAGGACCAAAAAGACCAGGGAACTAGCAAGGGTTTTATTGACTGAGATTCTGCCACAGGGTAGAATGCCTGCATCAATTGTGTCAGACAGTGAGCCTGTCTTCATGGGTGAGATCACACAAGAAATAACAAAAGCCTTACACATTAATCTTATATGTGGCTTATTAGCCTCAGAACTGGGGGAAAGAAAAACCCATGAATCAGACCCTAAATCATGACTCTCCTATGGAAAAGATAATCACCCCAGAGGAAATTAAGCTCTCTTCTTATAACATGTCCTTGGTAGATCACACTACTCTCATAAAATTCCCCAGGGAACCTAGGTGTAAGACAAAATGAGCAATGTTAATATTATACTCCTCACAATCTAAAGACAACTGTGCTCTTGTATTGGGAATCCCTACACAGGTTCTAGAGCTGACCTAACACCCATTTTCAGACCTTGGACCTTTAGTATATGATGGAGGGTATGTGTGCATCTTTTAGAATAATATAGGATTAAAATGGAAAGATGTGAAACAAGAAATATGCTATGGAAATAACACAGTTTGTTTCCAAAAGATACAATGTTAATATAGGTGCAATGTAATAGGCTGGTGCAACTTAGCCTTTCTGGGTGCTTAACGACCATATCTGAAGTCCCTACCAATTTGACTGAGGGACCTGGGGACAACTTGGTTCCTTGCCCTCAGAGGTCAACCAAGTCTTAGGGGATTATATGTGGGGGCATCTCTTGAAAAGTTCCGCAGAGGTGGGTCACCAGTCTTCCTGTTCAGGGTGGTCTTGGAGAGCCACTAAGGGGACTTCAGCCAGTGTCCAGTCTATAAAGAGGAAAGTCTGCTCATCCTTCAGAAAAGGAAGCCTGGTCTAGCAAGACCTGATTTTGTCCTCATATGGATGGAACTGGTAGATGAGGAGCTGAAAGAAACAAGGGGTTCCCACCCTTCCCCCCCCAAAAAACCCCAAGAGACCCCTGAGGACCAGATCCTCAACTGACCTCAACAAAACAAAACCTTAGTTAATCTGGGCTATCTGTATGGCCTTAAGCATCCAGAAAGAAAGTACTACCAGAAATAAATAATCAACAAGACCAGAGAACTTGTAATGCAGACACAAAACTTGAGAACTTAGTAAAAAGACAAAAAGAAAAAAAAAAAAAGAGAGCACCACTGTTTGGCCTGTCTACAATTTTTACAGGCAGGCGCATATGCTTTGTGGATGCCACTGTTTTTGGCACTCCTCAAAAACATGAGATACAGCTTTTTATTTATTATTTTATTTATTTATTTTTTACTTTTTAGCCTTCCAATGTGGACTGAGGACTGCTGAGACACTCAGCTTGTGAACTAAGCAGCTAATGGAAATTCAGCCTCCTCAGAATATGGACTGTCGTTGGATTACCTCAGCAGTATCATGGAGGCCAATGCAGGGGGATCAAGACAGGATGCGTGCTTACTGGACTTCATTTGGGGGCACAATATTTAAAGTAGAAGCATGACAGTAAGGGTTTCCTTCTGCATAAGGTTTCTTTGTAGTATAATGTCTTAATCATAGTCTACCATCAAATATTTTAGGAGTATCTTTAATGTTTAGATAGTATATTAGCAGCATGCAATAATTACATCATAGGTTCTCAAGGAGAGGCAGTCTATTGCAAGGACCTTCTTTGCTGCCAGTTATCATAGGCTGTTTAAAGTTAGAAAACTGAATAGCAACACTGAATGCTGTAGAAATGCACTCTGCTCAGTAATACTTGAGTTGTTGCAATATTAGATTACCCATTTGGATGTTACAGAAAATCCTTAACTGTAATTGATGGTTGTTGCCATAATAGTATATTGCCTGTATTTCTACCTCTAGTAATGGGCTTTATGTGCTAGATTTCAGTATCCTTGAGCCTGGGCAAGTGCACAAGCCTTTTTAAAAAGAAACATAGTTTACTTGCACAAAACCGAACAGATTTGAAAGATTGTTAATGCCCTTGAAGTGGTTTTTGTGGGTGTGAAACAAATGGTGAGAATTTGAATTGTTCCCTTATTATAGTATGAAATTAAGTCTATTAATCTATCAAATCATGTTCATGATGGGATTTTATATACTTGTATCTATCAATAAACATTGTGAAAAAAATTGATGGACAGACAAATAAATATTCAGAAAAAAAAAATTCCCCAGGGAATGGAGGGAAATGGGAAGCTGAGAAATACATGATCAACTACAATTCCTAGCCACTATTATATCCCAGCAACATCAATAGGTGCTGTAGAGATTTCTCTTGTCCATAAATAACACACTATACCCACACAAAGCAGGAAACCTTGTACAGGTAAAGGGTTTGACACAGCACCCCTCAAACCTCTGTGGAGAAGACCCTAGCTTTTGCTTCCAACCACTCCTACAGCTCTAAAAGTTGCAGGTATAGATGCTTGGGTTCATCATTCTTGAATGAAGATTCCTTCTCCACCTGAACAAGCTTTAAGTTGGAAAGCAGCCAGAGACCCTGAAAATATCTTCAAGTTCACCTTCATGCTTGGGGCTCTACAGTGATCATTCCAGAAGCTGGTAAGTCTACACATGGCTGAAGCTTAAGGTCCATAACAAGCACCTGGGGAACCCTATATCTCTGCTCCAGTCAAAAACCCTTGGCCCAACTGGTCAATACACCTTGGAAGCATGAGGAATTCACGGGAGACTCTGGGAATTATGGCCACAATGTGATCTTATTTCACTGGGAATAATATCAATGACCATACTGATTTCTGAATGTCTGGCCAAGACAGCTCCAAATGACTGGAGCTGATCAGAGTGGGTTGCACTAGTCATATTTTACATAGGTATAACAGACCTAATTGGGGGGGGGGGGATTCACTGGATTTCTTTTTATAATAATGTATGTTTGGTTTAACCCCCAAAATTTTGCATTATGCTGTAAAATGATGTCCCTGAGGGCACATGGAATATCCATGCCCCCTTAGCACCATGTTCTTGTCATGGGTACCATCATCTTTTAAGGCAGATGAGGTTCCAAATGGCTAAAATCATACCAAGTCATCTTCCATTTTCATAAGAAACAGACTTTCATTACAAACCCACGGTGCTTTTGCCTTTTTCTCACTGTCCCTCCAAAAGAAGTTACTCCTCCTCCTATGGCCTTGCACTCTGACCTTAACTACTGCCCCTTCTCCCTTCCTATAGCTTCCTTCATGTACCCAGCCCCAGGAGGAAAAACAACACTACTATGTTGCCCCTGTGCTGTAATCTGCCCCCGCATGTTGAGCAGATGTTTTAATATAAAAGAGTATACTTCCCATGCTGCACATGAAAAACTTACTGGATAGGAAAAATGAATCCAAAATATTATTGGGCCAGCCTGCCCCCGCCCCCAGCTGTCTTGATGTTCCTCCAGGTAATTTTTGACATAACATTCCAACTTATTCCAGCACATAAATTAGAAAACATCTTGTCATAGATGCCCACCTAGACCGAATGTTGAGTGCATCTCATCACCTCCTCAATGGTAACAACCCGAGCCTGGCCAAAGGCTGCTGGATCTGTCTGTCCATAGGCTCCACAGCTAATAGCACAGACAGCTATGAAAGCCAATCAGGTTGAAAATCCAGACGCCCCACATTAAGGAACCTGTGTTAACTGGGGTCAAACTGTCCCAAACTACTCCCAAGTGCCTAATAAACAACACAGGAATGGAGCCAGCTGTCAAACAGTGCAATCAGATTATCGACTGTATTAGTCAGGGTTCTCTAAAGAAACAGAAGTAACAGGATGAATATATAACTATATACAATTTATTGATTTGCTCACGTGACGGAGCTCAACAGTAGCGCTGAACTGGAGAGGCCGGGAATCCAGGGAACTGCTCAGTCCGCAAGGCTGGATGTCTCAGTAGTCCCAGTCTAGTGCTGAAGGCCCGAATGGATTCCAGGAGATCTGCCAGTCTCAGTACACACTGGGATCCGAAAGGTTGATCACAGCAGCAAGGCAAACTCACCAGATGAGAGAAGCAAGCCACAGGAGGAAAAAGGGACCAGCTCCCGCTGCCATGGCCTTAAATACTGCCTGCCGGCAGAAGGTAACGCCCACATTTGGGGTGGGCCATCCGAGTTGAGGTGGTCCAATCAGAAGACCCTTTTTCTCTTATTTGTTCCTTAGTCCAGTCAAGTTGACACCCAGGATTAACCATCACAAGTCCACCCCTTGTCAACTTGACACCCAATAAATAGCCTCTGCTTAAATGTCAATTGCAAATAATGGCAGGGTCATAATTCCACCTAACATGTTATAAGTATCTCATGTGCAATAACAAAGCATTATATCTTAGAGTAGGTGGTAATGTCCTTGAGAAGAACTTAGTCCTTCAGTATCTAATAACCTAAATATGACAACACTTAACACATATCTCAGTTGCACATTCAAAATGGAAAACACAAGTATCCACTTAATATACATATATATATATATATATATATATATGTATATATCAACAAGCACATTCTTAACCAAATAGGACAAAAGTTAATATCTATTATAATCCACGTTTCTGCAACTGGTCCCATGGCTTCAGCTGATATTTATGACGACCTTCTTCTACTACCCATTCTGTATTTCCTCCACCATCAGCAAGCACCTCTGCAGGTCTTGGCTCTTTCCCTGGAGGAGTGACCCATACCTTCATCCCTGAAGGGTCTGGGCCATTTATTGTCCTGTCTGGTTTGGGTTGTTGGAGTTTCCCATTAACCTTAATCATAGGACATGGTAGCACCAGAAGGCGCCCTACAGCATCTCCTGCCTTCCAGACATAATCTTCCTTGCCCCCATTGTGGAGAAAAAGTCCAATTTCCCCATGGTAGTCTGGATCAATCACTCCTCCTACTACTGTTATTCCTTCCTTAGCCTGTTGGCTTAAAGGCAGTAGAAGCCCAAAGTGGCCAGGGGGAAGTCTTAGCTTCCAGTTCAATGGAACGTTTGCTGTGTCTCCTTGCAAAAGCACTCCCCCCATTGGAGCCAAAACATCTAGACCAGCAGAATGCAAGGTCGTGGGTACAGGAAGCAAAAATTTTCCTACTGGGTCACTAGGGGTGATGGTGAGTGGAATCATTCCCACTTCCACCCCTTGGTTCCTGGACCCATGAATTCTGGCTATAGGAGAAACAGTACCATATAGTGGACGCTGATTCAAAGCATATACTGCTTGCTGGAGAACCTTGCCCCAGCCCTCCAGGGTATTGCTACCTAATTGGTGCTGTAACTGTGTCTTCAAGAGGCCATTCCATCGTTCTATCAAGCCAGCTGCTTCTGTGTGGTGGGGAACATGGTAAGACCAGTGGATACCATGACCATGGGCCCACAGTCGCACTTCTTTGGTTGTGAAGTGAGTTCCTTGGTCAGAAGCAATGCTGTGAGGAATACCATGATGGTGGATAAGGCATTCCGTAAGTCCCTGGATGGTAGTTTTGGCAGAAGCATTACGTGCAGGAAAGGCAAATCCATAATCAGAATAAGTATCTATTCCTGTAAGGACAAAACGCTGTCCCCTCCATGATGGAAGTGGTCCAATGTAGTCAACCTGCCACCAGGTTGCTGGCTGGTCACCCCGGGGAATAGCACCATATCAGGGGCTCAATGTTGGTCTCTGCTATTGGCAAATCTGGCACTCGGCAGCAGCTGTAGCCAGATCAGCCTTAGTGAGTGGAAGTCCATGCTGTCGAGCCCATGCATAACCTCCATCTCTGCCACCATGACCACTTTGTTCATGGGCCCATTGAGCAACAACAGGGATAGCAGGAGAAAGAGGCTGACTATCCACAGAACGAGTCATCTGATCTACTTGATTATTAAACTCATCCTCTGCTGAGATCACCTTTTGATGAGCATTTACTTTTTTTTAATTTTTTTTAATTTTTTTTTTTTTTTTGTCTTTTTGAGACAGGGTCTCCCTGTAGCCCCAGCTGTCCTGGAACTCACTCTGTAGACCAGGCTGGCCTTGAACTCACAAAGATCCGCCTGCCTCTGCCTCCCAAGTGCTAGGATTAAAGGCGTGCGCCACCAGAGCATTTACATGAGACACAAGTATCTTCACATCCTTTGACCATTCAGAGCAGCTCCCTTGCTGCGATCTGTTGAAAGTCAGCCCTCGACACAAGGGTTTGCGGCAGCGCCGAAGGAGCCTCGGTTGGCCTCGGATAGCCGGGTCCCAGTCCGTCCCCGCCGGCGGGCAGTCAAATACTGCCTACCGGCAGAAGGTAATGCCCACATTTGGGGTGGGCCATCCGGGTTGAGGTGGTCCAATCAGAAGACCCTTTTTCTCTTATTTGTTCCTTAGTCCAGTCAAGTTGACATCCAGGATTAACCATCACATCGACCTTCATGAATTTGGTTGACTCCAAATGGCTTAATCCTGCTGCTGTCCTCTTTTGGAGCTTTTCTTTGTATGTGAGACAGATGCGATTGATGTTTGCCAACCAACTAGGCCAGCATCTGTTCCCTGGCTTTCCTCACCCCAGAAGTAGACACTGTTCCTAAAAAAACAATCTGTGATGGTGCCCTGGGTGGGGTACACTTGTTCAACAAGGGCCATCGGATCATAGCCTTCCAAATTGGGTTAGGAATAATGGCTAGTGTGGGTACTGGGATAGGAGGAATTGCATCAGCCACCTTCTATCACAGATTATCTTGACAGATGACATCGGTAAGAGCCACTTTGTCAGGTGCCCTCAGAACCCTGGTCTGCTTCTATACAATGGGAATGCATGATATATCTTCCATCAGGTCATCATCTGTGATGGAATTTGTGGTGTTGTAGCCATTTAGGAGTTATCTGCATTCTTGTTGGTAACCCCTTACCCAGTTTGTCAAGTTGGTCTTTGCTGGAGTCTTTACTTTGGTCTGTCATCAGAGCCTTACCTGGGATAAAAGGACTTATGTTAATGTTTACTCAGGAAAAGTTAATGTAATAATGTTTAAATTTTGTTTAGATTTAAGTTTTTGCTTTTAAAAAAACTTCGATTATAGTGGGAGCTTTAAAAAATATTAAAATTCAGCTGGATGTGGTGGCACACACTTTTTTTTTTTTGTCTTTTTGAGACAGGGTCTCCCTGTAGCTCCAGCTGTCCTGGAACTCACTATGTAGACCAGGCTGGCCTTGAACTCACAGAGAACCGCCTGCCTCTGCCTCCCAAGTGCTAGGATTAAAGGTGTGTGCCACCACGCCTGGCCTGGTGGCACACACTTTTAATCCCAGTACTTGAGAGGCAGAGGCAGGTGGATCTCTAGGAGTTCCAGGCCAGCTGAGGCTAAAGAGAAACCCTGTTTCAAAAATACCAAAAAAATTAAAATTAATTATTAGGAAAAAAAAACAAAGGCACTTTTTACACATCTGTCATATACTGGCAAGGTTGAGGCCAGGCATATACAACCTAGTATTTCTTTTTTGTCTTATTTTCGGACAAGGTCTCCCTATAGCCCCAGCTGGCCTGGAACTCACTCGGTAGACCAGGCTGGCCTTGAACTCACAGAGATCCACCTGCTTCTACCTCCTGAGTGCTAGGACCAAAGGTGTGTGCTACCATGCCCGGCTTAAAGACAGTTCTTAGCCACCATGTGGGTGCTGGGAATTGAACCCAGGTCCTCCACAAGAGCAGTTGGTGCTCTTAACCACTGAGCCATCTCTCCAGCCCACAACCTAGTATTTTTATACAGACCTTTTATCTTAGAGTGAAGGATAAGAAAATTCCATATTCTAACTTCAAAAATAGAACTTATTTTAGAACTTAGTCCCTCAATAATTTAACTCCTGTTCTTTAATATCCTATATGAATGATATCATCTACCAAATAAGTTACATGTATTTATTTATTATTAACAAATAGATCCAAATTTAAACCAAGAGAAATAGAACTAATACTCAGCACTTGTTACCACTTTGTCTTGCTTTAACCTTTCCAAAACTAATGAGACATTATTTGCTTTAACATCATTGGTCTCATCACAGAAAAAGGGAGATCACTTTCTTTTGGCCAGTATCAGAAGTCTTAGTATGTAACCACAAAATCATGAATCTTAGGCTCTATGTTGCAATTGAGGAAACTTGCAGGGCACATGGGCACTGAGCAGCTCATTCAAGTGTAGGTAGCTAGGAGCTGATTCGCAGCCAGGAGAAGGATAGGAGAGGGGTCGATTATTTCTACTATGAATCATTGAAAAGAACTCAAAATTATGATTTTGAGGAACAACCTTGCTTTTCCAAATAGATACCAACCCAAAAGGTAGAAGCATTACTGTGAAATGGTTCTTTGGATTACCCAAATTATATACATCAGTTTCTCCTAAGCAACGTTTCATTTGTCCAAAACTTATCTTGGGTGAAAATTAGCTTTTGTAAGCAGCTGGTATGTTTCTCTTTACATGTAAATAATTCAACTTGGTCAATCTTTTCACTTTAATTGCCTGGAAAATCAATATTTACCTGCTTAGATACTATCATTGTTTTTTTCCTGCTAAGTCTTGTTTTTTCTCATTTTATATCATTTAATTTTATCAATAATTTTTACATCAATGAAAGAAATATAAACATGAACCATAAACCAACCCAGGTTCACCTGATTCTCCTTGAGGGTGATGTCCTAGTCAAGACACTTGAGAGCTCAAGATACACTTCGCATTCTCGCCATCAATCAGGGTATTTCTGTTCTACTGGTTGTGGTTTAGATGTCATTTTTCTCCACATGACAATTAGAAAAACAGGGCTGGACAGTGATCACCCTTGTGAATCAAGGTTTTTGGATTCTAGGCTCAAAGTAACAACATCCTCAATAAACTGGATTCTCTCTGCTTACCATTGCTGCTGGGTAATAAATTCCACATATTTAGCTCTGAAAGCCTCTCTAGCTCTTGCTCTGCTTTCTTGTTTCTGAGTTCATCCTTCCTGGATAATATATCAACATGATCTAAGCCACAAAAGAAGGTTACACACAGAACAGACTGCCACTGAGATGTTTGCTTGGTATGTCCTGTTTCCTTGTTAAGGAGGTGTCTGTGAAAAGCATCAGACATAGGCTGACTACTGATACAAATAAATGATTTCTTTACATTTCCAATAAAAGTCTGAGTAACTTTATCTCGTTTTGACTTTCTTTCATGAATGGTCAATTGAATGACGGTCTTCATGCCACCTTCCTGATTTTACCACCACAGTTTTGCCAAGATCGTGCTCTGGATGGACCACTCTCATTGATCCAGACTCAATCAGCATAATAATGTCTCCTGTAATGTCCATTTTGTTTTAGGAACTCTTTCGGCCTGGCTGACCTTTTCCTTGACTATTACTGTACTCTGAAACTCTTTGAGCCTTTCTCCCTCTCTTGTTTCCTGCACAGATGACAGATCGAGATAACCATTTTCCATCTCTTCTTGTTTTCTTTGGTTCTTTCCCCGCAGTCTCATAAATTTTAATCTATTTCCTATCAGGCCCCAAGTCTCTATCTCAGTATTCCAATCACCATCCTGCTAGCCCATAACCAATGCTTGATTTCCTGATTCCAGCTTTGTCTTCAGAAATCCTCACCAGTGGCAGACAAAGTGTAGTCTACAGCTACTGTTTCAAAGTTTACATTCTTTGGAGAAGCTCAGGAAGATTTCTTGAGAATTCCCATCTTTCTCTTAAGCCTCTCCAGTGGTCCTTCTCCTTTCATATTATGTGCTGATGATATCAAATTTATTGAACTCTTATATATTCTATTTGTCTCCTGTGTTTCTTAGCTAAAGTGGTCTCCTGTAGCTAAGATGAGCTTCTCCCCACCTCAGCACTCCGGTGGTACCTAGAAGACTTCCCATAAAGCCCCAAACTATTATTAGTGCTAAGCCCTACCAGCCACTGTATCTTCATTAGCTGCTAGGTCTTAGATGTTCTCTTCGTGCCTTTTTCTCTAACTGAACTGTGACCTCCATCAGGGCAAGAACATTATCGCCTTCACTTCTCTATATGTAGGGTTCACACTTGTTTATCTCCAAGTACAAAAATATGTGTTAGGCTGTTATACTCATTTTCTATCTCTAGAAACTCTTTGAATGATAAATTTGTTCCAACATTTAAAATCATTGGATGGTAGGTTGATAGTACTTCACAAGTGAAGCAATGATTACCCAGAATTATTATGATTTCAGGGTTACAATAAATTTCACTAAGATACTTATTTGGAGCCATCATATTTCTTTAACATCTCTGAAAGTACAGATTGGAATTTTGTGAATCATTAAGGAAAGAAGGATGGAAGGATGAAGATAAGGGTAGATGAAAGGAGA
This sequence comes from Rhizomys pruinosus, assembly GCA_009823505.1. Lineage (NCBI taxonomy): Eukaryota > Metazoa > Chordata > Mammalia > Rodentia > Spalacidae > Rhizomys > Rhizomys pruinosus. Next base: position 908,116 of record VZQC01001768.1, on the reverse strand, counting down.
GGAAGGCAATAAAGTTAATCTATAGCAGGTTTTATTGACAACTCTGGAGGAAAACAAGAAAGATGACAGTATTTAAGATTAAGATGAAGTTTGAAGGAGGAAGGAAAGCTGAGTGGAGACAGCACTGGCTTCAGGTGGCCATCTCAGCACTCTCCCTGACTACACAGGGTGATCTGGGGTGGAGTCTCAAGCCTCTAAGCCTTCCTGAATTTACAGCATGACCAGCCATGGGTACTTCGGGGCAGGACTAGAGGTGGGATCCTGAGTCTCTGTGAACCTCCCATCTCTTTATGTGGGTTCTGGGGATCCAAACTTGGGTCCTCATGTTTGACAGACAAGCACTTTGGCCACTGAATCATTTCTCTAGTCTCAGGATCTTGATTTTTCACTGCAGAAATGAATTTCAGAATGAGTGAGCATAAAGGAGATGAAGATTTGCTAAGGAGATAGTATGCTTTATTATTTTTTTTTTTTGTAGGTGTGCTGTGGATTGAGCCCAAGATCTTTCTCAAGCTACACAAGTTTTATACACACACACACACACACACACACACACACACGCACACGCACACGCACACGCACACACGCAGATGATTTGTGGCTTTTTAACTTATATTACTCAAAAGATATGTTACAATTAGGACCAAAGTTAAGGAACATTTAAAAAGTAAGTAAAGGGGCTGGAGAGATGGCCTAACGGTTAAGAGTGCCAACTGCTCTTGCAGAAGACCCGGGTTCAATCCCCAGCACCCACATGGCAGCTGAGAACCGTCTTTAACTCCAGTTCCGCAGCATTGCACAACACGGGTGTACCAACCTACATGGAGACAGTACATTCATACACATAAAAAATAAATAAAAATTTTTAAAAAGTAAAAAAATCGAGCTGGTTTACTTATAGTCTTAAGTATTTCCTTTTGTAAATGAAATTCTAACACCACTTATGAAGTACATTATTTAGGTTTGCAGATAAGATTGCACAGCTGATAAGCTTAAACTCCATGTACTTTTCGGTTTTAAGCAAGAACCATTAATTCTTTTAAAAAGTATTTTATTTATTATTTTTATTTTATTTGTATGAGTGTAAATCCTGCATGTAGGAAGGTGCATCCTTGTTGTGCAATGCCTGTGGAAGTCAGAAGAGGACAGAGGATACCACAGAACTGGAGTTACAGATGGTTGTTACCTGCTCTGTGGGTTACTGGGAACTGAACCTGAATCCTTTCAAGATCAGTCATTGCTCTTAACAGCTTAACTGTCTCTCCAGGTCCCCCCCCCCCCATTAGCTCTTTTAATAAACTTGTCTGAGATATTAGAATCAAAGGGTAGTGTCCCTAAGAAGGCAATATTTATAGCTGCTTTGATTTTATCAGTTGCGTAGAAGCTCTTGAATCTCAGCTGGTGAGAAACTTACACCAGATGCTGGAAGTGAGGGCTCTTCTCTTCCCTGCGTCCCTTACTTTCTTTCTACCATGCCTCATCAGAAGGAAGGAGAAGACTCCTGGACCCTGGAGCACATAATTTGGTGGGATGAGTCAGCATTCTAGAAAACACGTCTAAGAGTATGGTATTCTGTTACTAACCTGATTCCTCTACTTCATTCAGGACTCTTCTCAAATGTCACCTTTGAGAGCTCTTCTCCTCCCTCTAGTTACCATAGTTACTTGCTAGCAAATCTTCATAACTTGTTATAGTTTATAAAAGAAATATAAATAATTTTTGATAAAACTATGAATAGATATTAGATAATTCTGATGATTCAGCATATCTTTCTGAGTGGTGAGAATGATTAATTTAAAATAGAAATTAGTGTTCTAAAGAAAGTATGGACAGGGCTGGAGAGATGGCTCAGCAATTAAGAGTACTGGCTGCTCTTACAGAGGACCCGGGTTCGATTCCCAACACCCAAATGGAGGCTAAGAACCATCTTTAACTCCAGTTTCAGGGAAATCCAACGCCCTCTTCTGACCTCCACAGCAATGCATGACATGGGTGCACCAACCAACATGCAGACAGTACACTCATACACATAAAAAAATAAATAAAATTTAAAAATGTTAAAAAAGGAAAATATGGACAAGATGTCTGAGTTACATGGCAACCTGTGAGTTATATAGGTAATTAAAACTACAGGTTAAGAATGATTTTTTTTATATTCTTCTGTTATTCTTCACTAAAACAGCAAACACTTTACTGATTTGGTAAAATGTTTTGTATTGTTTTTCAACTAACATTAGTACATAAAGTATGTTTTATTTTATTTATTTTTTATTATATATATATTTTAAATCTAGACCCATGTCCCCCACCCTATCCCCCCACCTCACCTGAGCTCATGCATTCTGCCAAACATGCTTTTCATCTCTTTCTCAGTCTTTCGCAAAATTCTCCATGTGGAAGTAGACTGTTTTGAGCAGAAGTTCACTGCTTCAGTCAGTTCTTTAATGCAGTCCTTTCTGTTGTTGTTATTGTTGTTGTTGTTGTTGTTTCCAATATGCATCTCTCCCAACTACTTGGACAAAGCTCTAGGGGCTGTGCACAAGAAATACTTACAACTAGGTAATTGGCACTAGCATCCACAGATGAGGGATACCATTCATCATTTGTTTTTCTGGGACTGTGTTACTTCACTCAGCATGATGTCTTCTAGCTCCAGCCATTTTCCTGCAAAGCTCATGATGTCATCTTTCTTTACTGCTGCATAGAACTCCACCACGTACCATATTTTCTCTAACCACTTGTCACTTGAGGGGCATTTGGGCTGGTTCCAGCTCCTTGCTATTGTGAAGAGAGCTGAAATAAACATGGCTATGCATGTATCTCTGTGGTGGGATGAGTTTTGTGGGTACATGCCCAGGAGTGGTATGGCTGGGTCAGGTGGCAAGTTCATTCCAAGTTGTCATAGTTTGTCTTCTATTGCTGTGACAAAATACTCTGACCAACACCAACTTGGGGAGGAAAGGGTTTATTCAGCTTACATCTCCCGGGTCACAGTTCATCACTTAGGGAGCCCAAGGCAGGAACTCAGGGCAGGAACCTGGAGGCAGGAGCTGAAGCACAGGCCATGGAGGAATGCTGTTCACTGGCTTGCTCCTCCGGCCCATGCCCAGCCTGACCTCTTATACAGTACACAACAACCTGCCCAGGGTGGCTCCACTCATAGTGGGCTGGGCCCTCCCACATTGCTCAACAATCAAGACAATACTCCACAGACATGGCCACAGGCCAGTCCAATGGAGCCAATTCCCCAATTGAGGCTCCCTCAACCCAGGTGTGTCAAGTTGACACTGAAGCTATCCAGCACATAAGTCTTCCAAGGGTTCTCCACACTGCTTTCCATAGTGGTTGTACGAGTTTACATTCCCACCAGCAGTGGATGAGTGTTCCTCTTTCCCCACAACCTCTCCAGCACTTGGTATCATTTGTTTTCTTGATCCTAGCCAGGCTTATTGGAGTAAGATGATATCTTAAAGTGGTTTTGATTTGCATTTCCTTAATGATTAGTGATGTTGAACACTTCTTAAGATGTTTCTCAGCCATCTCTAATTCCTCACTTGTGAAGTCTCTGTTCAGCTCTTTGCTCCATCTATTGAGTGGGTCATTTGTTTTCTTGTTTTTGGAGTAGTTTATATACTCTGGAAATCAATTCTTTGTCAGATGTTTCTGCGGTGAAGGTTTCCTCCCACTCTGTGGGATTTCTCTTCAATTCTTTGATTGTTTCTTTTGATGTACAGAAGCTTTTGAGTTCAATGAGGTCCCATTTGTCAATTGTCAACCTTAATTCTTGCACTGTTGCTGTCTGATTTAGGAAGTCTTTTCCTATGCCTATGTCTTGTAGTCTGCTGCCAGCTTTTTCTTCTACTGCCTTCAGAGTTTGGGGTTTCATGCTGAGGTCTTTAATCCATCTGAAGTTGACTTTTATACAGGGTGAGAGGTAGGGGTTTAATTTCATTCTTCTACAAGTGGTGATCCAGTTTTTCCAGCACCACTTGCTGAAGATGCTGTCTTTTCTCCATTGTGTCTTCTTGGCCCCCTTGTCAAATATGAGATGGCTGAAATTGTATGTGCTCAAGTTGGGTCTTTAGTTTTGTTCCATTGGTCAACAGGTCTGTTTTTGTGCCAGTACCAGGCTGTTTTTATGACTATAGCCCTATATATAGTTTGAAGCCTGGTATAGAGATCCCCCCTGTGTTGCTCTTTTCACTCAGGGTTGTTTTGGCTATTCAGGGTCTTTTGTTTTTTCAAATGAATTTAAGGACTTTTTTTTTCCAGGTTTGTGAAGAAGCTCTTGGAGATTTTAATTGGGATTGTGTTAAATCTATACAAGGGTTTGGGTAGAATGGACATTTTTACTATGTTAATTTTCCCAATCCATGAGCATGGGAGGTTTTTCCGTCTTCTGATGTCTTTTTCATTTTCTTTTTTTAAGGCTTTAAAATTTTGTTGTAGAGATCTTTGGTGTCTTTGGTTAGGTTTGTTCCTAGGTATTTATTGTTTTTGAGGCTATTGTGTGTGGGAAGGTCTCTTTGAATTCCTTCTCCAGTTGCTTATTGTTGGTGTAAAGAAAGGCTACTGATATTTTTAGGTTAATTTTGTATCCTGCCACTTTGCTGAAGCTGTTAATCTTTTCTAGGCATTTTCTGGTGGAGTTTTTAGCATCCCTTAAGTAAACAATCATATCTTCAGCAAATAGGGATAGCTTGACTTCCTCTTTTCCAATTAGTACTCCTTTAATTTCCTTTTCTTGCCTTATTGCTCTAGCAAGTGTTTCAAGTACTATATTGAAGAGGAGTGGTGACGGGGCAGGCTTACCGGTTCCTACCTTTAAAGGTGATGTTTCTGTCATTTCCCCATTTAGGATGATATTGGCTGTGGGTTTCCTGTACATGGCTTTGATTACATTGAGGAATGATACCTCCAATCCAATTCCCTCTAGGACTTTAAGCATGAAGGGATGGTGGATTTTGTCAAAGGCTTTTTCAGCATCAGTTGAGATGATGGTGTAGTTTTTGTCTTTCAGTCCATTTACATGCTTGATGATGTTTATTGATTTTTTATTTTGAACCGTCCCTGCATCTCTAGTATGAATCCAACTTGGTCATGATGGATGAGCTTCTTGATGTGGGTCTGTATGCGATTTGCCAGTATCTTGCTTAGAATTTTGGCATCTGTGTTCATTAGGGAGATGGGTATATAGTTCTCCTTTTTGGTTGTATCTTTGCCTGGTTTTGGTAATAGAGGGATGCTGGCTTCTTAGAAGGAATTTGGGAGAATTCCCTCTGTATCCTTCTACTTTTTTTTTTCTTTTTCTTTTTCCTTTTTTTTAATTGATGCTTTGTGTATTTCATACATCATTTTCCAATTCAGTTCAGGCATATATCCTTTTCCCTTCCCTCCACCCCACCCCTACCCATCCCAGATCATGAATTCTGTGGTAACTTTTCTGCATCTTTCTCTGTTTTTTTGTTTGTTTGTTTTCATTTTTTTAACAATAAGTGATATTTTCTGAGAACAAGCATCCTTCATGTAAAACCAATTTGCAAGCAGTTGTGCCCAAACCCACACAGCTCATGGGTCCCACCATCCAGAGCGGGGGGGGGCTTGTATGTTCAATCAAGTTGATCAAATGAGTGTCCAGTCTATATTGTTGTAGTTTCACCATTCACCCCAGTCGCAGCCCTTACATTCTACCGTGCCCCCTCTTCCACAGATTGCTCCCTAGGCTTAGAAAAGGGGCACAGGTGGATGAGAAGCAAAACAGTCTACTTTCTCTGGAGCCTTCTAAATAGCTTCAGTAATGGTTGTAGGTCTTTTTGAAATGATTTATAGAATTCTGCCATGAAACCATCTGGGCCTTGGCTTTTGTTAGTTGGGAGGTTTCTTATTATATCTTCAATTTCTTCCTATATTATGGGTCTGTTTAAGCTGTTGATCTCTTCTTGGTTGAGCTTTGGTGATTCCCAGGATTTCAGATATTCATCCATTTCTCCTAGGTTTTCACACTGAGTATAGGTTTCTGAAGTATTCCCATATGATTGTCTGGATCTTTACTTTGTTTGTCGTGAAAGTTCCCCTTTTATCATGGATTCTATTGATTTGGAGTTGTTCTTTCTTCCTTTTGGTTAACTGGGCTAGGGTCTGTCTATCTTGTTTTTCTTTCAAAGAACCAAATTTTGGATTCATTGATTTTTTTTTATTATTTCCTTTGTCTCTATTTCATTGATTTCTGCTCTGATTTTTGTTATTTCTGTCTGTTGAGTTTAGGGTTCATCTGTTGTTGCCACTCAAGCACTTTTAGCTGCAGTGTTAGATCATTCACTTGTGCTCTTTCTGTTTTTCTAATGTAGGCACCCAGGGCTATAAACTTCCCTCTTTGTACTGCTTTTAAGGTATCCCATATGTTTTGTTGTGTTGTATTGTCATTGTCCTTCAGTTCCAGGAATGATTTTATTTCTTTATCTCTTCCTTGACCCATTCATTATTCAAGAGTGTGTTGTTTAGTCTCCATGTGTTCTTTTAGGTAGTAGGGCTTATCCTGGCGTTGATGTTGAGCTTTATTGCACTGTGGTCTGATAGAATGCATGAAATTATTTCAATCTTTTTTATTTGTGGAGGTTTCTTCTGTGTCCCAGTATGTGGTCGATTTTGGAAAATGTTCTGTGGGGTGCTGAGTAGAAAGCGTATTCTGGGGTATTAGGGTGGAATGTTCGGTAGATGTCTGTGAGGTCCATTTGGTGTATCATATCGTCTAGTTCAAGTTTCTCTCTGTTTATTCTTTGTCCTCTTGACCTGTCCAAAGGGCTCAGTGGGGTACTGAAGTCCCCTACTATGAGTGTACTGGGGTTAGTCTGTGACTTGTGGTCCTGGAGAATTGTCTTTATAAAGTTTGGTGCATCAGAGTTTGGTGCATATATATTCATAACTGTGAAATCTTCTTGGTGAATTGTTCCTTTTATAAAAATGTAATGGACTTCTTTGTCTCTTCTGATTTCTTTTACTTTGAAGTCTATTTTGTCTGATATTAAAATAGCAACACCTTCTTTCTTTTTGGTACCATTTGCTTGGAATATTTTTTTCCATCCTTTCACTTTAAGGTGGGCCTGTCCTTGAAGGTAAGATGTGTTTCTTGTAAACAGCATATCGATGGGTTCTGTTTCCTAATCCAATCTCCCAGTCTATGTCTTTTGATTGGGGAATTTAGTCCATTAATATTTAAGGTTATGACTGATAGGTTTGTGTTGCTTCCTTTTGCTTTATTATCCATTTGCAGTTTTGGTTTAGGTTTCTACCTCTGCAGGTATGCTTTTTTTTAAATTTCTCTTTCTAGGTGCCTGGGGATGGTTGCTCCTTTCTTCTGTCCTTTGAATTGCTTCAAGTATTCTCTGAAGGGCTGGTTTTCTGGACATGTATTCTTTCATCTTGTTTATGTCATGGAAGGTTTTTCTCTCTCCTTCAACTATAATCAACCTTTTTGCTGGGTATAGTAACCTGGGTTGGCATCTATTGTCCTTTAACACTGGGAATGCTTTGCTCCGCGTTCTTCTTGCTTTCATATTTTGCACTGAGAAGTCAGTTGTAATTCTGATAGGTTTCCCCTTAAAGGTCACTTGTTGTTTCTCTCTTGTGGCTTTTAGAATTTTGTCTTTGTTTTGGGTGTCTAGCATTTTAACTATGATGTGGCGTGGAGAGTTTCTTTTCTGATCTTGTCTGTTTGGAGTTCTATGTGCTTCTTTTTATTTTTTTTTTAAGGTAGACAGTTTTATGACATAGGTTTTATTACAATAAAAATTAATGATGTAATATACCAATAACCATTTAATTGTCCACTTTCAACGGGTGACTTTGTAGGGTAAGCAAGCATTTCAAAAGCTGTTACTAAAGCCCCGAGTTTGGTTGGAGTCCTTATGAGGGAGAGGGAGTGGGAGAGGCTGGGGTGGTCGGGGATGGCTGCTTTGAGCGTGTGCATGTGTGTGTGTGTGTGTGTGTGTGTGTGTGCCTGTGTGTGTATGTGCCTGCATGTGTGTGTACCTGCATGTGCCGTGTGCATTCTATGTGCTTCTTGTATTTGTATTGGTTCGTCTTTTTTTAGTTTGAGGAAATTTTCATCTATTATTCTGTTGAAGATCTGATCAATACCATTCTCTTGGGATTTCTCTCCTTCCTCTATTCCTATGATGTGGAGGTTTGATCTTTTCATAGTGTCCCACAATTCCTGGTTGTTCCACTTTTGTGTATTTTTGAATTTTTCATAATCTTTACTTGAGGTTTTTATTTGTTCTGTGTCCTCCATTTTGCTTCTGAGGCTTTTTCCATTACTTTCTTCTTGATTGGATGAATGTTTGATTTCCTTTTTCATTTCCTCTTCTGATTTCTTTAGTATTTCTACTTCCTTTTGGAGCTTCTCAATCTCTTCCTGTAGCTCTTTGCTTGATGGTTGGTTTCCTTATCTTTTCAGCATGGGATCTTTTCAGTGTTTCCATTTCCTTCCGAAGTTTGTCATTCTCTCTTTCTAGGTCCTTCTTGAGTTCTTCATTCTCTTTTCTTAATTCTTTGATTTGCTCTTTATAATCTTGCACTTCTTTAAGTATGTTCACAATTGTGCTTCTGATATCTGTGTCCTGGGCCATCCCCAGGGGTTCCCAGTGTTGGAATCTTCTACAGGGTTGGTAGAGCTTGGTGTGGGATTATCCTGGACCTTTCCCGTGTTGCCTCTTCTTCGTGTTCCTGGCATATGGGCTTCTCCTTGCCTGTATTCCAATGTGAGTCCCAAATGCCTCTTCACTGTGTTGAAGGCTTGCTTTGCTTGCCTCCTTCAGATGCGTTCATTGTTTGAGTGATTTTTCTCCTTTTCTCTTTGATTATGGAGTGTTGACTTCTCTAAGCTTTAGGCTTTCTATTGGAAGTCCAACTCACCCCTCCCTTTCTGTTCTGAAGGTTCTCAGAAGAATCCACTTGGACACTCCTTCCTTTGGTAATCCCAATTGGCGGGGGGATGTGGGGGGGTGGGGGTGGGGGCTTGCTCTTTAGCCCGCCTTGTGCTTCAGGTAGTCTTGGGAGATCTCCAATCCTATGTTTTATAATTCATTACGAAAAATCTAAATTGGGAATGGTGGCACATACCCTTAATCCCAGTCCTCAGGAGGCAGTGGTAGGTAGATTTATGTGAGTTTGAGGCCAGCCTGGTCTACATAGTGAGTACCAGATCAGCTGAGGCTACAGGGTGACCCCGTCTCAAAAAAGGAAAAAAAAAAACCCTCAAACAAGAAGCAAAATCAAAGCAACCTAAATTTGGTGAAATGACTCTCTTAGGTGGAAAAAAATGTAAGAAACAATGAAATGATTTGAATACAAAGTAGTGTATTGTTTACTAAAAAGAAAAAACTGCAAAGTTTGAAAAACCAGAAAAGAAAATTTTCTTATAATCATACCCTCAATTTGCTTTTTATGCCACTGAATCATTTTTTAATAAATGTTCTATATGTATTTATATTCTAAAATACCTAGTCATTTCTTAGTTACTAAATGACAGACTATTTCTGGCTTTTGCTTCAAAAACAGAATGCTAGTTAGGCAGTGGTAAGCAGTTCTGGTTTGTCACTGCCCAGGACGGTGACAACAGAAAACAATAATGTGATGTATGTTTCAAAAAGTTTGGAGAAAGTTTTATTGTTTTTTTCTAATAAAGAATTTAAAAATAATCAGGGGAGTACATATATTTAACTTACTCGATATTATAAAATATATAAATATCTAAAATATGACATGATATTGTCACAGAGCTATTAGAAAACCAGGAAAGACCCCAGAGCCAAATCAAATGTAAATCATCCAATTTTATTAAAAAGTAACAGGAAAGCAGCGCTGCTGACAAACTGTCTCAGTGCCATCTCTCTGGCATAGTCTTGCCAATCTGACTGCAGCCCCAAGTAAGTTAAGGGGAGGCCAACAGAGCAAAGGTGCCTTGCACTTTTGGCCCACTCAGAAAATGTCAGGTGCCTTTAAGCAGGATAAGCAAGTTACAGAAGCAAAAAACCAGCAGGTAATTATGTCTATGTTTCAAGGTTTGGACATGCAGCTAGGAAGTAGTAAGGAAAGGGGAGGGGATCTGGGCTGCCTAGGGTTTTCTATCCAACCTTTAGCTAACAATAAACTTAAATTGTTTCTCTGTTCAAAACGGAGTTTTTTCTGATCGTTATAATATCCTGCCAATACATACAATTTTAAAGTTGTATGCATCAGTTGAAAACAAATTTACTTTAAAAATTATTGCCTCTCTGCTAGATAGCATCAGTTGTCAACATGGCCCACCTGAGTGGAGAGAACCTCAACTGAGGAGTTCTCTAGTTTTTCCCTTTTGAAATAAGACATAATTTGCTAGTTTGGATTTTATAGGCACCCCCATTTTGAGAGACTTTGTGTTATTTTAAAAAGAGACATTGAGCTTTTGAAGTGTTTGACTTATTTTTTAAGTTTTTTTATTTATTTATTAATAAAATATTTTACTGATGTTTTGTGTATTTCATACATCACTTCTCAGTCAAATTTAGAAAAATTCCCTTTTCCATGTCCCCCACATCACCCCAGTTCATGCATTCTGCCATATGTCTTGCAACTTCTTCTCAGTCTTTTTAAAGTTCTCTGCAGAGGTTTACTGTTTGGGGCAGAAGTTAACTGTATCAGTCAGTTCTTTGACCCAGTCCTTTTGTTGTTGTTGTTCCCTCCCATTTGTATGGCTCCAAAATATGCATATATATATATATATATTTCACATATAAACCAAAATTATGACCTCTGAAAATAAACTTATGTTAATTCCAAAATGTTTAGGAGTTCACATTTTCCCTTTAATTTTATATTACTCTAAAACATGAATACATACCCTCCACCCATATACCACAATTACAAAGTCTGAAAATAAGAGGTAATTTAATTCCCTGGTAAGGGATTCACATTATAACGGCACAGTTGTTTTTAGATAAGAAATATAACATCATCAAACTCAAAAACTTCTGTACAGCAAAAGAAACAATCAAGGAAGTGAAGAGAAAACCCACAGAATGTGAGGAAACCTTCACCACTGATACATCTGACAGAGCATTAACATCTGACAGAGCATTAACATATAAAATACTCAAAAAACAAAGAAGAAAACAAACGACCCACTCAAGAGATGGAGTAAAGAGCTGAACAGAGACTTCACAAGTGAGGAAGTAAATATGGCTGAGAAACATCTTAAAAAGTGTTCAACATCATTAATAATTAAGGAAATGCAAATTAAAATGACTTTAAGATATCATCTTACTCCAATAAGACTGATTAAGATCAAGAATACAAAAGATACCAAATGCTGGAGAGGTTTTGGGGAAAGGGGAACACTCATCCACTGCTGGTGGAAATGTAAACTCCCATAACCACCATATATATTTTACCTGAAAGGAACTGTGCCATTATAATGTGAATCCCTTAATGGGATCTAGAATTAACCTACCACTTATTTTCAGATTTTGTAATTGTGGTATGTGGGAGTATGTATGCATACTTTAGAGTAATATAAAATTAAAGGGGAAAAATGTGAATTCCTAAACATGTTTTGGAATTAATATATAGTTTACCTTCAAACGACATAATTTTGGTATATGTGTGAAAAGCATAGATGCATATTTTGGAGCAATCTAAATTGGAGGGAACAACAACAAAAGGACTGGGTCAAAGAACTGACTGAGACAGCAAACTTCAGCCCAAAACAATAAGCTTCTGCATAGAAAAACTTTAAAAAGACTGAAATAAAAAAGAATGTAAGACATGTATGGCAAAATGCATGAACTCGGGTGGGGTGGCGGCATGGAAAGGGGAATGAGTCTAAAATTGGACTGAGAAATGATGTATGAATTGCACAAAACTTCAATAAAAATGTTAAAAAAGAAATTATTAAAGCAAAATAAAAGGCTTTTAAAAATCTAAGTTACTAATCAAGAATTAAATTAGTAGCAGTAAATATCATAAATTACAAATGCAATTTAATATAAACATATTTTAAAATGAATTTTTATTAAAGAAAAATTTAGTCTAAAAAAAGAAAAATGAGTTTGCTAATGAGTAGTGTATTGATATCACTCTATTGAAGAATGGTGTATAGTTGTTATTTAATCTTATTCTGTTTCTTTGCAGGGAAGTTAAAGAGACCGAGAATGGTAGTAGATGTAAGAAAACTGGATTAGTGCATAGTCTGAGAGAATTGCACAGACCATGTATCTTACCTTAGTCATTACATCACAAGGTTCTTGCTATCTGTTCCTGTATTTAAGAGTCTATAATAAGCTTATGATAAAATACAGTATGTAGAGGCTGGGGTTCTAGATCAGGGGTACAGTAATTGCCCAGTATGCATAAGGCCCTGGGTTCAATCCCCAACACACACACAAACATCACAAACATAAGCACACATACATATTCAAATACATTAGTGCTACCCAGAGGCAATTATTTTTTGACAAATATATTTTGAATAAATTATTTAACAACACCATTTACGTGACAATTAATGTACTTATTCTATTTGATATTGACTACAGATTAAAAAATTAATGGGTAGTTAAGCTTATGTATATCTGAGTTGCTTTAAATTTGACATGGGTTAGGTATGGTCTATGACCCTGTCAATCTATAATAGGAATGATGTATTCAAAGAAAATTAGGAGAGGTGATTGTAGGGTGTTATTTGGTTGTTGTTGTTGTTGTTATTGTTGTTGTTTTGAGACAGAGTCTCACTGTGGCCCCTGATAGCCTGGAACTTGCTTTGTGAGGTCTACTTGTTTCTGCCTCTTGAGTCCTGGGATTAAAGGTGTGCATCACCTTGTGAGGCCTTTTTGTTGTTTTGCGACAAGGTCTCACCGTGTAGCCTCAGCTGGCCTGGAAATTCACTATGTAGACCATCCCAGGTTGGCCTCCATCTCAGATTTGTCTCCAGGAGTGCTGGGATTAAAGACCTGCAAACATCACACTGGCCTCGATATTGTGTTTTTATTAACAGCGGCAGAGAAGTAATGAACAGGAAGTTACAGACTTCAACATGAAAGATCAAACTAGAGATAGCATAAATCAGTGGGGGTAGTATGTACCTGGCATTTGGAAAGGCATGTGTGATCTGAGGATACAAGTTAAAGATAAGTGGGGTTGGCCGACTAAGCAGATAAAAAAACAAGCTATTATCCTTAACATAATTCATTTGCCTGCTCTATGCTGGGTAGCTTTTAAGGAACTATAGACATCACCCAGGGGTCTCCTCCATAGTAAGTAAACCTGAGTATCTGAGAAAGCAAATATTGGTGGTTTCAAGACCCTGGAAATAATTCCAAAGTGCAATGAAATCCAGAAACCACTAAACTATGCTGCGAAGAAGTACATATCCTTTTCCCTGTATTATTAAGGCGAAATCTGAGCCACAGAAAGGTGCCAAGGTCAAAGCCTTGAAGCAATGAGATAGAAATCCAGATGTTCTGTTTGTGAGGCCTCTCTTCTTCACCACTGTCACGTCTCCCTTAGACTTTAGGGGCTTTGGTTCTTAGGAGTTTAAAAGTTGCAGTGAGGTTACCACTCTGTGGTTTCACTTCCTGCCAGCCTTTGTGGTAAGGGCCTCTCTGGGTGATTTCCACCCTTCGGTGCACAGTGTGTCAGAATCAGCTCATCTGTTTCTTTGCAGAGCTACGATAAATGATAAATGTTTATCCTCAGAGCCCACTGAGCCCATGTTTGGAGTTGGACTGGGAAAAGGAAAGGGCCCAAAAGTAAACAAGCAGGGCAAGCCCAAAGTCCTTTCTGCTACCAAGGCCTCAGGAGCATGTGGATTTGAATTCAGAAATGACTTCCACCTGGGCTCCACACCCTCTGTAACCTTCCTCCTACACTTGAACCATATTACACTCTGGGAGCCCACAGTCCAGGCTGTCACCCTTGCTTTGCCATTCTCTCATACCAAGAAGAAGGGGCTACCAGCTGGATGCAGGGTGCTTTGCCCCAGGACTGGAGAGATCTGCATGGCTACATTCTTGGTTCTGTCATTTGATTGTTCTAAATCTAAATCCGAGTTCACCCTTCTGCCACACATTGCTCCCTGCTTGTTTCCAGCTCTGAGGGCCGCCATCACTTAAAATTTCTAGGTCCATTATGATCACAGCCTTCGGTCTGTATAGGGAATCTCGGTCAGGGTCACAGCTATAGTGATCCAAGCAGTCTGCCTTTTGTCTACAACTTGGGGGCTCCTTCCTAGAACCTATTTATCTAGGGCCAGCACAGATTTACTAAGCTTGGGCATTGAAATTTAAGTCTCAGAGATGTCCTGCGACAGAGGACATGCTTTCTTCTGCTGTATTTATGAGTGCCGCACAAGCATGACTGCAATCACCACCATTTCCTTTATGTGAAAGCATGCTCACTGCAGATGACCTAAGCAGTTACTCCCACTCTCAGGATCTGAGGTTCATGTTCAGGGTTTCGGCATTCCAGGAGCTCCCAGAGTACACTTGTGACCAAGAGTGACAGTTAAATTCTCCATGAATTTTTCTGTTCATTCCTCGTCTGCTAAAAACAAAGATTCTAAGTTTTGTCATGATGAAACCCAACTTAGAGGAAAAAAGTAACTGAGCACTGTTGATTCAGTAATTCATTTCAGGGAGATCTAGTAAGGTCCCTGTCAGTAGCAGATTTTATCTTTCCTGCCACTGAGTTCTCCAGAAATGATAAAAACAACTATTTGCATAACCCACTCCCTCAACTTTAAGTCAGTAAAAGTGAAATACATAAACAAATTAAAGGCTTATTTGACAAAGAAAGGGAGAGTTTGGACAGAAAGATGGAGTCAAGGTCCTTAGAAGATAAAATGAGCACTCCCTGCCCTCGCACTCCATCCCTCAGGGGTGAGCAGGGTGGGGGAGCTGAGGAGAGGCCATGCAGCCAGGTCCTCATAGCACTGAGAGGTTTGAGATAAGGTTTCCTGAAACCCAGTCTAGCCCACAACTGGCCTCCTGGTACTCAGAACACACAGGCCCTGTGAGTACAAGAATATCTCCTAAGACCTTTAGAGGGGAGCTGGGGTACAGCATAACCCCAGGCAACAACCAGGAGCATCTCTAGATTTGTCCCCTACCCCAAGAGCCGGTGGCCATAAGTCTCCTTATCTCTCACATAAGTGTGAGATGCTGGCTAAGGATGGCATTGACACCGAGACCACAAGAAAGTTGTTTAAATGTGGCATTTAGCATAGCCAGAGTTTGAAGCAAACCTCTTGGTCTTTAAATCTCAAAATTTCAATTTTGTTTCTCTTCATGATGTCTGTTTGATGGATTTTAAACATTTAAAGTGAGTCGTACATCCTAGGTTTTTAAGTTTCAAAATTCTTTTATTTTGAAAAATATTTTGTTTATGTATATGAATATTTTGCTTACATGTAGGTAGATGCACCTGTGTTCTGCAATGCTTGGGGAGGTCAGTAGAGGGCATCTGGTCACCTGCAACTGGAATTAACGAGGGTTCTGAGCAGCCATACGGATGCTAGGAATCAAATCCAGGACCTCTGTAAGAGTAGTCAGTGCTTTTTACTGCTGAGTCATTTCTCCAGCCCCCAAAGTTTCTGAATCTCTTAAGCATAATTATATTGTGTTTTCCCAAACATAAAGTGCATTACTTCAAAAGAGGGCTTCCCCCTACAGTGAGAAGAGTTATAATAGACGCAACAACTAGCAAAGTCTCGTTGGTGTATTCTGCAGGTTCTTACCTATGTGACTTGTTAGCTGATGATGGAAGCTACTGTGTATCACTAAGATTATAGACTGTCACAGGTTGCTGAACTTCACTGCTATTCCAAAGTGTAAACTAAATTACTGGGATGTGTAATGAAGTAATCGATTTAGCAGATTATTTTGTTTTTGTGTGAATCTAAGAACTGATTTCCAGTGGAGGGTCCCATCCAGTGAGCTGAGGACCCCTAGCGGACGATGTAGTAATAACTCCTGAACAAGTGTTGAGAAAAACGTTTCACATAGTATTTTTCAGGTACATTCACTTGCTACTGTGATAAATACAGTACAATTTCCTCTAGAGTAGTGAAAAATTTACAGTGGATTTTTGTTATAATGTTTTTGTTCAATTAGAAGATACCTAAAGTAGAGGCTACAGAGATGGCTCCATGGGACTGAAATCTGGTTCCCAGCACCAACACTAGGCAGTTTGTAACCCCTAGGGACCTGACACTCACTCTGGCCTCTTGTGGACCCCCCCCAACACACACGACATACACTCATGCATGCAGACACATATACACATAAATAAAAATAATAAAAACAAGACTTTTTAAAAAAAAAGAAATACCTGAAATACTAACTGGAGAATTACTGATCTTTATGGTACTCAAAAATAGTTGTAACCCTTTCTCCTTTGGATAAATGCTATGCAGAATGGTTGCACCTGCTGAGGATAATATAAATGGTCCCACAGAAATCAGCCAGAGGCAGAACTCCATTAACTGTAAACTGCAGCTATTATAGATAATCTATTTGTTATCCTTGCAGTAGGTTTTAGAAAAAAAAAAAAAAAGAAACTCTCAAAGGAGATATTTTCAGCCTTTTACCAAATACCAAGTGCCAGAGTCAACAAGTAATAATAATACCAAACGATAAAGGTTCTTCACATCTGAACTGTTGTTCACAGTTCTCTATGGAAATTATATCATGTAAGGTATAAGATCTTACTAATTCTAAGACTTCAATTTATTGTTCAACAAATTCAAACAGACACAGGTAAGAACACACATGCACACAAACTCAGGATTTATACCAGGGCTTGGCTCGCTAGGTATAACCTCCTGTACCCATCTAAATCAAGTGCCATCATATCATTTCTTTTACTAATAAAACAATTTCTCAGATTGCTTTACAATAGTTCTTTAATAGAAAGATCTAGTATTGAAAGACTTGAGACCAGGATAGCCTTGAACTCAGACCTGCCACTGCCTCCCAAGTGCTGGGATTAAAGGCGTGCATCACAGTTCTTAGCCTGTTTTTTTTTTTTTTTTTTTTTTTTTTTTGAAAGGATTTCACTATGTAGACCAGGATGGCCTCAAACTCATATAGATCTGCCTGCCTCTGCCTTCTGAGTGCTGGGATTAAAGGCATGCACTGCCATGCCCAGCAGATTTTTTTTCTAACTTACATTGTTTTATCTTACTCCTTATAAATCAGCAGTGTACCAGAGAAGAGGGTCAAGACTTTCCAGAAAGCATTGGGAGAAAGACGATAATACACCGAGATTTAGATGCTCAGCATCAAGAGATTATTGGTCAGAAAGAAGAAACTGCTTTTGTCATAGTCCATTAAAACCAGACAATTAATTCATACATGACTATATTCATGAAGAAATACATGGATGAAATATGTGAAATGCAGAGAAATACTCAATCTCAGACACACAAATATACTTAAGAAAGAGAAGTTTTATTAGGGCAATTTCACTTTATTTTTCCATACAGCAAAGTCAACTACTGCAGTAATAATAAAATAAGCATAAAACAAATTGCAGCCCTAGACGAAGTACATAATTTTAAGCAACTACAAGCAGAAAGTAAGTTGTGATTACATAAGAGTAAAACCAAGCACTCAGTCCTTTCAGCAGATGAAAGTGGTAAGGTTGCTTCTAAGTGCAACGTTAGCCTCCACCTGGGGAGAAGGCTGGGTATAGGAAGTCATTAAACAAGTGCTCTTTGTCACGTTTTGCTCTTTTGAGTTCATCTGAGTTGAAAACTGAAACTGTGAAATTTGAATTTTTTTCACCTGCTGAAAGAACAAGACCTACAGCAATTAAAAAACAATCACATAACAACTATCGCTATGGTGTGCTGTTTGGTTTGCCTGTTTATGGTTTAAATTTTGTGAAAGTCAATACTTATTCTGAAGGTTTCTTTTTGTGAACAATAAACCACTGAAATTGGCAGAAACTGATTTGAATAATATATGTCCTTAGCATAGCTCTTTCTCTCTTTTTTTTTGGTGAAGTTTTAAACATGCAGTAGTTTTGAAAAAAATGTAAGGAATATTGATCCATGATTTCACCTTAATGGCTGAAGTACCTGCTATTTTTGGTAATGATCTTCAGGCAGAATTGGCCCAATGGAGTTTTTGTCAGTCATGAGATCTTGGAAGGGTGGCATATCTTTCCAGCTGAAAAGATCCTGGCAAACTACAAGCTGTCCACAAAAAGCAAAGCAACATGTCTGAAGGGTATGGAGTGCTAACTCTGTGCCACTTTTGCAAGCAATTTTGCTCAGTCTGTCATTTTATTAGCCTTAACAAAACTCCTTGTAATTATAGACGTTTTTATTCAAAATAAGATCTTACTATTATACAGGTTTCTCTCTTTTGACTATATACAGAAGTGCAAAAAGTCAACCTTCTCTCTAGACTTTCCAACATGCTAAATTGCAGCATAATCAACCCTCAAGAGTTTGCACACACGCTAAATTCTCATTACGTAAACTTTGAGTATTTGGATTATCAACAAAAAGTCCCTTGTTCTATTTATTGATTATGCAGCTTATTTATAACAAGGCCTGATATTCAGGGATTTCAAAAATATTAAACAATACTTTAACATTTGAAATGGATACAGTAGAAAATAAATTTTATTCTAATATCTAGGATCTAGATCTTCTCATAATAACTAATTACAAACAAAATAAATCATCAAAATATTACTCAATTGTCTGCCAGGATTGTTGCGATAGCAACAACTTAACTTCTTACTTATCAATGATTATATATTTATAAGATATCCATATAAAAGATCTTTGTTCTTTTAATGAAAACTAGACAAGAACTAACAATGACTGACATTCTTACACTGTAATATTAAATCAGTAAAATAGAAATCATTTAGTTAACAATAATACGAATATTCGTATGACACTACATGTAATTTCAAACTGAGTATGTTATGAAGGAAAAACTACTTCAATTTTTTTTGTATTTTGAAAAATTCTTGGTAAAATCTAATAAAACAATAGTCTATAAACTGAAATGGTATTCAATTGTTAATAGAAAATGAAAATCTAATAAATGTAGGAAATGAAAAACTACATTTTAACAAGAAAAATAAGTAATATTCTATAATGCAACTAACTACAATAACATATGAAGTCACTACTACTCTCTTAACACGATTGAAATTACATTGGTATGGGTTCCAACCCGTAATGTAATAATCTAAGGCTTTAATAGATGTACAGTACAATCAGTAAAATCAACACATCAGTCTTATATTAGAAAGCATCTCTCTCAAGCATAAAAACTTGCAGTAAACTTGGAAGTATGGAAAGTTCTATAACTGAACTTTCACTTCTCCCATTCCACACTATAACTACCAGTGACCTGGCCTCTACTTCAGCAATTTTTAGAACTGCCGAACAGAGCAAAAATATCCTTTACTAGCTGCAACATCCAAACCACAAAAAGGGAACTCCTTTGGATGAATCCATTCTTAAAAACTGAATGCACATCTATTTTTAAAAATTTTTAAAAGGCTTTCTAAGGCTATAAGCAGTTAATCTGAACAAAACAAAAGAATCACATATAAAATTCACCCATGTACTTAACCCACCTGATTACTAGGTTAATGAAACACTTTCCATTTTCATATTTTGGTTTATCATGCATCTGATGACAGTGCTCCTTTCTTCTTTGTTTAGAGTCACTATTTTGAATGTGACTGTGATGAAGAGTTTAAGCAAACGTGAAACCATTTCTGCAAAGCATTTATAGTCTTTTGACTTTTGACAGAGGCTATAAATAGAAGCAAAATAATTTCCTCAAAACATTTTTTGTTACTGTGTCTCAGAAATGGCAGATCCCTTTTGAATAACATGTTATAGAGTATAGTATGCATAAATATTACACTGCAATGCATTAAAATAATTTTATATATCTATTATATATATATCTCCAGTATGTGTGAGTTTATCTGTATTGAGTTTGTGTTGTGCTGTCTATTGTTACTGTAAAGTTTAATTAGCCATTTCTGAGACAGCTTTGGTTTCCAAAATAAAAAGAAAAAAGAAAAAGAAAAAGAAAAAGAATGGTGCCCTTTGATTGATTAGTACTAGCAAACAAGCAACAAAAGGTGGCTCTGAAAACAGTAACACTGAAGAAATAATACTCTAATTTGATGTACAGTCTATGGCACTTCATGAGAATCCTTAACAACATGGTACTTAAAGCCATGATGTGCTTTAAAATATACACAGTTGTGGTTTTGCTTGGCACATTCATCTCTGTCAGATCCCTCCCTCACCACGTCTTACAATCTATTACATTAAAAATATTACTCTTAAACAAAAATGACTGTGCATGCACTCTCTTTATCTATAATGGCAATTTTAAATACAAGGTGCACCTTTGTTATTTGTAAACCTTGAAAGAAATAAACTTATTTTTAAAAAATTATATCTTGGTCTACAGACGTACCAATACATAATAGAATCATGATTACACCATAGTCTGTCTTTTCAAGATGGCATGGATATATAGGAAACTAATTAGGTATGCATGTTTAATGCATAACTCTGTGCTAGAAAAGAAAGACAATGTTGTTCTTTTAGATAGGAATATCACCTCAGCACAAATACCAATTAAATGTACAAAGTGTATAGGCAACAGTGTGCAGCGGATTCTCATGTTGTCTTTTCTTCTGTTAACATGCAATATGGGGATGTCTTGTGGCTGAGGGATTTATTTGTGTGTGTGTGTTGATTGACGTTATATACAATATGGCTAATGACGTCGTCCTCTAACTCTCACCAAGCACACTGTCCTTTCCTCTTTGTATGATCTACAAGGGAAAAAGAGATGGTTTTTATTAAAGCAGAGAATTATTTAAAGTAGTTTTCAATACATAGTAACATACATATATAATGCATATATAAATATTCCAAAAAGAACCCCTAAACTATAAAGTATTTATTCTATACTTATTACCAATTCTTTAAAACCATGAGGTTTTTCATCAGAACTGGGTTCTCCCTCCCTCCCTCCCTCCCTCCCTCCCTCCCTCCCTCCCTCCCTTCTTCCCTCCCTCCCTTCTTCCGTCCCTCCCTCCCTCCCTCCCTCCTTCCTTCCTTCCTTTCTTTCCTTTCTTTCTTGAGACAGGGTCTTACTGTGTAGTGGCCCGAAACTCACTATGTAGAACAGACTGCCCTTGAACTGTGAAATCTGCCTGCTTCTGCCCCCTGAGTGCCAGGGTGAAAGGCACGCACCACGATGCACAGCCAGTACTGCTTATGAAACGGACAGTAGCTCACAACTGCAGCATGTCTTGGCAGGTCTCCTACACAGTCTCAGATTTTTTCTTTCTTAAATGGCTCCTGCGTTCTGTCCATCCTCTTCTCCACTGTGGGCTCTGCCTGTCTAGCTCTCTTCTGGCTTTTGTATCATGACTTCTGACAATGTCCGTCCTGCCAGACCCTTATTCTTCCCCTCTCTGTACAACACCTTTACTGTCTAAACTGCTTCTTTGACAGCTCTTGAGAATAATAGCTTCCCATCTCGACCCCGAGGGAAGGAAGCTTGCCCAAAGTTTTCTATCTTGAGATCTGTTACACCAGTATCTCCGTGGCACAGTAACTGAACAAAGCAGCACCAAAGGCTTACTTGTAAGTATGCTAATGACCAAGAAACATCACTGACCCTACTGAGCATGACCAGTTTTAAATCAACAAAATTAGTAATTTCCATGCTCTCAAACACGTTTTAAATTAAATTTGTATATACTGAATAAGGATGTCTGCAGGAATGACACATAGCCCCCCCCCCCCCCCGCAGGTACTCAAGACAGTGTTTCTGAAGGCAAAAACTAGACTTCCCAAGACATTGTGAGTAATAGCAGCATTTCAGGATTCAGTGACTACCAGGTTAGCTACCCTGAAGCACTGAATGCTCACGGATGCAGGTGTCTGTCCACACACATATGAGCATGCATATATATCATTATCTACAGTTGGGCCCACTCTTCCCGAATGATCTTGTACATGGTACTGCATGGGATAAGGTGAGTATACATTCTCATGGAGGAATTAGCAAAATAATGTTTTTTAAGGTTATTGTCCTATGCAAGGGCGTCACCAGATGACTGCCTATTAGTCAAATCTAATTCACTGTCTACTTTCAAAATCACATCCATTCATTCATGGATTCTCTAGCTGTGTTCAAGATAAAATGGTAGAACTGCAGCATAAATTAAATTTCCTCATGGCCAAAGATAGCTGAGCCTTTGGCCCTTTAAGAAAATGTTTGTGATCCACTAACACATGTCTTCTATTTACTCTTAAGTCACATTTTAAACATGCTTATATTTATTTACAATATGAAGTTAAAAACCCCAAATGTGTTATCCCTCAATACTTTGTACAGTAAGTGATGTTAGCACACTTATTTTAAATATAGCTTATAAAACATCATCTATCTAACAGTATGAGCTCTGTATCAATATGTTCTCTGAATTCTGCAAAAATTTTCAATACTTTGTACTGTAAGTGATGTTAGCACACTTATTTTAAATATAGCTTTAAAAACATCATCTATCTAACAGTATGAGCTCTATTATCAATATGTTCTCTGAATTCTGCAAAAGTTTTCATGTCACACAATAGCTATAGTAAAGGCCAGCACAAACATGCAGTGGTATTACTTAAGGAACTTACTGCTTAGTGACGACAACTCTACATCTGGGTAACATATTTGTGACTAGTCAGATGTTCGGCAGATATTATGGGTATCTAGCAAACAAAAAATCATTTAATGAATGATCCATGCAAGCAAGCCATCAAAGAAGTGAAAACATCTTAATATTAAACTTTTAAAGAATAGTGAGATTTAGCTTTGAGGTGACCATCCTCATACGGTCACCATGACAGTAAGTTAATGTAAACACGAATGTCAGAGAAGCAACTCACTGCTTTTAATCTTCGTGTTAAATACTATTCTACAATGGTTACTAGTATTTAGGAAGAGAAATAAAACTACCCAAAGGTCATGCAGAGCAGTCACTGAAAGAAGCCCTTTTTGTTGGCCTACACAAACGCGCACATACTCGCTCTGGTGGTTACAGAAATTAGAGTAGGAAACATCTGGCCTATTTTTGTGCATCCAAATTTCTAACATTGCATTCAGATTAGGGTTTTTAACATTTTCCCCCAAATTAAAGATACCAGCTACAAATTACAAAATAGCAATTCAGAAAGTACTGAAAAAGAACACAGGTTTGCTCCTGGAACATACTTCTGAATCCTGATTGCACATCTCATTGTACGATAAATGGGCAAGAGAATCGGAGAACCTGAGAGCAAACAGACGAGGAAACCAATACACAGGGCACTTTTCCCCAATAATCTCAAAAGCTAAGAAATCTAAGTGCGACTTGATTCTCTTTCCACACCCAGTTAAGGGCTGGTGCTCAAGGAGAGGTGGCCCCAGGGATGAAGACTACCAGAGGGCCTGGGAGCATGGGTTGTCACCAGTGACTTGTTTCCTGCTGTGTGACCCTGGGCAAGGCAGCTAGCTACTCTGTTTAAGATTCCTCTAGATTATAACACTAAGCCCATTTCAGAGAGGCTGATAGAATAGCCATAAACTCACATACAGGAAGGTATTTTTTGTTTTGTTTATAAATGTATATATTTTCTAAGGATTCAAACTATTAACACTACAATTCACAGTTGGAAGTGGATATTAATATGTCCCTTTCTATTTCCATTTCTCAGCTGACATTTTACACAATTTTACAGCTTTGGCAAATGGCACGAAAATGTGCTCCAAGCATAATGAAGCTTCTCATACCATTTTTTCCTGCTGCTGCAGGACAGGATGCTGCACCCAACAGTGTAGAAGCATCAAGGATGGGGCTGTCGAAACATACCAAGGACCTTCAACACCAATCGATGCAGATGAAGGGCCAGCTATAAACTTCTGCATGCATGCAGGCTGCATTTTGTGGCATCAGCTATTTCCAGCATTGCTAATATACCGTAAGCATATACATATGTATGTATATGCAGATATAATATATGTGTGTATATATATATCCATTTCCTTTTCTCTGTTGTCATATAGTAATAGTATGAAGACCCAGGAATTATGCATGAAATGGTCACAGCACAATGCAAAAAGTAAAGTGTCCCCTACAACCCAGGTGGCCAAAGGCATGTTGAAATTTGCTTTGCTATAGTTGTGCTTACACCAGCAATTCCATAGTCATACATATGTGAGAGTCCAGCATCGTTGATCTGCACCACAAATGGATTTCACTGAATCCATTAAGATAGTTCTGTCAAAAATTCTTGACTACCATGCCACATATGCACAAGCTAGCACTCTTGTAAATGAGTCTTATGTGTTAGCATAAATCCAAGGCTATTTTGACAAGTTCTGAAAAACTTGTGATTCTTTGCCAAGAAATGTTTAAGGCTTGTCTGAAGCTTTAAAATAAATCCACTTGGCACTATGCTTTTGAAAAAAAATTAACAGCTAGACTAATAACTGAAAGTTCATCAATAAAACATGACATAGTGAGAAGAAAAGGTGGGTGGGTGCTCCTTCTGGCAGTGCCTACTATTTTCTTGACTCTTAGCTGGTCTGCTCATTCAAGGGGCACCATATTGCACCTCATCAGGCAATGGTTCTTTTCCGACTCACTGGGGTCCAACTAACTTCAGTGGGGCATTTGAAACTGGGCTTACCTCCATCTATGCAGTTACTGATCTGTGCTTTCCTAAAAGATTATATATTTAACAGAATCTATATATTCAAGTCCAAACTTCCTCACAGAAATGTTCCTTTAGTGAAACCAGTGCTTTCTAGGACCATTTTTAAAAAGATCAGAAAATGTTGGTAGGATAAATGCCAATTTTCAAAATTTAAATATCTTAAATGACCATTTCATTATAGGCAGTCATTCTTTTATATCACATAATTTAAATTTAAGCAGATTCCTTCTATTTAAAGAAATTCTGCATAATTGTTACCCTCTATACTTTGTCAGTTTATCATACATGATTGCTTTCTTTCTAAATCTCCAATATTTGTACAGAATAATTATAGAAATGAGAACACTTCACTAATTTTTTTTTTTTTACTTAAAACACTGAGAATCAAAGCTTAGAGATGCTGTGTAAAAACCTAGTTAATTTTGAATAAGCAATCTGCTTATTAAGTTATAAGAATTTCAATATGAACTATTTACAAGAGTGGTCATTTGTGGCATAGGAATACATTTAAATATTTTCCGCTTTTACTAATAATTTGGAGAAGAGCTGAGAGACTAGACATACTCAATGTTTTTAATAATAACCCTATATCTGCCTCCATTTTTTTTGGTTGGCAAAAATACCTATGTGACTGATTGAAAACAAATGAGAATTGCTTGTGTAAATATCAGTTTAGTAGCTTCAGAAATGGAGCTGCGACAACTTTAAGAGCACTCAAAATGGCATAAAAGCAATCTGCTGCTCATCAAAGAGAGAATGTGTAGGCCAACAAGAGGTATCTTTGAAACCCCATGCTCATGAAAGCACCCTCTCCAGCTCTCGAGTACACACGACTCCCACTGAGCACAGTGGAAGATCCATGCGCTTAAGTTAAGGTTGTTGGACTGAGACCTAGTAAGAGTTGGTTTTTAAGAAACAAAGCTGTAAATTAGCAAACCTGGTTGGCTGTGGCTGTTGCAGCGAAGGGAACACTTGTGGCAGATGTTGTTGCTGCGGACACAGTGGCTGGCGTAGCACCGTGCACCATGGGAACTTTCGGAGGGAAAATCATATAAGCAAACATACAGAAGAGTGTAGCAATATGGAAACCATGGCAACATGGAGGAAGTCATTGGGCATGGTATTTATCATAGCAAAAGCCATGTGACAGGACATCATCACCAGCGAGTGACATGCAATCACAGCGCAAAGCAGGACAACATTCCAAGGAGAGAAGGGAAAAGGGGATGAAAGAGAAAAAAAAGGGGAAAAAAAGCTTGTTACCATTAATTCAAGAAAACTGACACAGCCTTAAATTGCTAAGTTAAAAACAAGAATTTTATATAGTCTTCAGACATTCAAAATCTAAATCAAAATACAGGTATTTACTTTATATTTACAGTTATCCATTTGAATAAAAGTGTTTATCATTAACTATTATGAAAATATATAGTTATTACTTTCATGAAATAGATTTGTTTTTACACACCAGAACTCATAGTCCAATCAAAATCCACCAAAGGTGACTAAAGGAAACTGTTGTGTGTAAAGAAAACATTTATGTGGGTCCATGTCAATTAAATAGAAAATGACATTTAATTGACAGGTGTTAGTAAAAAGGAAATGGACTTGCCCAATAGATAAAAGTTAAAACTGGCAGTGGATTTTGAGGGGCTGTGAGGAGCACCATAGGTTTAAGGTAATCAAGAAACAAAGCTGCACCTACCAACACTTGTAGCGGGCGTCATGCACAATATTGAGCCTGCCCATCATGCATTGCAACAGGAAGGTGGATTTGAAAAGGGAAAAGAATTAAAACATCCCATCACACGTGTAATTAGGAAATTCATTTGAACAAAGAAGAAAAATTGTTATTACGGGAACAGTGGCATGTAACTGTCAGCACAATCAAATCATACAAGAGCACAGTGACCAATTAGAACCAGTCTCAAGTGAAGGATAAAGGCCAGTTTAACTGTGTGCTGGTATACTTTGTTTCTCTTAATTGCTGCCTATAAATATAATATTTTGGAAAAATTTAAACCTGGTTAATTCTTTTAAAAGTGATTTTGTCATCTATTTTATTTTTATCTGGTTTCTAGCCATCTGGCTGCTTGGCTATATCTGACTCTAACATATCTGACTCTAACACCTGAATGCCTTAACATATTGTTTAGATTGAGCACATGCTGAATAATTACAGATGCTATTTATTACTCAAATGCTAAATAACTCAATGCACAAAACTGACTAAATGATGTAATGAAACCAAAACATTCAATTTAATTCCTGGGTTTTACTTCTCTGCTTACTCTAGCAGCAACCAAACAGACACAAAAGGTGTTGGGGCCATCCAGACAGGAACTTTATTCAACAAACTGCATAAAAAGAAAGTGAAAGGTTTTCATTTATTTAGCTTAGAATTCAAATGAGGAAAAGTATTATGGGGAGGATAATTTATTTGAAATCTTGAACTAGTTTATTTGGTGGTTATCTGGCAAATGAGGATGAGTTCCATTGCTGGTTTAGACCTTTAATACTTCCTAACAGCAGCAAATGTTTTACAAAAACTCACAGGCAAGAACTGGCTAATTAGATTTCAATACAAGCATAGTGGGAGATAACAAAGATGCACATACCACATATGGGTTAGCACTGATGTTCACAATTGTTGACCACGAGAAGTAAAAATAAATGTAACATATATAGCTCCTGTTTTTTTTTTTTTTCTGACAAATAAATACTGAAAATCTATTTTTGCCAGTTACAGGCACTTTCACATATGGAAAACTGTTCTTTCTATGAGATTATTTTAGACTTCTTGGTTTTAAAGTATCAAATGATTTTCATATATCTATCTAAATCCCTGACTTCTGGCACATTCTGTTTTAATACTAGAAGCATCTGGGATGAACATTTGCTAGAAATTATCTGCCAACTGAGTCTTGTCAGAGATAGTCTTACACAATCAACTGCCATTGAGAAACTTAACTGAAACACAAATTACTCAACTGGCATTGCTGCTACATCTGCAATTAGTCTGTTATCACAACTAGACTGTGGTCATATAGGCAAATTAAACTCAGTAATGGACCTAAGGAAGCAGCCTTTCAGTGAACTAATATGCTATTGACAGGCATTAGTTGAGACAGATGAATAAATCTGTAATTAGCTGCTACTACTAGTGCTGCTGCTGCTACTACTGTCACTACCACTATTACTACTACTATCACTACAACTACTACTACCACCACCACCACCACCACCACCACCACCACCACCAGCACTGCTGCTGCTTCATCATCAAAGAATTGTGAAAAGGAGCAACAAAACAAACCATAGATAACAAAGAATTTAATTTGAGACAGCAGAGCAAGCAAAACTTCACATTGGGGCTGGAGTCTGAAAGCTTTATTCTCTAGAGCAGATGGAATGGGAAAGAATATGTGAAAGGTAAATGACAGTATAATGTGATATTTAAGGATTATGAAAGTCACCTTAAACGTTATAAAAATTACAGGCTTTAAGTTTATGTATTATTATGCTACGATGTACCTACTATGTTTCATTCATGCATAATTAAGCCTGCACATATATGCTGGAGGTGAGTTAACCTTATACCACCTCTCTAAAACCCTGAGGTTTTATGACTGAATTTTAGTTTGTGTTATCTTCCTCACTACCATTGTAACCAATGCACACAGCTTCACGAGGGATTTGTAGCAAATAAACATGAGGCAGCAATGAAGACACTAGCCGGGGTGCAGTAATTCACAGTACACAGATAGTGCTGTAGGACCCTCTTACCACACACGCATCATTCCTGAAATGACCACAATATTCATCTTTAGTTCAAGTGGTTTGATTTGCTACTAATGATGCACAAAGACCCAATTAAATGTTTCCCAAATTTTCAGCACTACACAAAATTTAAGTGAATATATTTGTCCATTTCCAATTTCTTCTACAAAGAGGTTTGCATAAGCAGAATGGTGTGGTTCTGAGGAATGTGTTACTTTAATCACATTACTTTTTAAATTAAAAATTTAATTATCTGTGTGAAGATAATAAAAATAGGATGGTAATTTGTAAGTGAAACATGCATAGTTACATTAAGGATAATGGAAAGGAGAAGAGAAAGAGCTATAATCAGAGATCTAGCTAGAAATAGGAATCTATATATATGCACACACAAATTGGGCCTATTTGTTTAAGGTAAATCTAAAAATGAAAGTGAAAAGCATTTTCTTACTAAAAGCTCACAGTGAATTAAACTGACAAATTTGATATTCAAATAAGCAATAGCTGTCTTATGTTAATTAAAATAAATTTCATTAAAATGAAATGTCAAAATTATAAATATTGATATTAATTATAATAAAAGTGACAGGCTAGGAATCTTTGTTTTCTCTTTTTTGTGTGTGTAAAACAGCACCATCCCCTGCCTGATCCTTATTCCATACCAATATGAACAAAGATTTCTGGCATTTCTTTTTGGTAGCACTATAATGTAAGCCATACAGAAGTTTCTTCTAGCAAACTATTTCAGGTCTTTTAAAAATCACATGCTAACATTGGTTGAGAGAGATATGCTAGGCAGAAAGAAGAAATGTGTGCTTCCTGAGGAAGATAAAAATGCAATGGACAGCCGGGCATGGTGGCACATGCCTTTAATCCTAGCACTTGGGAGGCAGAGGCAGGTGGATCTTTGTGAGTTCAAGTCCAGACTGGTCTACATAGTGAGTTCCAGGACAGCTGGAGGTACAGGGAGACCCTGTCTCAAAAAGACCAAAAAAAAAAAAAGCAATGGACAGACAAGAGAAAAATTCCTCAGGACTGAGGACATAGAAGTCAGCAGAGGCCAGGAGGGTTAGACCTGTAGCCTCTTTTTCAATAGTCTTGCAGTTGGCAGATTCTTAAGGCACAGGCGGGCTGCCTGTGAGCACAGGGGCTCAGTGAAGGGTGCCTCCTGGAGGAGACCTCTCACTAGCTCTTGCAAAGACGCAATGCTCATATCAATCGTGAGCCATAGTGATCGAGTGGGGAACAGGAAGCCCATCTGAGAACCCAGCGTCACAGGTAGGGTCTGCAGGAAGGGAACAGCCAAGAATGGCTCAGGGATTCTCAGGAATGCCTGTTACTGGGGGATTTAGGTTTATTGCTCAAAAACAGTGCGTTTTTTTTTTTTTTTCTTTACATAAATACGGTTTGCAAATTTAGGTATGCACTTTATTTTTAGCCTTCCTCTTCAGTACTAAACTGGTTATTTATACAGACAAGGTATAATCCAGGCTTTATAAATTCTAGGTATAATCTAGGATTTAGTTATATTATAGAAATAAATTTTACCACTATGATTAAAATATGTTAGAATTAATATTTTTATTGATACTTTTTTTCTTTGAATTTAAATGAAGCCAAGTTATAATCTCACTGGGTCTGATGGAAGTAAAATCCCATTTAAACCTTAACAGTCATGTAACTTGGTAACAACTTGCTGGACTTCACTGTGCTCTTATTGTTAAAACGGAATATCAAGCCAAACTTTGGGGTTGTTTTAAGTAAAAAAGAGAGATGATGTCTGTAAAGAACCAGGGAACCATGCATGGCATGAAGTGATTATTCAATCAAAGGTAGTTCCTTGGTACAAAATGTGGAAAACAAATAAAAGGGTTGTAAAGCTTGGAACCAGTGCTTTATCTATTTCTGGATACCAGACTGTTCCCTAGAGTCGTAAGTTTGGAATCCCTAGTGGAAATACTAGCACACTATGGAGCATATAATAAATGTGTGCGACTGAATGAAAGGAAAGATGGATGGATGGGAAGTGAGGCTGGGGGAGTGAAAGGAGGGAGGACTGGCAGAGAAGGAAGGAAAGTAGCTAAAGAGAGAATGATAGTTGGATAGGTAGACAGATAAATGGATGGATGAATTTTGTAAATGATGGGTTAGACAGATGCTATGTAAGTCCAATTCTGTTCTTAAAAATGAGACTATATATTGATTTTTCTTGGCTAGCTAGCTAGCTTGACAACAAATCCTAATCTTATGTGAGCAACCTACTTGCTATATAGTCAGCTGATCTATGTAAAGATTTAGCTAATTATGTTTCACGATTTGAATCAAACAGACCTAACATAGCTCTTCAGATACTGTTGAAGCAAGAGATTATAGAGCTCTAAAAAGTGTGAGCTGTCAAAATGTCTCCTCTTTTTTTCCCAGACCCAGAGTGTTCCTTCCCAATTCTTTATATTGTGATTAGCTAGAATGCTTCACTTATATACAATTCTATTATGTGTGTGTGTTTGTGTGTGTGTGTGTATGTGCGTGCGCACGTGTGTGTGTATCTTATATGTGCCTGTAATCTAAATTTGGGGAAATGAGTCTCTTTACTCCCAGGTACTGCCAATGAGATTACATGAATGAATGGCCAAATGGACTTGTTTTAGTTCTATTAGGTTGTTTTCTAAAAATATAATACCTGTGGATTTCATGTATAAACACATGAATGTTCAGAATATCTGGACAAAAATCACTAGAGGTAGTAACGTGTTGTGTTTGTCTGTGCAGCTTTGTCCAACCAACCATGGATCCAAGTGACCTGATCCTACCACACACTACGATGAATATGGGCTGCACAACTTTCACCTGCAAGACAGTGTCAACACTGCCCCCTCTCCCCCCAGGGCTGGGTCTGTGCTTCTCAGAGCCTTCCAGATTCCACAGTTTACAGTGAAATTCTATGTCAGTAGTCTGTTCCTATGGAGTCTGTAAGGTGTTCCTTTGGAGCTTCTTTCTTTTTCTTTTCTACCTGTTTGACAAAGTGGTTTGGAGAAATAAAGGTGACATAAAGGAGTTTTTAATGTGCATACTAGAAAATCTATAAAAATAATATTTTTTTAAAAATCAGGAAGACAGCACCTAACTTTGGTTATGTGACCAATGAAAAGGTCAACTTGAGCTTTATCCCCTTAAAATTCATTGCAAATATGTGTTATTTTATATTACTGTTCAAATAGATTCATATCATTACAAACATCCCAAGCAGAGTATCTCTGATAAAAATAAGTATCATAAAAGTGCAAATATATCTTTATCTTTCAAGAGGAGAGGGACATCTAGTTCTGAGAAGTGGATGCGCTTATTGTTTCCCCAAACTCAACCTTTAATCAGTATCTTTTCCTTTATAAACAGACCAAAAATTGTTACAGTGATGCTTGTGTCATCTACCAATGAAAGTCACACATACTATGTAATTGGTGGGTACCCTTACTTAGAAAGGAATGAAGACACGTGAACACTCTTGAGAAACTAATGCCAAAAGTCACTTGATAAGTTAATAGCATCTTACAGAAGAGCAAAAAGATTGAATTCTTGAAAAACTATATGAAGTTATTTTATATCAATGTGAAATTTTTCCTAAGAACCTAATGAGCATGTTAAAGATTAAAATCATTTAAAATTTTATTTTAATATGGATAAACTGCAACTTGAACAATGAGATCTGAAGAGTACAGCTAATAACTTATCCGGAGGCATGGAGTATTTTAAAAAAATATTTATCTAACTGACTGGCACAACAAATTTATTCTAGGTTTAGATGGCCAGTTTTCAGAGATGAAGTGTACAAAAAATTTTATTTCACTGATCCCATTCTCTCATAGCACATGAATGCACTATAAATAGCATCTGGTGTCCTATAAATACTGTCACTATGATACATGGGGCTGGATCTCTGTGATACATAGCTTGTCATTAATTTAATAGTTTAATTAATATATTATTTTATAGAATAAGTGTTTTTAAAATGAAGGTTAAGTTGTGAGGAGAAAGAGATAAGAGAGTCTTCCTAGTTAATTTTAAAGAATAAGGAGTTTAAACTTTCCTGAAATAAATTCCAAAGTATATAGAATAATAAATTTCTGAGCTCTGAATGAGTTGTTAGTGTTTTAAATTCCTAAACCCTTGTGTTTATGACGATGAAAAAACACTGAAACCACTGCTGGATAACTCAGCAATAAATGCAAAAACACTAGAACTTAGAGGCTTTTCAACTTCAACACAGGAATACTTTTAACGATAATTAATGTAATTGATCCTAAGGGCACAATTTAAGAGCTCCAGGACAAAAGGCTGAAAAGGTCCAAATTGAGAGTCATTTCATGGGATCGTGGCATTGAAGGCAAAGGGGTCTTACAGCAGGAGAGCACCATGACACAGCTTGACAGACACAGAAGTGTTGAGGAAAGGGAAAAAGAGAATATTTCAATTCCAAATAACACGAACAAAAATAAGTATATAAAACATCACTGAACCTTAATACATGTCTTAATGTAATTCAATCCTGTTTCATTGTTGACTACCTTACCGTACATACACCTTATCTATGACTAACAGCAAGCCTGGACTGTGGTCGTTTATCTGATCTAACAGTAGCACTCTGTTATGACCATCAGATTGACTCATTAGCAAATCCAGGCCCTTACCTGGTGGGAGAAATGTCGTATGCTGTTGTAACTGCATGTTGGCTAGAGCCTGTTGGTATTGGAAAATACCAGTGTTAAAGACTGCGGTGGCACCGTTGGTTTTTTCAAGAGCAGGCCTCTTTGGCAATGGGGGAAGTACGGCTTGAGGAATTCCCTGTTTAGTGAATGAGTATAAAAAACAAATACCAGTAAAAAGAGAAAAAAAAGAAAAAAGAAAAATCAGTTGTAAGCTAAAATTGTTAGGAAGCACGAGCAAGCAAGCCGCAGCACACTTACACTACCCAGGGAAACTCCAGTCAACAACAACAACAACAAATTGAAGGGAAAAAAAGCAAGATAAAAGCTTAAGGAAGCATTATTTTTGTCCACAACAAAACCCCACTAGTATCAAGAGCATGGGTTATAATGAGTTACCGTGTTTTTATGTCCCATAATGCTTCAGGCTTTCTGGAAGAAGCCATTGATTTGGGAAGGAAAAGCTGCACTGCGAGCTCCAAGAGGATTGACGAGTGTAAGCAATGTTAATAGCTCTGTCCAGAGTGACTGAGCAGGGAAAGGACGACCGCCCCGCTCTGCTCCTCCCCAGGTCTGCCTATACATGCAGATGTCCCCAAGCATGCAAAAGGTTCTTAAATATTGAACTGTACATATTAAAAAGTCAATAACTCTATCACTAAAGCCATGCTAACCAAACAGGTACATAAATATACAGTCAAAACCACACTTTAATGTCCTCCAAGTATCTCTTTAGAACATGTTACAATGTAGTTAAACTGAATGTGGCTGCTGGGCCTTGAGACTTTCACTGTACCATATCCGCCTCTGTACTTCTTCACCGTCTTTCTGCTCATTTTTCAGGAAACCACACTCAGTTTTTCATTGTACTTTACAACATTATTCACAGAAAGGATTATTTATTTTTAACTTGGTTAAAAAAAAAAGACAAAAAAAAAAAAAAACCACCTGTATCTACAATAAAGCTACATGCCAAGCTAAAAGGTGAAAGGTCATAGTACCAGGTCAAAGGTTGCCTCGAGGGGTCGCTTCAGTGATTTGACAGCCGACTGAGTCTTAATTAGCAGGCAGCGAGCACATGATGGCAATGGGCCAGTGGGGTTCAAGCGCATTAACATAAACAGCAAGCAGAGGTGCATCATGGGGGCAGCAGTGCATTTTGGGTAGGTGAGAAAAAAACAAATAAAAAAACAAATCATCGGAATGCCATATACAACGAATAACAAGACTAAGCATGCACAATAAAGGCACTATTGAGTTGTTATTGGAGGAGAACTCCTCTTTGTAGTTAATTACAAACAATACTCTAAAACAAAAAAAAAGGGGGGGGGGTGAAAGGAGAAGGAGAGAGTCTGCCTTCTGTATTTTTGCTCAAGTATCCGTAAACAGAAAAGATCTCTCTCTGATGATTTTACTGTGCTCTGACAGGATGATCTTTAACGAATATTTAAAGAGGTTATATATTTATATAAAAGGACAATAAAACAACTCAGCTACTAGGTCACATTAAAGTTTATCTTAAGAATGTTGTTTAGTATCCATTCTAAATGATCCATGTTTTAACTCCTTGAGTCCAGCTGTCTTTCTCCTTCCTATACAATGGCTACTCAAGCTTTGCTACTTTTTGTAATTATGTATAGGCCACAATAGTATTTCAAACTATCTATGGAGTATAACATTCAAAATCTTGCTGCTAATTTAAAAATAATTTTGTTGAAGCGATTCTCCTAAATAGTTCCAGATTATGTTAATGTTAAAAGCAAAATAAAGGTAAAGAAGAGACTTGATGTGCTGAGGAACACACCCAAGGATGGCTGATTAGATGGCACACAGAAATAAGAGACCAAAAATGGCAGTACTGTTAAACCGAAGAGACAAGTGGTTCTTTACGAAG
Source organism: Rhizomys pruinosus (assembly GCA_009823505.1). NCBI lineage: Eukaryota > Metazoa > Chordata > Mammalia > Rodentia > Spalacidae > Rhizomys > Rhizomys pruinosus. Next base: position 872,946 of record VZQC01001768.1, on the reverse strand, counting down.
CAGGGATTTCAGAAGCCCTACATCCAGAATGAGATTACTAGGAGTTAGGCCAAGAGGAAGAGCAATCTGAACCATTTGAGGAGTTACCCTCACTTCTGTGAATGGTAACTTCTTTATGTATTGTATGGGATACCTGAACAAACATATCTTCAGCAAAACATAAATAAAGAGGTTAATAAATGAATAGCTTGTAGTCAGACACAGTTGTTCAAGTTCTTTTCTGCCTGCTGACAAGGAGGGTGCTGATGTCTCTACTTACCATGGCGGCTGCAGTGGCTGCGGCCTGTGCTGCTGCAGCCTGGTTGACCTGGTATTGGGCAGCTTTGATCTTGGCTTGGAGGTGTGCAGGAGGATGAAAGTATTTGCACTTTTCCCGAGAGCATCTCCCTTTGATGTAATCCATGCAGACAGTGACTGTGTTGTCATTGGTGTCAATCATTGTGCTGTCAGCAGGATGAGCAAACCGACAATCATTTTCTCCTCGGTTGCAATTGCCACGCTGGTACTCTCGACACACCTGTGAGGTCATTAAGGACATGGGATTCAGTCAATAGGAAGTACAGGGACCTTTCTAAAGACTGTAATGCACTCTCCATATTGGTGATCAAGGTATAGGTGGAAGGAAAGATAATGTGCAAGCATGCAATGATGTAACCAGCAATATTTAATCTATATTATGACATCTAATCTAATTGATGCACTTATTCATTACCAAGTACCAACTTTACAGAGAAGAAAGTCAGCAACTACCATTTTAACCAGGTGTACAAATAAACATTAACAAAGAATGAGACACAAGCACACTATCATTTATGTGACCCCAAAAGAGGACCCTACATCACATCATTTGTATTACTGCCTAAAGTTAATCATGAGAAATTGAGAGAGGGGTATTTTAAAAAGGAACGAAGCAACATCCTTGCAAAAGGTTAAAGCCATAAGACAAGAAAGACTAAGATGCTGACATGGGTTAGTTGTCATGGAGCCAGAGAGACAATGCTGGCAGAGCAGTTGTTTGGACCTGATTCAGAAGCTGATGAGAGGGCTTGATGGGTCAAGGGACTTGCCATCAAGCCTGAGGACCTGAGTTCAATCCCTGAAGCCTGTATAGTGGAAGGAGAGAGCGACTCCTGCATGTTGTCCTCTGATCTCCACACACACGCCATGGCCTGAATGTGTTTGTATACACACACACACACACACACACACACACACACACACACACACACATAAATGAATTAATGTAATAAACTTTTAAAAACTAAATCTGTCGGGTATACAGATCACTCAGTCACAGTTTATCAATGCTAATTTTCTAGATTTGTAAGTTAATACAACACCATAGTTATATATGATGTTATTATTTGTTTAGTGAATGTGAGATAAGAACTGATAGTTCTATATTTGTAACTTTTAGGTAAATATGAAATTATGTCCAAGTGAAAATATTTTAAAGGTAAAATTCTGATTTGAGAGCTCTTCTAAAAGTTTTCACTGAATCATTTTTGACCCTAGAATTTCACTTACTAGGTACATGACACAGAAAAGTTTGTGTCTGTCTACTTGTTTTCTGTCTGTTAATTTCAGTGTGGGAATCACGGAGGAAAGGTGAAAACAGATGATTTCTTACTTATTTGCTCTCTTTGAGTCTCTTAAAATATTATTATTATTATTAGCAGTAGTATTAGTATTATTAATATCAGTATTAGTATGACTGTACTGCCTGCATGTATGTAACTGCACCGGCATCAAATGTCCTCAGAGGTCAGAAGAGGGCATCTCACCCCCCCCCCATGGAGCTGGAGTCACAGATGGCTATTGCCACCAGGTGGGGCTGGGAATCGAACCCCTATCCTATGCAAGAGCACCAATGTGCTTAAATACTCTAGAGTCATCTCCCTAACCCCTTCCTTTGACTCTTATCATAATTTCCACTGGCCTTTCTTTAGAAGTTTGATCTTTTTACCACAAGAGGGCCATCTAAAACACTGAATGACTTGAATACTTTTGCTTTCCTTCTTCAAAAGTCTCATAGCTTTTACAACACACACACTTCATAGAAGAGTTTTTATGTTTCAAGGATTGTTTTTTTTTTTCCACAAACTAGGGCAATTTTATTTTAGAGTTAAAATAAAGTTAAAGTGAACACTTTATTTTAGAGTTAAGCAAGAAAGAATGCTATTTAAAAGGAGAAATAAAATGACTACATTTAAATTTAGCTCCCATTATCTAAATATCTTATTATTGAGCAAAAAAGGTCCATTCATAAGAGAAACTTATCATTTGGACCATGCTACATCTTAAAAAAAGAATGCTATAAATGACACCTTGCACTAATGGGGAACTTAAAGCTAGCTAAAGATTTGGATTCTACATGTAGAGCAGTGACCTGACTCTATTGCTTTATTTAATTCATTTCATTTTTAAAGTTACTGAAGGACTAAGAATACAAAGATGATTTGGGAAGTTATGAGACTTTATGATTATATTTATCTTCTTGAACAGAAAAAAATAAAACCCAAGTATAACCAAGAGTTCTTAATTTCGAAAGCAAAAGGGATCAAGCTGTTTTTCAGTATAATCTTCTCTTCACTGGCTGAGTATAAAATAAGCTGTGTAGCCTTCCCAAACACAAATCCCTGGTGCCTTACCAAAAGTATGAGCTCATCACTGAGCCAGGAAAAGAGAAAAACCTAAAGTAAATGAAAAATAAAAATTTACGTGCCTATACATGTAATCTATTTTAAATATATACTACAGCATAAAAAAACCACACTTTTCTAAAAAGCCACTTTTCTGCTTAAGCAAAGCTCTGTTCCTATGGCCTTATCCAACAGGAAGTTGAGACAGGTCCATGTGTGCTCTCTTCACAAGACATGCACTAAAAGGAACTGAAAGCAGGAGAACTAACATTCTATGAAGGAAGCTTATTCTTTTACCCAATTGACAGGAAGATCTAAAGTTAAATCCATTTGTGAGTGCTATGTGTAAATATGTTCTACAATTAAAGATATGTTGATATAATTTTATATTTTATTCTTTTATGAAATGCAATCAGGAAGAGTTATACTAACACATAAGCAGTGATGCTGACTAGGAGTCAGTTTAGAGTATGTTATATATACAACCATCCTTTCTTGACGTTTCAATGTCAACTGCTCATGTATAACATGCTTTTCATATTTTTCCAGTTTAAGTTTTTCTTGAAATAAAAGGGATGCAGAAGAAATATATACCAACTGCTACTATCATATTCTTTTATTATCTGGAAATTTTTTTAAAAAGTAGAAATCCTCTTTGACAGCGTGTGCTGGTCAAACACACAGGTTAGAATTGCAGGAAATGTTTGGCAGGCACACGACGACCCTCTGGAGAGCAGAGCACTGCTCCAAAGGAAACCAGCTTTAAAACACATTTCCCCCAACCGTCACTCCCAATAAAGTGGGGTCTATTGCTTGACTGCTGAATATGGGTTTGGTCTGTTTTCTCTGATAAACTTAAGAAAATTTAGATTAGGTTGATCCACTTCTTAAAAACATTTTTAGAGGTAGTTTTATATTTGATTATAACTGACAGAAAATTTAACATACTTAATCTTATAATTCAAGACAGGAGAACTTAACAAAATTTACCAGAGAATTTATAGTAGAGAAGACAAAATTTCATTAAAAAATCTAACCAGTACTATGGTTCCATTTCCTTCATACCATTTTCTGTTTGTATATATTTTACACAGTTGTGACTATAGTACAACTACAAATTGGTTGTTTTTAGAAAACAACAGACCAATAATATTAATGTTTTTCTCAGTTTCCCATAAAGGATCTACATAATCACTTGTGACTGCTGCCTCAAATTTCATCAGATAGTATGCATACTGTTGATAAGACTTAAGTGGATCTACAGATTATTTCCGTATTACTAATAATATTGCAAAAGAAATATTCATAAGAGTAGACACTTTTGATCATTTTGTAAAGTGAATATATGAAAAAGACTTTTGTGGGTTAAAAAATTAAAGCACTTTTTGTATTTTTCAAATAAATTAAAATGATCAGATATAGTTAGCCAAACATAAATTGTGACTCAATAACAAAAGAACATTGAATGTATTCTTTTATAAGTAACAGATTAAGGCTTATATTTTAAGCCTGGGAAGTTTATAAACTTCAATTGAAATGAATAGGAGGTTGCTTTTAGAGTAAAATACAGCATTTGAGCCACAATATTACTTTACTGGACTATGGAACCAAATGGAAAACACTCAAAGACAGAAAGAACAACAGCAACAACAACAAAAAAACAAAAACAAAAGAAAAATGCAAATAGTATCAACTCCAATTTACACATGAATACTATATTATACAAATAAAATAGTGTAACACAAATCTATTTTTAATAAACAGTTTTATTATTTGATCTGTATTTTTAAATGTAACAAACATTTCAAGATGGTGAAAATAAGAGTAGGACATGTATATACATATAACATATTATATATTATATGCTGCAAGTTAAGGGATCCTGAGGATCTCAATGTTTGGATTATTTCAAAGCCAGCAAGTTACTGCATAGTTTCTCAAGAGATCCCTTTAAAACGGCATGTTTTGTCTTCAAAAGTTCTATGTAAGTGACCCAGAAGTCTTTGGAGAATAACATCTAAAAGTAGGAATGGAGAAATATACTTGGTTTTGTTTGTTTGTTTGCTTGTTCGTTTTTTGAAACAGGGTCTCCCTGTAGCCCCAGCTGGCCTGGAATTCACTATGTAGGCCAGGCTGACCTTAAACTCACAGAGATCTGCCTGCTGGGGGCTGGGACTAAAGGCATGCACCACCATGCCCAGCTAGAAATGGAGAAATACTTATTACAGGGACAAGGAACTCAGTCTATTTTAATATTTGGGAAACCAATGACAAACCCCACAGACTTCATTTTCCATTAAGCTTATGCTAACATGGCAGCTTTAAAAGTAATCCTTGATATTCAATTCAAGGATAATTCAATCAAAAGGATTAACATGGTAAAATCCTGGTCATTAGAGACTTATCATATTTATTTACAATTATGATCATAAGCTAAATCTCTAGTTTCAGTTAGTTATCCAATGACCAAATGTTTATTCATTTTTGTCCAAGGGAAGCTACTCATTTGAGATATCTCACAGGATTTCTGTTGAAATCCAATGGGAATTTTCTTTGGAATTTAGAATGTGGGCACAGTCATCACCTTTTAGGTCTGAGAATATAGCACTCCCGTGTATACTATTCATATTTTATATTAATTATATCTCGTTATGTAAGTATGTGTGTGAATGTGTAACTTAACCACATGTTCTGAAAAATCAAATACGGATGTGTAGGAAAAACCAACCAGAGAATCATTAAATCTGCTTCCAGGTTCTTTCTAATTCACACCTATGAATGACTGCACAGGCCAAAAGGACCACAAAAAAGGCACAAATGCATCAATATGTCTAGAGTTATTTTTTATCACTGTTTAAAATAACTGTAAATAAAGAGAAATTTAAACCTGAAATTTAATAAAATATTTTAATAACAGCAGAAAATGAGTAACCAAACCAAGATTATTAGAGATTATTTTTAAAATTTAAATTGCAAGTTCATAATCTCAGAACTTAATTACAAAGGTTAATAACTGATAAGTAAATGATATATTAGATATTTTAAAAGGAGCCGTGACTGTTTATTAAAGAGCCATTCTAATGCTTAACATTAAAATATAGCGCTATTAATCAGTGAGCATTCTCTTTAGCTCTAAAAGCTTTTTATTTTTTTTTAAGTGTTAAATTCACTACAGATTAAAATCCTAATCTAGGCATTCTTGTTTCTATTATTTGGCTTTGAAATGCTACCTTTTGTGCAACTAATAGGAATTACATTAATTTCAGCCTATATGCCCAGATCTCTCAGAACATCTGTTTCCATAACCAGTGGTGACTCTACACTGCGGTAGAAGTGTGCATCATGATACCTTAGGGGAATGACACTTCCATGGACTAAGAATCATTTATTTTAAACGAGCTCACCCTAGCTGTCTGAGAAGCCGAGGAATCTGCCAGCCTTGCTTGGAATGTATAATACGTTCTTCTTATGAAGGCCATTCATTTAAAATGGTGCAATCAACTAAATAGCAATCTAATATCTTAATACACATTGGAAATATAGGGCTCTGTGGGTGTGTTTAATTCCTACTATGTGGTAAAAACTACTTTAGTAATCATCATTGCTTATCTATTCCTTCATTACACTGGTCAGTGTTCTTTGCAGTACAGCAATATGTAGAATCTTATGTGTGTTAGTGGAAGTGAATTTTGGTTTAGAATAAAAATAACTATATTTGAATTATCGAGAAGTTGGGGATTAGATGACAAGTGACGGCATCTCCCACAGCAAGTACTTTGCAGACTATTTACAGTTATAATCCCTTGGCTGATCTGTGAAAAAAATTCCTACAAACCTACTAAATAAGTCTTTATGAATGAGGCTCTGCATTTTAACTTAATTTAATTATTATTATTATTATTATTATTATTATTATTATTATTATTATTTTGTATTTTTGAGAAAGAGTCTCCCTTTAGTCCCAGCTGGCTTGGAGCTCACTCTGTAGACCAACCAGGCTGGACTTGAACTCACAGAGATCCACCTGCCTCTGCCTCTGGAGTGCTGGGATCAAAGGCATGCGCCACCACTCCCAGCAAGGCTCTGTATTTTAAACAAACACAAGTGATTCTGGTCTCAGTAAAGTCAAGACACCATCAAGGCACAGTATCTACCAGGATAGTACATTTGGTAGCTAGAGTGTTCAAACATAAACATGTTCTCAAACAGAATGCAAATTAGTGTTCAAACTTTCCTCATTAAAATTTTCATATTTCATCATTTATGCAGGATCATTCTGAGCCCTAAGTGAAGATATCACTCTGTGATTAATTCATTAAATAGCCAGTTGGTGGGTTGGCTGACTTATTACTCACACACTTAAAGGTATAGGATGGTGGTTACCAAATTTATGAAGACTTTTTCTTGTGCTTGAAAACTGACAGCATTTATAAGGCTTCAAAGATGTTTACAATACCTGTAACTTTACAATACTGTAAAGAATGCTCAGTAGCTCTCTATTGATACCACTGAACAAATGCATCCATGGATCCTTTTGCACATAGAAATCACTTTCATTTCTAGTACCTAGACAGATTAAAATAATTTCTTAAAATTATCTTTGGGCATTAAAGTGCTGCCTAGAAATTGCAGTAAAGATCCCAAGGTCACAAAATAGAATTCTAAAAGCAGCATTTTAGTGACTGCCTCCACTTTATAGAGAAAACCAGAATCTGAGTCTTATAGTACAGAAAATATACAACTATAATCTTTGCAAAATACCCAACAAAGAAAGGATAAACACTCTGCTATAAGTTCATGCTGTGTGTATGCAATTTATATTAAATATACATATACACATATAATGTTTGAAAATAAATGCTTCAATATGTCTTGAGCCTAGTGTTAAAAGCCACAGCATAACTTAAATTGTCCCTAAAATGTTTTAACTTAAAGTGATAACATTAAAGATAAACTGCAATGTTCAAATTTTATATGTGAGTGATATGAGGCACCAGCATGAAGCCAATATGATAGCCCAAGCTTACCTAATTAACTACCTCATGAGTGGGAAAAACTGTTTTCCTGCTTTCCAATGTAAGATTGTTTAGTAATATTTCATTGGTTACAACCCATACCATTTCTTCTAAGCAATTATATACAAATCAGAAGTATTTTAGATTTCTAACAACTGTAGTAGTAAAAGAAGAAAAATATACAGGAAGAAGAGCTGGCTAATATTCTAAGTGATTTAGATCTCTTAGATGAGAAGAAATTCAAAATTTTAAATGTTTTAAGATAGAACGTGGTTTTAATCTTCAAAGAAACATGGATGTGGATGGTGAGTGGACTGTGGACTCCTTCCAGGTCTTTTGCTCTCTGGAAATCCAAGAGGAACAGGAGATTAGGTGGAACTAATTAGAAATCACAGCAGAGAGGAGAAAGACATGGCTGCAGATATCCACTGCAAGTCCTAACTGTGACTGGGGCTCTGACTCAGGTCCTGTTAACAGGAAGGAGAGTATGCTCAGATCTGTCAGAAATGCAGTGAGGGAATTCAGCCTCACTGGAAAGGGCAGATGATGTGGCAGTGACACTGTTCTGACAGCAGCAAAAGTAAACAAAAGCACACAAGTAGCTCTTCACAGAAACAAAACAAAAAACGATGAAAGAAAAAGAGCTCAGTTTCAACTGAACATCGCAAAACATAACTGATGACAAACTACCTAAAATTTCAGGAGTGGGAGAGTTCTGACCACATAGCTCATCTTTCAAAGACCATTCTTTCAGTATTTTGAATATCATAACCTATTAATAATGAATATATTGACATTCTTTTAGACTGCCTACTTGATTCCCATTCATCAATTGACAATTATGCATTAGCAACCCAGAGTTAGCTCTAAAAACATCAGGGGAAGAAAACCTCTTCAAATGGTGTCCTAATTCATCTGCAAACAGCACTAGCTCCAATTGTGTAATAAAAAACCATCCACACACCACGGTGCATCTCTCTAGCAAGGGTGAGCTACCTTGTATCTCCTTCCCTACTGACTTCCTTCTAAATGATGGTAGTGCCAGTATCATCCACACTAGACTGCTTTCAGGGTTGAAGAAGTGATGCACATGTCTGAAACATCCTTACAAATACACTGTGAACTGAGACACTTTCTAATGCTTCCAATAAAATTTAATAAATAAAAAGATATTACGGGTTGGAGAGATGGCTCAGTGGTTAAGAACACTGGCTCCTCTTGCATAGGACCCAGGTTCAATTCCTAGCACACACATGGTAGCTAACATCTGTCTGTAACTCCAGTTCCAGGGGATCTGATGCTCTCTTCTGACCTCCACAGGCACTGCATGACACAGGTACATTACATACATGCAAGCAAAACACTCACAAGAAAAAATAATAAATAAAAATATATAAAGATATTAACCCTATTATACTCCTAGTAACCTGATGAAATATTAGAGTCAAGTACCTTCAAACACCACTATACTCTGCTGCTCTCTCAGTAATTAATGCATGAAGGACTTCTAAGTACCGTCTAACCATAGAGACAGGAAAAGTAGCTCAACACCAGGTCTGCACCTTCACCTAATGCTGCCCTTCCCACTACATTTACAGTTTACCAAATCCACTATCACACCATGTGAAACTCTGAACAACAATTTCAAAATAAGATTTATGACTTTTTTTTTTAGGCGGCAACAGCAAAGCACCTGCATTTGGCCATTCTCCACTGTAAGACTTAGAGACTCAAGCACATCTCACAAAGCTGCCTTATTAACTCAACCAAAATATTCTGTAGATCAATACAGTTGGTTAATTTGTATAGTAGCAGCAACCATAACCACAACAATAACCATTTTTTTTAATTTTTATTTATTTCTATATGTGTATGAATGTACTGTCTGCATGCAGGTCTGTGCACCCGTGTCATGCAATGCCGCGGAGGTCTGAAGAGGGTGTCAGATTCCCCTGGAACTGGAGTTCTCCTGGAACTGGAGTTTCAGATGGTTCTTGGCCGCCATGTGGGTGCTGGGGATTGAACCCGGGTCCTCTGTAAGAGCGGTCGGCGCTCTTAACCGCTAGGCCATCTCTCCAGCCCCCAGTCTGTGGTATTCTAACAGCTTGGATAAACCAAGACACTGGGTGACAGCCACCTTCCTTCAGCACTCTAATACACTACACTGAGGCCACCTGATGTGCCAGGTAACTTCAGTTGCCGACTTGACACACCTAGGTAAGGGAAACCTTACATGAAGAATTTCCTCCATTGGACTGGCCTATGGCCTTGTCTGTGGGGCATTCTCTTGATTGATGAGTAATGTGGGAGGGCCCAGCCCATGTGGGCATTGTGGGGCTGCTGCCCCTATGGTTGGACAGGCTGAGGAGGGCACCCACATGAAACTGATGGCCCTGTGGCCAAACATCACCTCCTGGTGGCCAACCTTAGACCTCCAGACCATCACACTCATCCCAGCTTGTNTCTATTCCTTCATTACACTGGTCAGTGTTCTTTGCAGTACAGCAATATGTAGAATCTTATGTGTGTTAGTGGAAGTGAATTTTGGTTTAGAATAAAAATAACTATATTTGAATTATCGAGAAGTTGGGGATTAGATGACAAGTGACGGCATCTCCCACAGCAAGTACTTTGCAGACTATTTACAGTTATAATCCCTTGGCTGATCTGTGAAAAAAATTCCTACAAACCTACTAAATAAGTCTTTATGAATGAGGCTCTGCATTTAACTTAATTTATTATTATTATTATTATTATTATTATTTATTATTATTATTTTGTATTTTTGAGTAAGGTCTCCTTGGCCCAGCTGGCTGGAGCTCACTCTGTGACCAGACCAGGCTGGACTTGAACTCACAGAGATCCACCTGCCTCTGCCTCTTGGAGTGCTGGGATCAAAGGCATGCGCCCCACTACCCAGCAAGGCTCTGTATTTTAAACAAACACAAGTGATTCTGGTCTCAGTAAAGTCAAGACACCATCAAGGACAGTATCTACCAGGTAGTACTTTTGTAGCTAGAGTGTTCAAACATAAACATGTTCTCAAACAGAATGCAAATTAGTGTTCAAACTTTCCTCATTAAAATTTTCATATTTCATCATTTATGCAGGATCATTCTGAGCCCTAAGTGAAGATATCACTCTGTGATTAATTCATTAAATAGCCAGTTGGTGGGTTGGCTGACTTATTACTCACACACTTAAAGGTATAGGATGGTGGTTACCAAATTTATGAAGACTTTTTCTTGTGCTTGAAAACTGACAGCATTTATAAGGCTTCAAAGATGTTTACAATACCTGTAACTTTACAATACTGTAAAGAATGCTCAGTAGCTCTCTATTGATACCACTGAACAAATGCATCCATGGATCCTTTTGCACATAGAAAATCACTTTCCTTTCTAGTACCTAGACAGATTAAAATAATTTCTTAAAAATTATTTTTGGGCATTAAAGTGCTGCCTAGAAATTGCAGTAAAGATCCCAAGGTCACAAAATAGAATTCTAAAAGCAGCATTTTAGTGACTGCCTCCACTTTATAGAGAAAACCAGAATCTGAGTCTTTAGTACAGAAAATATACAACTATAATCTTTGCAAAATACCCAACAAAGAAAGGATAAACACTCTGCCTATAAGTTCATGCTGTGGTGTATGCATTTTAATTAAATATACATATACACATATAATGTTTGAAAATAAATGCTTCAATATGTCTTGAGCCTAGTGTTAAAAGCCACAGCATAACTTAAATTGTCCCTAAAATGTTTTAACTTAAAGTGATAACATTAAAGATAAACTGCAATGTTCAAATTTTATATGTGAGTGATATGAGGCACCAGCATGAAGCCAATATGATAGCCCAAGCTTACCTAATTAACTACCTCATGAGTGGGAAAAACTGTTTTCCTGCTTTCCAATGTAAGATTGTTTAGTAATATTTCATTGGTTACAACCCATACCATTTCTTCTAAGCAATTATATACAAATCAGAAGTATTTTAGATTTCTAACAACTGTAGTAGTAAAAGAAGAAAAATATACAGGAAGAAGAGCTGGCTAATATTCTAAGTGATTTAGATCTCTTAGATGAGAAGAAATTCAAAATTTTAAATGTTTTAAGATAGAACGTGGTTTTAATCTTCAAAGAAACATGGATGTGGATGGTGAGTGGACTGTGGACTCCTTCCAGGTCTTTTGCTCTCTGGAAATCCAAGAGGAACAGGAGATTAGGTGGAACTAATTAGAAATCACAGCAGAGAGGAGAAAGACATGGCTGCAGATATCCACTGCAAGTCCTAACTGTGACTGGGGCTCTGACTCAGGTCCTGTTAACAGGAAGGAGAGTATGCTCAGATCTGTCAGAAATGCAGTGAGGGAATTCAGCCTCACTGGAAAGGGCAGATGATGTGGCAGTGACACTGTTCTGACAGCAGCAAAAGTAAACAAAAGCACACAAGTAGCTCTTCACAGAAACAAAACAAAAAACGATGAAAGAAAAAGAGCTCAGTTTCAACTGAACATCGCAAAACATAACTGATGACAAACTACCTAAAATTTCAGGAGTGGGAGAGTTCTGACCACATAGCTCATCTTTCAAAGACCATTCTTTCAGTATTTTGAATATCATAACCTATTAATAATGAATATATTGACATTCTTTTAGACTGCCTACTTGATTCCCATTCATCAATTGACAATTATGCATTAGCAACCCAGAGTTAGCTCTAAAAACATCAGGGGAAGAAAACCTCTTCAAATGGTGTCCTAATTCATCTGCAAACAGCACTAGCTCCAATTGTGTAATAAAAAACCATCCACACACCACGGTGCATCTCTCTAGCAAGGGTGAGCTACCTTGTATCTCCTTCCCTACTGACTTCCTTCTAAATGATGGTAGTGCCAGTATCATCCACACTAGACTGCTTTCAGGGTTGAAGAAGTGATGCACATGTCTGAAACATCCTTACAAATACACTGTGAACTGAGACACTTTCTATTTCCAAAATAATTTTAATAAATAAAAAGATATTACGGGTTGGAGAGATGGCTCAGTGGTTAAGAACCCTGGCTCCTCTTGCATAGGACCAGGTTCAATTCCTAGCACACACATGTAGCTAACATCTGTCTGTAACTCCAGTTCCAGGGATCTGATGCTCTCTTCTGACCTCCACAGGCACTGCATGACACAGGTTACATTACATACATGCAAGCAAAACACTCACCAGAAAAATAATAAATAAAATATATAAAGATATTAACCCTATTATACTCCTAGTAACCTGATGAAATATTAGAGTCAAGTACCTTCAAACACCACTATACTCTGCTGCTCTCTCAGTAATTAATGCATGAAGGACTTCTAAGTACCGTCTAACCATAGAGACAGGAAAAGTAGCTCAACACCAGGTCTGCACCTTCACCTAATGCTGCCCTTCCCACTACATTTACAGTTTACCAAATCCACTATCACACCATGTGAAACTCTGAACAACAATTTCAAAATAAGATTTTGACTTTTTTTAGGCGGCAACAGCAAAGCACCTGCATTTGGCCATTCTCCACTGTAAGACTTAGAGACTCAAGCACATCTCACAAAGCTGCCTTATTAACTCAACCAAAATATTCTGTAGATCAATACAGTTGGTTAATTTGTATAGTAGCAGCAACCATAACCACAACAATAACCATTTTTTTTAATTTTTATTTATTTCTATATGTGTATGAATGTACTGTCTGCATGAAGGTCTTGGCACCCGTGTCATGCAATGCCGCGGAGGTCTGAAGAGGGTGTCAGATTCCCCTGGAACTGGAGTTCTCCTGGAACTGGAGTTTCAGATGGTTCTTGGCCGCCATGTGGGTGCTGGGGATTGAACCCGGGTCCTCTGTAAGAGCGGTCGGCGCTCTTAACCGCTAGGCCATCTCTCCAGCCCCAACAATAACCATTTAAGAAACAGTCATTCTCGTTAACATGGGAAAGATGTATTGAGACCACACATACAAGTGTACAGATGGCCTCTGGAATACCAGAGTGTTACCAAAGGCCACTAAACCAATAAAGCAAATATAGGTCTCCTTGAGTCAAGCAAGACTCCTCCGTCACCACCAGCTATACATCACCTGCCTGGAAATGCTGTGCAGCAGAGGCAGCCATATGCCTGTATTCCCAAATCTAATTGGCTATTGGCCCTCTCCTTGGAGGAAAACCCAGGGCTGATGCCACAAGCTTACAATCCTCTATGGTTAGGAGATGTTATAAGCCACAGTATAAGACCCTGTCATATTTTACAGAAAAAAATGTAATTCATGGATTAACATACCATCAAAATCTGTGTGTCTATACCAAGTAACCTACCATAACTATTAGTACTGTTTAAAACCTATATATCTAATTGTTGTGCTTCTTAGTAGGATCAAAGGTTATTCCTGGACAAACTGTCAGCCCATGAAAGGAAACAGCCAGAATTGACCAGAGTCCAAGACAACAGCTCCAGAGAAAGTAGGCTGTTTTGCTTCTCATCCACCGTGTCCCTTTTCTAAGCCTAGGGAACAATCTGCGGAAGAGGGGGGTGGTAGAATTAAGGCTGCGATTGGGGTGAATGGTGAAACTACAGCAATTTAGTCTGGACACTATTTGATCAACTTGATTGAACATACAACCCCCCCCCCCCCCCCCCGCTGGATGGTGGGACCAAGGGCTGTGTGGGTTTGGGCACAACTGCTTGCAAATTGGTTTTACATGAGGGATGCTTGTACTCATAAATTATCACTTATTGCTAAAAAATGAAAAAAAAAACAGAGAAAGATGCAGGACAGTTATGGCAGAATGCATGATCTGGGATGGGGTGGGGTGGGATGGGGGGAAGGGAAAGGGAAATATGCCTGAACTGAATTGGAAAATGATGTATGAAATACACAAAGCATCAATAAAAAAAGAAAAAAGAAACAGTCATTCTGTGACAAACATTTTTATAATTCTTTGAGGCAAGTGCCATTTTTTTTACACCCTTTTAAAGAAGAAAAAACTGAGGCACAGTGAGGGAACAGGCAGACCGTGCCTCGAATCCAAGAATTTGTCCCATGGCCTAAAGATGAAAACTGTGGCTTTTATAACTATTATAATCACAGAGTGCCTAAATTCTTGCAATGCTACTAAAACAAATTTTGCCTTCAAACCTTGAATCATTCTGCCCATAAATACGTTGAGAATTTTAATGGAACTTTTGGAGAAAGCACTTGCCACTCTTACCTCCAGTCTGTCTGTCCGCATTAACTTCTGTGCAGCAGCTGCCGCAGCTGCTGGCACGGGGACTCCAGGGTTCCCTGTGACCAACATCGGTGCAGTCGGCAAGATCTCTGCTGGAACCAGGCTTGGGGAAACAGGTCCCAGGTAGGGATTAAAGGCTGCTGATGCATTGGTGGCTAAGCTTGGTGCAACTGAAAACATTGGCTGAAAAGTAAAACAGAAAGTAAAATTTACTGGCAGGCCTCAGTTCAAAGCTGATACCCTCAATTATACAATTATCATTTTATTCTTCCTTCCATAATTCATTCTTCCTTCACTTCTTCCCTCTAGTCCTGTCTTTAGTATAAGAATGTTTTGGTAAAGAAGCATTCATTAAGTCATTGTTTTTCCTAAAATCTAGCAGGAAAATATCCTCTAAATACTTCAGAGGGATGCAGACATATAATGCCTTGGATTTCCTTTGGAATATCTTAATGAAGGAATTTATTCGTGGCCATTTAAAATCCACTTTTGTCCTGACCTAATCCTGGAAATTTGTCTGACATACATTTCATAATTGCTGTGTCAGATGTGCTTGAAGGATCTGTCCACAAGTGTTAACAGGTCACAAGTGTCCTATTAACTGGATCACACACATGACTCAGGGGATAACCAAGCACCACAGTCAATGAAAGGTGATGATGAAACTGTCTGGAGCACTGACAACAGAGTGTCTGACATCCTCACTTGATGCAAAGTTTCTCAGCAGAAATGGTAAACGTTCTATGAGCCCATCACATGCTTGTGAGGCATTCAGTGGAATCTGCCTCACTATAAAGCAAAAAGTCTAAAATGTGAAGTCTAAAACAGAAAATTTCCTAAAAAATGCCAGAAAATTATTCAAGGAAGTACACCTGGCAGCACGAGGTGAACTGTCAGCAGGCAGGATTTATGTCAGAAATGCGTTGATGGATACATGAAAGTTGATTCTACCTCTTGGCATGCAAATATCCACATCATGAAATAGGTATGTTCTTAAACAGAGTTTGCTAAAATCTATTTAAACAATTTTCCAAGGTAACAAAATATAATTTCTAGTTTTACTGATTATATTTTCAAGTTTATTATTTTGTATGACATTTCAACACACACACACACACACACACACACACTCACTCACACACACACTTTCTCATAAAAAAGTACCTGCTCTTTAAGGTGACTCTTAATAATTTAGTTTTTTTTTTTTGTTTAATGTGGTGATAATAGACTCATAGACCAGTTTTATACTGAGGTGATGTTAAATTGAGTTAAGGTGTTGGTAATTCTCTCTGATAGGACTATGAAGTAAGAAGATGCCAGAAGACTATATGTAAGATTCAAGAGAACTTTACAATAAAACTTTTGTGCAATAAAAGATAAATCACAAGAGTAATTCCTAGAATATGAAATTAGTAAACTGCAAAATAACATATATTGTTTTTCCAGTATGTTACTGATGCTTTATATTCAGAAGAGTAAAACAGAGTTCATTTAATCCTTCCAGGCAAAGGAGTAGTTCTCATTCTGGGTATCTGTGCCTCCCAGGAGACAAGTGACAATGTTTGGAGACACTTTTGGTTGTCATAGTAGAGTGGTGCTATTGCATTTAATGGTAAAAAGCCAGAGATGCTGCTGTGTAAACAAGAGCCCTTCATAACAAAGTAGAGTGTCTCCAAAGTCAATAATGCCAAAGTTGAGCATGTGTTCAGCTTTGAAGCTGCAGGTACAATTGTACTAAGAAGAATATGAAACACAGAATATTTAAAATGTAATTTTATTTACCAGGGAGAATTTATAATGCACCACAGATTATACTGATTTCTAAAGCTAAATTAATTGGGCCCCCATGCATATGATTTTGAACACCATGCTTGGCTCCTCTCCCAGGTCAATGGCTCTTGTATGATGAAGTGGCCTAAAAGTAACACAATCCAAAGCACTTATCCCCAGGCAATAGCAATAAGAAGCTATCCATGTGTTCCAAACAGTAACAACCAATGCCCATGTTTAAACTAGTTCCAATGACATCTCTGACCCTCAATACTTCCTTGAACAGCAGCTGACTTAATACTGCCCCACAGTGGACTGATGGCCAGGCAACAGGATGATAAGGTTTGGTCTGCTTGGTAATTATACATTGAACTTCAACTTTTATTAAAAATATTCAAGTTAAATTTATATTCTGTTGCATGCTTTCAGATACAGCACAAGAAAACCTAGTCAGGCCTGCACTGTAAACTGTAATTTGTACTTCAGATAAAAGAATTATAAGAAATTTAGCATAAGGATCTAAAAGACTGTGGAGCCTGGTAGCTAGCTAGTATCATTCCTCTTTGCATTCCATTCCTATGAGTTATAACATTTCCAGAAAGCACATTTAGAATATTTACCTCAGAAAGTAATCAAAATGTTTATATCACTGTATACTATTACAGTTATTTAAAAGGAAAGATTAGAGCCATAAATTTATTCAGAATGAAAAATACATTTTTACTTAAACAAAAATAAAGTCAATAGGCCCATAAAATTCAGCCTTGTGAACTCCCAACAAATGAAATGCAATAAAATCTATAAATGCATGAAATGTAGCAGTTGAAATTATGAACAGAACAGTCCTTTTGTTACATAAAATATTTATCCTACTAACAACAATCCTCCCCTGAATGGTTTCTAGGATTGTCATGTAGATTGACTTTTTGACTTAATTCAGCAGAACAAATTCAAATTGGAAATATTTTAGGGTATCGTCCCAAGTGAAGTCTGCAGCATCTTTTAACAAGGCAAGCACCATTTAGCAGGTATCATCTCAAACTGCTCCTGCTCAGGTTAAATAGAACTATTCCTGACAATAGCTCTATACTTTGAAACTTGATTCCAAAAGCTGCACAGAAAACAGATTCAACACTTCCAATTATTTTGAATACGTTATACTCATTATAACGCTTTTGCGTCATGGTTTTTTCAAAGAACACCTTGTGAGTAGTAGGTCAAGGCTTGCTACTTGAGACCAGCCACTCCTGCAGCCCCAGATCTATCCTGCAGAGGGCTCAGCAAACCTCAAAGACGACATTAATACCTTAATGCCATGGAATTCTAAGTGGCCCCTATTTTCTATGAAGTACTAATGAGATGTAATTGGACTATTTGATAACGACTGCATCCTTGTAATAATGATTTATAGATATCTTCGGTCCCGGAAGACATGAGAAAAGTCGGTTTAGGATTGCCTTTTGCCAGTGAATATCTTCAGTGAGACAAACAAATTGCACATTTACTAATTCCGGTGCTGTTTATGGGTTAATCACTTGTTTATTTCGAATGAGACATTCTGCTTACATTAAGGTAATGAGGCTTCATTATAACTGAATACATTATTCAATCTCACATTACAATCCTAGTTAACTACGCAAACATGATTACTACTACTAGTGATTCCCTATCTGCTGTGTGGCAGCACTATGGCAAGTGCTTTGCTTATAATCTTCTAACATGTCTTTTTTAAATTTTTTACTTTTCTTTTGGATGTTGATGTGAGTAGGGGAGGCATCTGTTTAGTTCCCTGCTAAACCCCCCAAACAGAACAACATCTGGCACAGGGTAGGCACTCAGTGAAAATGTCTTGAATGAATGCCTGTGTGAGTGAATGAGTGAGTGTGTTACACCTTATATCATTATACCCATTTGCAGATAAAATGCTCCAAAAGACTATGAGCCCATTGTCATAAATGAGTGAAATGGAAGGCCTGACATTGGATTATCTGATTCAAATGATTCTGAAAAATGTGGTTCTGGGCCAATGGACCAGGCATGCATTATAATCACCTGGAGGACTTTTAATACTATTAATTCCCTGGCTGCTCCTCCTTGACCAAACGCCTGGGGAAGGTTTCTATGTGGCAGTATTTTTTAAGGCGCCTGAAAGATTCTAATCCTACACATTCTGTACCCTTTAAAAAAAACAGTCTCATATGTCTGCTTGGCTATATGGTCTCCAAGGAGACGTGATCCCTTGTGGTTCTCTTTTTGTGAATATGTATGTCCTTCCATATTGACCGTTATTCATGACTAGCCCACCAGTTTAATTCCTAGATCTGTTTGAGGAACCAGGACTCTAGCCCTTGAAATTTCTCTAATGGGCCCATGCCACTATGAAGGACCTTCCTTAGCCTCCATCTCACAGAACTCCCCCTGGCTTGAATGTGGCATATGTTTGTAAGCCACTTGTGCTTAATGAATAGCTCTTGTGCTCTGACAAAGCTGCTGACTCCCAGAGAGCAGCCTGAGGCTTGTGCTCCTTACTTTGCATGTGTCCTAGAACTGGCATCTGTACCAGCCTCTGCTATTATTGTTAACATAGCGATTACAGATTTTAACTGCTTTTCTTTTGCTAGAATCAATAGCAAAGTCATGACTATTTTCTAGAATAGACACTTGTCAAAGAGATTTAATGTTTTCTCTTTTCACTTTGGAAGTTAGTTGTTACTTTACCATAACTATTTAATTGTTCTTTTCTGTTTTCTAATTTTTTAAAAATATTTTATTTATTATTTTTATTTTGTATGTATGAGTGTATTGCCTGCATGTGTGTAAGTGCACCCATGTCATGAAATGCCCATGGAGGCTAGAAGATGGGTGTTAGCAACAATGTGGGTTCTGCCAATGGAAACCGGGTCCTCTTCAAGAGCAGTTAGTGCTCTTAACCACTGAGCCATCTCTGCAGCCCCCCCCTTTTTTTTCTGATTTCTTAATTAAACATTACATCTTATGTAACATATAATTACTATTCTATAATGGGGCAAATATATTATCAGGGTTTACTAACACTGTAAAAGAGCATTTGTTTTTATAAAACAGGTCATATGGGCTGGAGAGATAGCCTAGCGGTTAAGAGCGCCGACTGCTCTTGCAGAGGACCTGGGTTCGATCCCCAGCACCCACATGGCGGCTAAGAACTGTCTGTAACTCCAATTCCAGGAGAACTCCAGTTCCAGGGGAATCTGACACCCTCTTCTGACCTCCGCAGCATTGCACGACATGGGTGCACAAACCTACACGCAGACAGTACACTCATAGACATACAAAAATAAATAAAATTTAAAAAAAAGATAAAACAGGTCATATATAACAAATATAAATGCCCATTATGAGATTTAAGGAACAAAAATTTAAAAGTCAGATTTTGCTAGATGGTGTGTTTTTGTGCATGTATTTGTGTTTAGGTCAAACTTACAAACAGTGAAAAAGAAAGCTCTTTAAAAACAGCTACAGTGCGTACTCTACACACATGACTTGTTTCTATGTAAGAAAGTATTTTGAATATGACTACCCCAAACTAACAGAAATTATTAACAAATTCACATTAACAAGACTTTTTTTCTAAGAACCTATCATGTAACTGTTATGACGTGTGTTTCCAACTTAGGTTGTGAATGGCTATATTTTGCTTCACTGTATCCTTTGAGTGCAATGAATATTTAATTGTCAAGATTTACTTCAGATCCTATGCCCAGTTATTTCAGGTCAGAGTCTAATCTCAGGATGCTGGAGAATTCACAGACTCACTGGTAAGTGACAGGACAGATGAACAATTCTGTGTGACAGATGGATAAACATTTTTTCTAGAGATGGTATTGGATAAACTGCCCTTATCTGCATCGTGAGGTTAGGAAAATCAGGACGGCAAGGCAAATTTGGAGAGTTCTAGGTGTTCCTGAATGACAAATGATGACTTCAAAGCATTTCAGTTTTCTTTTATAAAGACAGGTTCTTTCTTTTGTGGAGTTGTTTTGAGACAGGGTCTCCCTATAGTCTTAGCTGGCCTGGAACTCCTTATGCAGACCAAGCTGGCCTCAATCTCAAACAATATTGCCTGCCTCTCCTTCATGAGTGCTGGAATTAAATGTATGCTTTTTGTATCTGAATGCTAACAAACACTTGGAACACAAAGGGTTGGCAAAGTCAAGGTGACAGGAGAAGCAAACATGATCCTGACTATACCTGAATCTTAGTCCTTTGAATCGCCCCCATCAGCTTTCCCAAATTCCTGAAATGCACAGGGATCTCTGCACACGTCCTATGTCTCAGTGTGTCCAATGTGTGTCCCTGACTGACAGCTGCTGAAACTTTGGACAGTTACGGCTAATCTGAGTTCCCAATAAAGGCAGATGAGAACACATTAGTAGCGCTCCCCAGGTCACTGCTGCTGGTACCCACTATGTACACTGAGCTTGGATGAAAAGTATCTGTAAAGGACATCATTCTGGGACCTAAAGCTGTGTGCTAGGTGCTTCCAGCTGTAAACCAGAAGATAGGGTCCAGGGTCAGTTCAACTGTGTACCAATATCTCATCAGATTATATTTGTACCAGACAACCTGCAGTGATAAAATAATCATCAAATAGCACTTAGGAAAAGAAACTAGACACATTCCTTTAATTTGGGGATCTAAATGCTGTAATTCCATTTATCTTAAAAAATCATACATTTGACAGAAATGTAAAATGATCATTTTACAGTTTTATGAATTTTTTTTTTCTTTTGGTCTTTTCGAGACAGGGTCTCCCTGTAGCCCAAGCTGTCCTGGAACTCACTTTGTAGACCAGGCTGGTCTTGAACTCACAAAGATCCGCCTGCCTCTGCCTCCCAAGTGCTAGGATTAAAGGCGTGCGCCACCATGCCCGGCCAGGAATTTTTTTATGCCAAGTAGAATTAATACCCAAAATTCTATAATTTATTATGTGAACTTTTAGGAATTAGGCATACAAGAAATTCATACTCCTTACACTCAATTACTTGTATTCTTCATCCTATGAAATGGGAATAACTATGTTTGTGAGACTGTTTCAGCTTTCCAGATAATATAATTAATTTTTCTTTTCATGCTGAAGGTCAAATAGCTTATTCAACCAAAGATCCAGAGTAATTAGGTGGCCTGTGTTTCAGTATATGTTTCTACCAAATGAGACCTGGACAGGATGGCTTAAAATCTTGACTTCACTGACTGTAACCTGAGCAAAGTAATTAACCTCAATGAGTCTCTGAGCCTTTACTTCTAAACCTGAGATACTATGATCTACTTCACAGGAGGGGGGAGAAAGGTATATGCAGAAGGTGCTCGGCACTTGATGCCATTAAAGTACTATAATTGTCTCAAGAATGTTATTCCTTTTTTCTGATTTGCACTTGGCACATTTTATGACAATTTCATTAAGTCTATGAAAATAGGAAACGGTACATATTCCTACATTACCCAAGTTAGCACTGCAGCACATTCTAAAGGGTGTAAGCTTGCAGGGGGGCACAGTTAACTGTTTCTTAATCTCGCAGTCCCTGCACTTGCCACTGTAGCCCCTTTGAAGCTGCTGTCTCTGGCTTTTGTTTTGGATCTGAGTTATAAGCTCTTCCGACCCAGCGCAAACCAACTACTATGAACCTCTGCCTGGATGTCAGACGTCTGGGAAGCTCACTCCTTCACTCTTTCCTAGTCAATCAGTTATGGACCTCTTCTATATGGCAGGCACACGACTGGATGCTTTTAAGTTTGCTTCCATTTTGCCATGTCCTGCAGCCATTCCCTGTTCCACATGCTGTGTCTGGGACCAAACTGGTTGACCTCACAGTACCGAAATATTTTCGCCTCCTTGGCTACATGCCTTGTCACTCCTTGTATACTTCTGATACTCCCAATATTCTGATCTGTGGACCTGCTCACAGAATTTTCTGCTCCGACAGCATCACTAACCTGGTTTGGATCCATGTAGCACCATGTCTTCAAATTCTTGGATGCATGCTGAGAGCCTCAGCCCTTCTCTGTGTTAGTAGCCTACTGGCCTCTACCATGGTAGAAGTCCCTATTGACAATCCACACTAAAGTCCCAGCAAACAGCTGGGTATGACCATCCATTTATTTCTGAATCCCCATGTCATTATCCTCATCAAAAAGGACTGACTACAAAAAGGATCAAAAACTCTCAAGTGAGGTTTTGAAGATAAATTTCCCAGATTACAGCCTTCTCGACTCTGACTAAAATACTGCTTTAAATTTAAACAATTAAAATGATTTCTATACTTATTACAGTACATTACCCTCAATATAGGACACCTAGAATGTGATCTCACAATGCCCTTCCAGAGAGTAGTTCCCATTCGAATGAAGTGATGTGATGGAAAATTAACATAAATCCTGTGCTCATACTAATAAAAATAATTACTTTGTCTAAAAGAAAATTTTCAAACAGAAATATCAAAAGAAAATATAAGTGCTCCAAAGGTTTCAGAAATCTATGACTTACTAATTATGTAAACACATTTGCCACTAGTGTTTCAAAGAGAATAAAGGTCATTTGTAGTTTGTTCCAGGACTGAGCATGTGATGACCCTGAATCAGACTTGAGAGCAGAGGGTAAGGACAAGGTCAGGAAATGGGCTGAGACTTCACAGAGAGAAACTCAGGGCCATCATGGGGACTATCTTCTTCAATCTCAGAACTGCACTCCCCTATCCCAGAGGTGCTCCAGTCACAGAGACCACAGGGGCTGGCAGTACGTATACTTTAAAGTTTAAGTGGAATAAAGTATCTCACATGGAGAACAGGCGACCTTTTACATCTAAGGTAGTAACCATCCCAGATCTCTGAAAAGATATGTGAGGGCCAAGTAAAAGAGAGATTGTCGACCTACATATTTTTGTAACAAAGAATGATTATAACTAACATTTTTTAACCAAATGGAAATCTTGATGCTATCACCATACCAACACATGAAATTAGTAGATATCATAAAAATAACTTAAGATTTCACATTTAAAATGAGCCCCCAATAATGTAGTAAAATAAAAGATTAGGTTAAAATGATAGAGAATTAATTATAATATTCTCTCACCTCGACTGTACAGTATTGATAATTGGTATCACTGCCGGTGTAACATGGAGATCCCTCCCACCTCGAAATGCAATCCCCCCCTCTTTTTTGGAATGATTGTTGCATTAAGTTCTAAGAGAGAATAATAATTATATTGAGTTCAGGTGTTAAAATTTATTAGGAAAAAAATTAACTAGCAGACATGCTATAATCAACATACTAGAAAAACACGGGTTTTCACATTCCCATGACTATGCAATAGTTCATAGTAAATTAGTAATAAATTATTTCCAGATACATTCGGATCACTGCCAATTTCATTACACATTTAACTAATTTAGAATTACTGTGTAATAATTAACATAAAGCACCTTTTCAATAAAACATTAACTATTATATAAATAAGATTATTAATATCACTTATGGCATGCACATCAAAAATCCAAAATTTTAAGTAGGTATCATCTATCTATCTACCTACCTATCTATCTTCATATACAAGAGTTACCCCACACACCCTCTAAGCAAACATGAGATGTCTACCAGCACACACAGCTTAACAAACCTAGCTCTTTTGCAATAGCCTTTGGAGTTCTGCCTTTCTGATTAGTTCTCTCTGATGAGACTTCCAAGTGTCTGGTTTTTGAATCATCTCTTTGAGAAGCTTCCTAGCATTTGTGAACATGAAGTAATTACAATCTATGTTTTAAAAGAATCACAAAATCTCCTTTTCTAGAAAGGGGAAAACAAAAAACAAAGTCCAAAAAACTCCTATGAAAACTACACGGTCTTTTCAAGGAAGGAAGAATTGGAAAAACATTCTCAAAATTAAAGCTTAATTTATAGCAGGGATTTTTTTTTTAATTTGTTTATTTGAGACAGGATCTCCCTGTAGCCCCAGCTGGCCTAGAACTCAC
Organism: Rhizomys pruinosus; assembly: GCA_009823505.1. Classification (NCBI taxonomy): domain Eukaryota; kingdom Metazoa; phylum Chordata; class Mammalia; order Rodentia; family Spalacidae; genus Rhizomys; species Rhizomys pruinosus. The sequence continues at coordinate 848,251 of VZQC01001768.1, read as the reverse complement.
TATTTAGACCAGGCTGGCCTCAATCGCTCAGAGATCATCTGCCTCTGCCTCTGCCTCCTTCCGGAGTTCTGGAATTAAAGGCTTTCACCTCCATTTAAAGGCTCAGCAGGGTTTTTGTTATTGTTCTTCAAGAAAAACATCATTATTACCTTTAGCACAGAAATTGACGTTAGTTAACTAAACTGAGTTTGATGAATATTTAACAAATACCAGGTTAATACTTGGAAGTTATATCAATAATTTTGAAGAGAATTTTAGGAGAAGAAATTCTATGATGTAAATTATCACAATCATTTCACAAGAAGGTAACTACAAAGCGTAAAAATTGTTCCAGAGTTGATTCTTTGTTTAACTATATAATGCTAGACAATTTATAGTGTTGTCTGTGTTCACTTGCTCTAGCACAGGCACTGCTTCACCCTTGAAACTGGACACTTGGAAATACAGAGAAGAGGACTGAAAGCATGCTCACCACGGGCTGTAATGGGGCACCAGGCATCATGGCGTTGGCTAGCTGCATTTGCTGGGCCAGCATGGCCATGTTCTTCTGCTGAATCAGGTTATTGCGCCCATTTATCTCCAACTGTGTTTTTAAGTGTGGGGGTGGATGAAGATATTTGCAATTCTCCCTGGAGCAACGACCCTAAAAAAGATAAAAGAAGCAAGCACCATTTTAAATAAAATCAAGCCAGTAAACTGAAAAAAATGTTAAATGTAAATCAACCATTTGAAATCTACCGGTTTTTCACACAAGTTTCCATTTACATCAGTTTTGTACATTCAGAAAAAGTAATGAATTCAACTACAAATACTTTATCAAATTAGTTTTTAGACTTCTGGAAAATTTTTAAAGCTGAAGGGAGTTTCCTGCATTTAATAATGTTACTGATACTATTTCTAGATTCAAATTTACAATCTATAAATTCCGAGGTCAAAGTAAAACACAGAATATCAAGTAAAAAATGTCAGGCTTCCCCCTTAATACCTTCCCCACTAACATCATATATTCATGAACTAAATCAAGAAAGTTTACCACCTACATTTTTCATGTACTGAGTTCAAGCAAATCAGCTTAGAGGACTGAAGATACTGTATCTTCAGTATAATGCCTTTCTATGGACACCATAACAAATATTAAAATGCTACTAAGTGTTTATAAGTCCATACATTAGGAAATGTACACGTTACAAAAACAATCAGAAATGAACATGTTTATTCTGCAAGAAATTGACAGTGAAAAAAGAAGACACATTATTAATTACTATAAATTAAGATGAGCACACTTTCCTTCTAGGGTAATTCAGAATAAATATTGCTTAAAATCTATAATGCAACAATGTGCAAGAAAACTTATCAGTAGTATCTCATCAACTCCTTCCCCAACTTCTTCTTTAACAAATAAAGCTAATCAGAACTGTCTGTAAGAAAGCAGGAGGATCAAGCCAGAAATCACCTTCTCTAGTTCTCTATTTTTTTTCCTACAGAAAAGTCAATTTAGCTTAATTTGCTTTTATACTGTAAAATGACTAAGAAAACTGATGTTTATGATTAAATATCACAATTCTGAGTCAGATACTCTATTTTGGTTCTCATAGCTTAAGATTTTTTTTTATTTTATTTATTTTTGTATGTGTATGAGTGTACTGTCTGCATGCAGGTCTGTGCACCCATGTCGTGCAATGCAGCAGAGGTCAGAAGAGGGTGTCGGATTCCCCTGGAACTGGAGTTCTCCTGGAATTGGAGTTACAGACGGTTCTTAGCCGCCATGTGGGTGCTGGGGATTGAACCCGGGTCCTCTGCAAGAGCAGTTGGCACTCTTAACCGCTAGGCTATCTCTCCAGCCCAGCTTAAGATTTTTTTAGAGTAACTCTCTATACTGGGTCAACAGAGGAGACTGCCTGTGATTTTAGCAAGCTTTACATGACACCTGAAATCAGAAGGCACTGGGGACTCTGGCCAAGAATGAGCCTCCAGAAGGTATCCAGCTCCTTCATCTGCTGTGCACACTGCACAAAACATTAACTTCTTTAAGCCTCTGGCTCTTTGTCCAGCACAGCCTCATCCCCACTGCAATTTAAATGTCATACCAGAAAAACAACACTGACATGGGGTGATTTTTATACTATCTACTACTTATGATATTAGTATATCTACAAATTAAGCCATATTTTCATAAAGTAGCTTAATCCATAAAAAGTCACAATGCTTGATATATGTTGAGCTCACAAGAACACTGTTACCCTAAAAGCATCTTGGTGAAAAACAATCCCTAAAAGCAACTTAGAATCTCAAGATAAAGCACAAGACAAATCACTTTGAATCACATGACTGGCCAAAATAAATATGCTTCTGAATGCCACGTGCTCTGGTCTCAGGGCTGTCAGGCTGAAGCCTCCCAGAGAAGGAACACCTACTATTCCAGTACAGAGAACAGCTTGGCTGTAATTCTCAATATCTCCAAATCACATTTCTTACTAAAACTGAATTTAAGTGCAGATAAGGAGGCCATTTCACCCAGATGATGGACTTACAGTCAGTTCCCTCCAGGCAGTTTCTAGTTTGGTACAAAGCACAGATATAGCCCCCAGACTTCAGAAAGACCAACGCTAACACTGGTTTCCCAAAGTGTCCCCTTTTACCATCTTCTTTGCATGCATACTACTTAAGTCCTCCTACCAAGGAGCACGGATTGGATTAAAATAACAGAAACGAGTTGTATGTGCTTCTATATATTCTGTATCAGTACATCTTGAAACTTGTTTTTACATTTATCTATCATGTACTTATCCTTCCACATCTAACATCTACCTCCTTATTCTCTCATTCTCTCTTTCTCTCTCTCTCTCTCTCTCTCTCTCTCTCTCTCTCTCTCTCTCTCTCTCTGCGTGTGTGTGTGTTTGTGTAAGTGTGTGCCATAGTGCATATAATATGGAGGCCAGAGAGCCACTTGTGGAAGTTAGTTTTCTCCTTTTGTCATGTGAGCTCCAGGGACTGAACTCATGTCAGGCTTAACAGCAAGAACTTTATCTGCAGAGACATCTCCCTAGACCAAAGCACCCTGAAAGTTAGAATTTCAGAGCTTTGTTTTCCATTCTGCATTCACTGTATCTTCTCAGAAAACAAGTATTGCTTGACTACATTTCTTACCTGTAGCTTAATCTCATTTCATTGGGCCTTCACTTTCAAAATGCTGTGTTCATAAAAATCTGAGTACACATTTAAAAACAGGACATGGATGACCCAACCTCTTTGTTGTGTGACTTTTTGTGGGGGAACTTGTACAAACATCTACTCACTCCAGTTGGGAAATAATTACAGACCAAAGTAGCAATTCCACCAAAGTCCAACTTGGAGAACCAATTAATATATTGGGGTTACTTAGAGTATTACAGTGAGAGATTTCTCCTAGCATCTGTGGCCACAGGTTGGGCCCAGGAATCTGAATTTTAACAAGCATTCAGATGGTTCTGGTATAACAGAAAACACTACAGAATACATCTGTACAAAGCCCCAGGACTTTTCATTGACTTGAGTAGAAAAATATAACAGACTAACCCATCCAAGTGATACCAGATAAGTTTTGTATCTTAGGAAGTTCAAAATAGGATCAATGGTGACTGTGCTGCTGAATAATTATGGCTTCACTAATAAAAAGGTCAAGGATAAATAAGGACTACCTGAAATTCCAGAAATAAAAAACTAAAAACTACCAGCAGCATAACTCCTTTTGAGAGTTAAGATCAAGTCAACAGTGGTACATGGAGGCTATATCCCTCTCCATCTCCCTGAGCATCACATCTCATGAAGCATTTGCAGAAAGAATGGATGCTTACTGCTTATGAAATGCTTACAAATGAATCCTAGTCTAACATCATCTACTGCTAATGGTCATAATAGAACAAAACTAAATTGAACATATAGTCTTGATTCTGAGTTATACTGACCTAATGATGCTTTTATTCAGAGGCTGACCAGTGATTTAAGTTCACTGTAAGACTTAGACACAGAGACGCGTGCACGCATACACACACACACACACACACACACACACACACACACACACACACACACGGCCCACAGACACAGAAAGAAGAAAAGGTAATGAGGAGGTCTATAAGAATGACCAGGAAGGTCAGGAGATCTATGCACACTTTCACTGTATTTGACATCCTAAAATGTACTGTGGCAATATGCTCTAAAAGCCTAAAATCACATAGATCAGCATCTAGAGTTCACATCTACAGATTTCCACATAGGAATACTACTCTGAATCATTTAGCTATTTCACCTCAGCATACATTAAGCTGGGCTGCTAGCATCTAAAAACATGAAAACATTAAAGATAATTGTGCATATGTGTGTGCATGCAGATGCTGGATGTCTTCCTTAGTTGCTGTTTTTCTATCTTTTGAGATAGTGTCTCTCACTCAACCTGGAGCTGATCATGTGGCTAGATTAGCCAGCCAGGGAGCTTCAAGGATTTTCCCATCGCTACCTCCCAGCATGGAGATTACAGTTAAGCACTCTCATGCCAGGGTTTTGTGTGGGTGCTGGGATCCCCACTCAGGCCGTCATGTTTGCCCAGCATGCCCACTGAGCCATCTACCCTGCCCTCAAACACTCTGATTCAGTTTTACAGACACATCCTCTTCTACCTATGCTATAACTCTAGAGTTTGTTTCCAACAGCAGCTCTGTTACTCACTGGCTGTGTGAGCTCATGGAAATTAGAGAATTCAGTGTGGCCATGTGTTTTCTGCAGAAGAACCACAGCAACCGGGAAGATCATGCACCAGCTTCACACATGACAAATGCCATAGTAGGCCATCAATAATGGTTCGTATTTTTCTCTTTCAGTTTTCAAAGAGTAACAAGCAGAAGCTGCTCAATTTACCACCACATAGTTTAAAAGTACTGAAAACAATACTGAATGCACTAACAATGCATGCCAGCCATCATTAATGAAAAGGCCGTTAGGTCCTCAATCAATACCTGCCAAGGAAAAACTCCCTTCAGTCCCATGTCTTAGTGTTAGGATTGCTGACAGTTGAAACCAGCAGAGGAAAACCAGGTCTGAAAACATCTCAAGCTTTATAGTTAAAATATGTTCAACTTGAAAGAGTTGCCTTGAGTTGCCTCATTTAGCTTCAAAAATTCCAACAAATTTCATGACACAAGTGTTATGTTTAAACTATTTAGCCCTCAAAACAAATACTTGGTTCATTTTTCAATAGTATGGTTCAATAAAATATACCTGAAAACAATTACATATATGTGTAAATATGGTACATTTCTCAGAAACTATGTGGATGTAATACATGCATAATAAGAGCAAAGTGATAAAATATGGTGGACGTTAGGAAATCAAGAGCAAGATAGAATGACACAAAGCTGAGTAAACCTAGAGGCAGAAATTTAGAAAAATGAAAAACTCTTTCTGGAAAATTTCTAATATTTATTCAAGAACTAGCTAATGATTAAGAGTAACACAGTATCTTAGTTACAAGGTGGGTGAATTTAATAAAACAGAAAAGACTTTCAAAATTACATTTTAATAATTCTTCCTTCTAAAACAAAAGGATTATTATGATTAAGAAGTCAGAGTCTATCTGTAATTACTATACATGGGTAGAAGGTATGTATTCATATTTTAGAGTAATGTAAGATTAAAGAGGAAAAATGTGAATGCCTAAACATATTTTTGGAATTAACAGTTTATACTTAGAGGTCATAATTCTGATACATACGTGATGTGAGGCATATGTTGGAGCAATACGAAGGGGAGGGAGCAACAACAACATAAAGAGTGGGCTAAAGAATTGACTGATGGGGCTGGAGAGATGGCCTAGCGGTTAAGAGCACCGACTGCTCTTGCAGAGGACCTGGGTGATCCCCAGCACCCACATGGTGGCTGAGAACCGTCTGTAACTCCAATTCCAGGAGAACTCCACTTCCAGGGGAATCTGACACCCTCTTCTGACCTCCCCAGCATTGCATGACACGAGTGCACAGACCTACATGCAGACAGTACATTCGTACACATAAATAAATAAAATTTTAAAAAAATTAAAAAAAAAAAGAATTGACTGATACAGTTAAACAAGCCTCTGCAGTGAAAAACTGGAAAGACTGAGAGAAAGATACTAGAGATGTATGGCAGAAGGCATGAACTGGGGTGGAGTGGGGGACAGGGAGAGGGGAATGTGTCTAAATTGGACTGAAAGATAATGTATGAAATACACAAATCATCAATAAAAGTATTAAAAAAGTCAGAGTCTAAAATGGCACACTATTATGCTGCCGAACGGCAACTATGGGGTAGAAAGGGACCCAGTCAGATTTGGGTAGACCAGAAATAAAGTAAAAGAACAGCAGTGCCACCTCAGAGATCTTTCACAGCCCTAGTTGGTAACACTGGTTTTCCCATAAGGCTCCTCAAACCAGAACCCTTTATTTCAATAATTAAAGCCAATGTTTCCTTTGGAACAGCTGAGATGCAAATGTTTTTGAAGCATTCTGGAGATAGTCACTGCTTAAATCTTGGCCAGAAAGTCTGGCTTGGAAAGTGAGTAGCATCCTATTGAAAATTCTTAACCATTTTTCCCAGCTGATATAAAATTTTGTCAAAAAAGTAATAACAACATCGGCCATCAAGATACATCATTTCTCACTTCAGAAAATGTTTTGTATGGATCAATATTTCTATTCATGTAATGCTATTCTATATTATGTGATATTAACATACTTATTTTATTTTATTTTTGGTCTTTTTGAGACAGGGTCTCCCTGTAGCCCCAGCAGTCCTGGAACTCATTCTGTAGACCAGGCTGGCCTTGAACTCACAAAGATCCTCCTGCCTCTGCCTCCCAAGTGCTAGGATTAAAGGTGTGTGCCACCACGCCCGGCACATACATATATTTTAAACATTATTTATTTTTATCTTATGTATGTAAGTGTTTCTTTGTGTGTATTTGCAATACATGTATGTGTGGTGCCTATAGAGATGAGAAAAGGGTGTCAGATTCCTGGATTTGGAGTTAGAGGTGGTTCTGAGCTACCATGTTGGTGCTGGGAACCAAACAGAGGCCCTCTTTAAGAGCAGTAAGTGTGATTAACCTCTGAGGCATCTTTCCAGACACTAACATACATATTATTTTCATGTTATTGCATTTAGTGGTAAGAAATTCACACCAGTCTATATACGGTGATTGAAAGAAAACTAACATTTTATCAACAAAACACATTCAAACACCCATATATAAATATCTCTCAATTTGTTTTCATTTAGATTGATGTGAGTTCAATGAACTCTAGAAATCAGTTTATTGGATTTTGTAAAGTGTTGAGGGCAAATCAATGCAACTGAAACAGACCACAGTGTAGCTCATAAATGTATATTTCTTTTAAAACTTACTTATTTTCAGATTTCTTTCTGGTTTACAGAAGCAAATGAATCCTAAAATGTTGCTCAACATCAGCACTACTGAAAATTAGGGCCAAGCACACATTTTTACTGTAGGAGCTGCAGACTGCAGGGTGTTGGACAGCACTGAGTGCTCATTCCACTCCACTCCCAGCTGGGACAGGCAGTGGCTGTCATTAGAATCATCCCCAACTGAGAGCCAACTGCTGATTTATATTCAGTAAAATGTAATGGAGGTTGTATTAGTCAGTTATTGATGCTGTAAGAAAAATACTACGGACTGGGTCATTTTAATAGAAACTGTCTCAGATTTAAAGGGTAGAAGTCTAAGATGAAGGTTTTGCCTAATTCAGTATTTAATCAGAACTCTTTTCATGGCCACCTTGTGCTGTTCCTCATATCACTTCCCTTGGTGTATATAGGAAGAGAGAGGGAGGGAGAGGGGAAGGGAAAGAGGGAGAGAGGGAAGCGACAGAGGGAGGAAGCCATGGAGATGAGACACTGTCTCTGCAAGCTCTCTGCTGCTTCTTCTTTATTTAATTTTTATTATCTTTATTTTATGTGTATGAGTGTATTGTCTGTATGTATGTAAGTGCACTCATGTTGTGCAGTGGTCATGAAGGTCAGAAGAGGGCGTCAGATCCTCTGGAACTAGAGTTTCAGATAGTTGTTAGCTTCCATGTGGGTGCTGGGAATTGAACCTGGGTCCTCTATAAGAACAGCCAGTGCTCCTAACCTCTGAGCTATCTCTCCAGCCCCTGGAGTGTCTTCTTATGAGGTCACTAACCCTATTAGAACAGGGTTTCACATTTACCCCTCACCTTTTGACTTTTGCTGTGCCTTAGGAACCCTGTTTCTAAGTATAGACCAGGATTAGGACTTCAGCCTATTAATTCTGCAGGGTCACAGAAATGTAATTCATATCAGGGACATACATAATTAAAACTAGCTGATAATCAAAAAATTAAATTATGTCTATGTAACTTTAAATATTTTTTTTTACAACTTTAAATGGTGGGATATTTTATTCTGGAAATTTCCTAAAACATAAGGTAATGATTTTGTACTGCAAAACTTGAAGGAACAGGAGTTGTGTGGCTTACCAGTTATTCTTTCTAATTTGGTCAAACTTTAAAAGTTCCAACTTTTAAGAACTTCTGACATATGACTAAATGATTTTCAATATTTGTATATTTTTTCTTGCCCATCTCTACAAAAAAATCTAAAAGTTCAGGTATTTATCAGACACTACTTAGAGATAATTTATCATGACCTGAAGGAACATAACTGATTCCAGTTAATATGCACTAAACCATTTCCTCATCAATATCTAATCAGATCTCAAATGGAAGACTTTAGGTAGGAGTTTGTTAGCTATTTAAAGAGCCATTTTCAGAACTCAATAGCTGTTAGAACATTCTTAAGGATTGATGGTGAAGGATCTTGTATATTAAAACCAATAGTGACATTTACAATATCCCAAAATACCCCCAGTGCTGACGCAGTACTGAGGCACTCTAACTCAAACACTGGATACTATGACTTTTTTCCCAGAGAACTTAGGAGCTTTCATTGCACAAGTCTATTAATCATCTTGGAAATGGCATAAATGAAACTCTACACCTCTGCTCAGTATTACATAATGCATAAGCTACATTAGCTGCTATGGGAAGGGGGAGACAGCAGAAAGGCAGTAAATCACAGTGACAAAAATGCCACTTTTCCTTCCAGCAGCTTTTGTTTGTGAAAAATCACATACCAAGCAACTGTGACGACAGCAGATTACGTCTACACAGTTATCTGTAGCAATCTCAGACTCCACATAGAGGCCAGGAAAGATCTATTTCGAGTTGCCTGTGATGGTAGGGTACTACTAGAAGAAATACTCTTGCATTCCTTCCTACCCCTGTGGTCTCCTCTGTCCCACAGAGTCCTAGCAAAATGCAGACACTAGGGTCATGAAGGCCTTTTTGGGGACCATCATCTTTCCTAGCTCCACAGTCCTCCTGGGCTCCAAAGATGGATCTGGTTTGCTCCCCTGAATCAAACCAGTCTCCATGACCTTTTGAAGTCCAGTGACATTTGGTAGGTGCCAGCACCATTAAAGAGTCTAACGTTAGCTGGCTGCTTTTTTATAGCAACATAAAACTGGAAATGTTAGATCACTATTTTTCTGTTATTTTTCAATTGCTTCAGTTCTTTTTCAGTACAGTGAGTATCGGACTATTCTAACCCATAGCTGAAACACATGTGAAGTTTTATGGGTTTCAAATCAAACACTTAATCATGGCTGATAATCAAAAGCCCTAACATTTACACAGTAAACTTTGGTGGTGTACTCTTAGGGCACATTTTCTAGTTGAAGAATTGAAAATGCTTTACAAATAGCATCCAATTCACCACTATCCCATCACTAGAGGGATTAGCACAAGGTCCTTTCTTCTATTTCTAGAGCTTTGCTAAGATAAAAAGGAGGTAAACGTCTTAAGTGAAATGCATATGTATTTCTCTTATTCTCTTGGAAGATTCCCTAGGCTGTTCTTTACAGACCAATCCCATTGGTCTGTTTACAAAGAAAAACTTCCATCTTTATACTCCTCCCTTCAATAAAGCCTTGATTATAAACCAAAAGGTATATTTTATTTAAAGGAACAATAAAGCTTACACAATGTTTCCTTTGCTTAGGCCCTCCCTACACTACTGTGGTTTTTGTTGTTGTTGTTTTGTTTTTTTTTTAGTTTCTGTTACATCTGCTGAATCCCAGATGGTATATGTGAGCTGCACATGAAACATTCCTGAACACGCAGTGCTTGTGCTCCTAGCTCTCCACTAGGTATGTGTTCATACCAGGCAGATGCCACTTACTCATGTTTAAGTATGAGTGTTTACTGACTTCTCACACTGAAAACATACATAACTATAGTCCAAAGAGGTCAAAACCAAAAGAAGTCTTCAACTCCTTTGAGTTATGCAAAGGGAAAAAGGGAAAAAAAATCTCTGCGATATAAGCTACTAATTTTGGAGTTAATTAATCCAGACAATATTTCCAAAATTTAGTGGAAAAATTACATGTTCTTATCTGTCATTCTCAGGTCCATCTAGGGACCAACAATAAAAAGGCAGGTCCAACACCGAAGTTAAAATGATGCTTCACATTATTCATTTCAACAAGAAACCTAGTGTTGCAAGAGGTTACTGCGGCACCTGAACTCTGTGAATTACATAGAAGCTATATGTACACATGTGCATGTATGTTATATAATCAGAGAGACAGTAACATATGGTTGTAGCATTAAAGGATATGCCTTTTATTAATGAAAATAGAAAAAAAATCTGAAGGAAACCAGAGAGGTAATATTTTGAGAAAGTCAGACACAGAATCAGCTTGTCACCTTCACACTTGCATTTATTTTTTTTCACACTTGCATTTATATGATGAAGACATGACACTTAAATTTGTGAGATGCCACATATAACTACAAATATAATAAAGTAAATCCTGTTCTCACATATATAAAATACATATTAAGTTGTGATATTTTTAAAGTGTACTATGTAATATGTTTCTAACAAATTATGTTAATATTTCCATTGTAAATCTTCGAAATCTTCTAGATGTGGTATGTTGCTTACAGAATTAGAACTTAAAGAATTTCCTAAACTGTAACAGTCACCTAAAGTTTTAGCTGTTGAGATTATTACATCACTCTTCTCAAATCTTAAATACACCATTATTTTTGACAAATATGAGATCCTTTTATTCCCTAGTATTTCACTGTCACTCCTTTGTAAACCTATGTGATTCCCTAACTGAAGACGTGCTGACACTTTCTATCCTCATGATCGCTGCCCAAGGCAGCCATTAAATGCCACCACTTCCTGCAAATAGCAATGACAAAGGAGAAAAAGTGAGATGACAATGAGATGTGCAGCACCACTCACTGCTATCTCCTCCAGATAGATTAACTTTGTACTTGAACAAAATGTGGGCAACAATGCCAGTTCTGACCCAGTAGGGAAAATACTATGCTCCCATCCCCAGGACAATCTGCTGAAACTGTGCAAGGCATCTGCCCTCTCAGACCTGAGAGACTCTCCTCACTTTTGCGGTGAGGATGTAGACAGACCAGGGCTCCCCTGGACCCTGGCTGCAGCAGTGGAAGCAAGCAAATAGGGTGAAAATGAACTTGAAGCAAAAAAGCCTTATCACAAGGCAGGTTATCTAAGCCCATCTCCTTCTCTCTGTGCTCTGCCCTCAACGCAGACACTTCCAATGGCTTTCCACAGAGTTCCCCACTTAATCTAAAGAAGTCATGATCAACAAGCATCACCCAACATTTATCACAAGGAATGAAAATAGGACAATGAGAACTTTTAGAAGACTGCAAAAATGAATCTCCCAGCTTTGGTGTCTGGAAGGAATAGGAGCTGTATCAGCAAAGAATAAAAGTAAACAACTATAAACTCCAGTCATTTTAGAAAATGAGTAGACATGGGTTTTTGAGGCAGAGGGATACTGAAATCATCCCCTGAGCTCCTGAAAAACCTTAGTCACCCCAAGGTGCTATGTTCTAAATGACTGAAGTTGTGGAGCATATTCTAAGTGACTGGAATGACATGTGTGGCGCTGTGGAGCCTCACAGGAATGACAGCCCTGGCAATACTGTTTTTGTAATAAGCCAAAATGTGAATGTGAGAGGGAAAGGCACACACAGCTGTCATGTGATGCGTCTGTAGATGTATCAACACATGCTGATGTGCTGTGTACCCTGGTGGAGAGTTCTGAGAAGACAGCAATTCCACACTGTACCTCTAGAGGTAGATAGACGTATCAGAAGCAGCTGCTTTTCCCTAACACTCTGAATGCACGCTCTCACCCTGGGCAGGGCTCTTCCTCCCTTGGCAATCCTCACACTTCTTGTGTCCAAAGCCTACTCCAGGGAAAGCAGGCTGAAGTATCAGCCAGTTACTGAGTCCTTGGCTGTATTTCATAATGGATTATTTTGACCTTGTTCTATTTTAATGCCTCTTAATTTTATATTACAGTATTTAGTCCATTTGTAATACAGCAAAACATCATAAAGTAGGTTGCTTTATAGAATTTTTTCCACAGTTCAGAAGACTGAGAAATCTAAGAAAAAGACAGAAAAGCAGATTCCTGGTGAAGGACCACTCAGAAAGGATATTTTGTTGAATAAAGATATTCTCAAACATGAGAATCCTTCTGCTGTCTTCTCCTGGGATCTCCACTGATTCATGCATCATGGCTCCCCTAGCTCCTTTACACTTGAATATATATTTTTTTTCTGTCCTAGTCTCCTACAGTGTGCTCCTTTTTCCTTGATTAAGGTGCTACTGTTGATCAGGCACAACCCTATAAGCCCCTGGGTAGGAGCCGAGACCACTCAATGGATGGGCCTATGACCCCTCCTTTTAAGATGCTCCAACCCACCACAGCCGTAGAGCCAACTGTTTCCCAGAATTGATGTAAAAAAAATGAGAGTACCAGCTGAGTGGCCTCAGTCACACAGTTTGAAATTAGAAAGCTTTTTGTTCAAATCTCAACTGTGATATGTATTAGAAGTGCTACTTTGGCTTAGTTATTCAGTCTCCATGGAATATAACTATTCTATGAAAACAAAGATTGCAGTACCCTACAGAAAATGTGGGTATCAAAACATCACCAACTTAATGGCTGAGAAAGAAAAGATACAGCCTTGCATTGTGCAGGATGTACCAAGAAGTACCAGCAGAGAAGCTGGCCCATCGAAACATTAAAAGGAAGAAAAACCTCAGACCGCTACAGGCATCAAACATCTCAGTGGATCCTATTTGTAACAACTGTTTATAATGAGTCCTAATGAACTTTACCTTCCAGGTGCTGCAAAGTTTTAATATGAGAGACTTTCTTACCTCCTTTTCATAGAACAAAGAAAAACATTATGGTAATGAAGTCATTCCCTAACTAAATTAGAGCCGACTGTTATAGTGGTAATCTCTTATAAAACCAGTATAACTGCTCTTTAATTGACTGATAGACATAGGAACTGTGAAAGTATAATTCTCTATTCAGAGCCAAATATAATACTAAAGTCTTTATAAGCTGTGTAATTAAGCAAAATATATCAATACAGGAGAGCTCTGATATCAGCAATGGATTATTCTTCCAAGGAGATGTTGGCTAGGAGATCCAAGCCTCACCCCCAAAAGGTAAAGGCTTTTTGCCTGAAAACTGGGATACCTGCAAGAAGAGAGGCGGTAAGGCCCTGCTGTTGAAGATCTGGTGTAAGCATGGGAAAGATGTACTGAGACCACACTAGCAAGTGTACAGTTAGTCTCTGGAATGCCAGAGAGTGTTAACAAAGGCCACTAAATCAATAAAGCAAATATTGGTCTCCTTGAGTTAAGCAAGACTCCTCCATCAGCATCAGCTTCAGCTACACCTCACCTGCCTGGAAATACTGTGCAGCAGTGGCAGCCATATGTCTGTATATCCCAAATCTAATTGGCTATTAGGTCTCTCCTTGGAGGAATAATTCATGGTTGATGCCACAAGCTATGTCCTCTAGTACTTAGGAGATGTTATAAGCCACAGTCAGACCTTGCCATCTTTTACAGAAAAGCTATAGTTCATGGATTATCATACCATCCAAACATCTGTGTCTATACCAATGTAACCTACCATAATAATTAGTACTGTTTAAATGCCTGTATATCTAATTGCTTGTGCTTCATTAGTAAGATTAAAAGGTTATGCCGGGCATGGTGGCACACGCCTTTAATCCTAGCACTTGGGAGGCAGAGGCAGGTGGATCTTTGTGAGTTCAAGGCCAGCCTGGTCTACAGAGTGAGTTCCAGGACAGCTGGGGCTACAGGGAGACCCTGTCTCGAAAAGACCAAAAAAAAAAGGTTATTCCTGGATAAACTGCCAATCCATGAAAGGAAACATTCTGAACTGATCAGAGTCCAAAACGACATCTCCAGAGAAAGTAGACTGTTTTGCTTCTCACCAACTTATGCCCCTTTTCTAAAGCCTAGGGAACAATCTGCAGAAGAGGGAGAGTGGTAGAATGTAAGGGCTGTGATTGGGGTAAATTGTGAAACTACAGCAATATAGACTGGACTCTTATTTGATTGTACATACAAGCCCCTCCAGCTGGACAATGGGGACCTTTGGCTGTATAAGTTTGGGCATAGCTGCTTGCAAATTGGTTTTACATGAAGGATGCTTGTATTCATTACTTATTACTTATTATTAAAAAAATGAGCTGCTGTGATAGAACACAGCAGCAGGATATGCTGAAAAAGTGGAGACCTGAGGACCAAGAGTTTAAGTCCAGCCTGGGCTACATATTTATCCGGTATGGTAGTGCACACCTTTAATCCCGGCACTGAGAGGCAGGCAGATCTCTATGAGTTCAAGGCCAGCCTGGTCTATACAGTGAGTTCCAGGCCAGCTGGGGCTACAGGGAGACCCTGTCTCCAAAAGACCAAAGGGGAAAAAATAATAATGAGAATCCAATTGTCTTCCCAACTGTGTAGTAAGATGTAGAGACAACAGGAATGAGAACTCCATGCTGCATCTCCCTAACTTAATGGCACTTCTCTATAACTGAGGCAGTCAGCTGCTATGTGGGTGGTACTTCTGTGTAGCTGAGGCAGCCAGGGCTGGCTCTTCAGACTTTTGGGGCCTAAATACAATAATCAGTTAATGCTTATAAAGTATCAGATCTGTGCTTAAAAAAAAAAAAAAAGAAAATGCCAAAATTCAGGTATCAAATGAAGGGATATCTACAAACTTCAGCTAGGTCTGGGATTCAATAAATGGAAGTGACTGGCCCCTAGTCACTTCCTGGGCACATTTTCCACATCGACAGAACCTTGCAAGAAAGCCCTGTTTCCTATTGTCCAGGCCTTTTCTCTAGACATGCTTTATTTAAAACATTGTTCTCTCCTCTTCCTTCAGAGTCTCTTTTGCATGCTTCCAGCTCTTCAAAAAGCAAAAAAAAAAAAAAAAATCCATAATTATCAAACTGACAATCCAGTGGAAGGAGGCTGGGTGACCAGGGGTTCATTACAGCACTGCCACATTAACTTCAGGACCTCAGCTTCTTGGGCACATGATACCTCTGCCTGTGAGACTGTGTCCAAACAGAGTGGCTGTGAGAGAGCTTGCCCAGTGTCCAAAGAAAGAAAAAGTCATGCTCATTCCTTTCCATTAGGAAACTGGGCACTAGTCATTTAAAGAGGGCTTATAATAAATGTCAAGTGCATAAGAAATCCTAACCCAACCTTAGGAACTTCTTGACAATTGATGGTTGATGACAGAGAGAAAGAGTCTCACAGGGATGGGAGTTTTGGGGGACCCAGTGGACAGACACATAATGAAGGACATTTGTGGACATAAGTCAGATTCTACAGGCACAGGCCATATGTACATACATTTATTTATTTTTTTCCTGAGTGTTTAAATTAGGTGAGGAGCAGTGGAGTGAGGTATGAATAGGGGAGGGGATCTAAATACCATCAAACTATATATTATATAAAAATGGTAAAAATTCAATAAGATTTTTTTCATAGGCTAAATTTGATTTTAAGAAGTGACTACCTTCATTAAATACCATTTTCTGTGAATTTAAAAAATAACATGTCCTTTCTTCTTTCTTGTCAGGTAAAAAATATGCATATAATACTGAATTAAATACTTTTAAAATTAAATTATGGGCAGTTTCCATAGCTCCTGATAAGAAGCTTGTTAAAGACAGAATTAAACCTCTCTCACACAAGCATTTTTATAAATGTTAGTAGAACAAATATGAGATGTTAATAAAGAGAAAGATGTTTTGCCTATTCTAGGTAATCCAGCACCTATCTAACACTGTAAGACTTAAGTTCCTAATCATGGCTGTGAATAAAAATGATAGTAAATACATCAACTTTAAAAGGACACTTATATTCAGCCCACTTCTACAACTTATAATTTATCAAGTCTTGATTGGGTTCCAGGCATAGGTGCAGAGAGATGCATTTAAAAGGTGCCATTAGTTTGCACTAGATACAGTCTGCAGACTACTGGCTAGTTTACCTACACAACATATATTCCTGTGTGAAAATTGGTCACATCCTTTTCCAGAGTTCTTATAAGGTTAGATTTTGCCAAGGTCTTCAAGAAAGCTTTTATTTTATCTTTCAAGGAACTTTCATGTTTTCTTTGAAATGTTTTACCTTCTCAACGTGTTTTCTGAAAGGGAAAAGGCAGGAAAGGAGGACTCCTGACAATGGATTCCATTCACTGTCCTTTGTGCCCTGAGGCATACCATACTGGACAAGTCTCAGGGTCAAGATACCCCTTGATGAAAGGATGATTTCTGAACACCCTGTTTTTAGGAAGTAAAGGATTTCAAAAGTAAAAGAAGGTATGCATCACCAATGTATCCAGGCAAGTTTAAGCATTCTGTTTGAAAGATCCTGAAGACTGATTGCATACTAAAGAGGGTAGTTACGATACAGATTGCAAAGCATGAGTAATAGGAAACCCTACACACAGCTAGTCATCCAAGGCTTAGGTGATCCCTATGTTAACTACACAGTATTACTTTTCCAGCTCTATTATAAATTGTCTAAACTTAAATTTTTCATAGGTGCAATAAATGCTTATAAAAGGTAATTGGCATATTATAAACTCCCAAGGAAACAGAAATGTTAAAAAGATCAATGATTTGACTGCTATGGAAGACAATTAAAATGAGCAGAAGACTCTTCTTAGTCTTATTTAACGATAACTCATAATACCTATTTTTATCCTTATGACCATCCTTGTAGATGCATTCTATTAACTCACAGTACAAATAAGGAAACAGACATCCAGTGGTTAAATGCCACATCAGGCCAAGACAATGGTAAGCTGTGACATTTAGGAGGTGCAGCTGGGCATATCAAGGTCCTCATCTATTGTGCCAATACATGAAAGTGGTATAACTAATTTAGGGACTAAAAGTATGTTTAATTTGTTGTTACTGCTTATTTTAAAATAAAACATGATTTCATTATTATATAGATAGAAAATGAAAAGGTGTCTTTCCCCTTTCCCCCTCAAAAATATGAGGCATGTTCTTTTCTTCCCTAGAATAATTATAAGCATTCTAACTCTACAAAGTTATTTAGAAAAGAATAATTTCATCTGATTAGCACTGTAGCACATGCAGACCCACTATGCTACACAGAACTGTGTTCAAGCCCTTACCTAAGACATGTGTGCATTCCTGTACATCCAGATATTAAATTACTCTGTATTTCTCCAGCCCTTTATTTGGGTAACTTGTAGTTAGAATTATGGACTCTAGTGGCATGTCATCTTCTCCAAGAAACATTCTCTAAATTGTCAGGTCTTTGTTAAATACTCTTGGCACTGGATCCAGTGCATGGATTACAATTCAGGAGTGAACATGCATACCAAATGGACATTTCCTTCACTATACCAGACTCAGTGAGGGTGTGAACCATGGCTATTCATTTTCCAGTTTGGTTCTGAGAATCTGAGAATATCAAGAGTAATGACAGGGTCCTAAGAGACATCAAATTTCATATCAAAAATTGTTGAGGGTTCTAATTAATAAGAAATACTTTCTGTACCAGAGTTGGAGCTACTTTTTTCTGGTTTGTTTAATTTTGCTTTTATGGTTAAATGAAAAATGGACCAATCAAAAGTTTTAATAAAGTACACTTCCTTGTGTGGGAACTTTGTTAAGTTCCTTTCCACATGGGTAAACTAGTGAAAGCACTGGAATTCATACAACTCAGAAAGAAAAGATTTATGATCCATCAGTCAGTGGGGCTATTTTAGGGAAAGATTAAACAAGAGCAGTGTGAAAGGCCCAAGGAATATTTTAGCCAGATTAAAGTTTACAATCATTGATATGTTTATTATTCATGCTTAAAGTACAATAACATCAACCATTTAAGAAAGAGTGGATCTTGGGGCTGGAGAGATGGCCTAGCGGTTAAGAGCGCCGACCACTCTTACAGAGGACCCGGGTTCGATCCCCAGCACCCACATGGCGGCCGAGAACCGTCTGAAACTCCAATTCCAGGAGAACTCCAGTTCCAGGGAATCCGACACCCTCTTGTGACCTCCGCGGCATTGCACGACACGGGTGCACAAACTTGCATGCAGACAGTACATTCATACACATATGGAAATAAATAAAATTAATAAAAAAAAAGAAAAAGAAAGAGTGGATCTTGAAATAGATTTTTCTTATCCTAATTTTTTTGTCCTAAAGACTTTTTTAAAGTGTGGGAAAACATACACATATCTACCTACATTAACATTCTATTATTGAGTTTAACAAGAATGTCTTGCTGTGCTGTCTCTGTATCTTGACCATTCAGTCCAATAAAAAATATATTTCTGGGGCTGGAGAGATGGCCTAGCGGTTAAGAGTGCTGACTGCTCTTGCAGAAGACCTGGGTTTGATCCCCAGTACCCACATGGCGGCTAAGAACTGTCTTTAACTCCAGTTCCAGGGGAATCCGACACCCTCTTCTGACCTCTGCAGCATTGCACGACACGGGTGTACAGACCTACATGCAGACAGTACATTCATGCACATACAAAAATAAATAAAAATAAAAAATGTTTCTGTTAGGTACTTTGTTTATAAACATGTTACTGCACACAGACAATTTCTCATACCTAATTTTTCACAAACTACTTTGCTCACCTAAAATAAATAATTTTCAAACTTTCTTTTTGAGAAATTTAAACATTTCATATCTAATGGTCTATTGCAAAAGGCAGCAGGGAAAGCAACAGGAAGAATACTGAAAAGAGAAAGAGAAAAGGGGAAGGGAAAGAAGGCCAAGGGAAGGCAGGGTGAGATGGAGAAGGCACAGATCAGAATGTAGAACATGATTTCATACAACAGAAAAGGAAGTAACATGAAACATACTATGATATCAAAAGTAGAAAAGGCCAAAGGAAAGAGTGTGAAGAACTTCCTAACATTTTCAACCCCCATCCTCAGGGATTTTATGAATATCTACCTGACATTAACTGCTTTACAGCAATGAGAAAGAAACATTAAGTGTCAGAGAGATTTAACCTCTTGTCAAGATCAGTGAGTGGCAAACAGTTTAATTCTCAAATCTAGTGCTAACACTCATTCCCAGGACTATATCTCTTAACACAACTGATTTGCCAGGAATCCATAAATCCAGGCCTTCATAGGTAAGAAGGTAATAAGACAGACCACAGTACAGATGGAAACTTGGGGGATTGTCAACAGACAGTGGCTAATCCAATAAAGCTGAGAGAAGGCTTTGCTCAGGGCAGTTAAATCAGAAAGTTAAGACAGCATGTGGAAGTAACTCAGCTGTCATTAAAGGAGCTGCAATACAAGCAAGGATTCCCATTCCCTCCCAGTCTCTGCAGAGGCCTACTTAGATTCAGGAAGACAGGCCAGGTGAGGTGGCCTAAGGGTATGAAAGAGTGCACTCATTAAGCAAATTCAAGAGTTAATAGCAGTTTGTCTGGTTATTTAGTGCCTAACAACCCAAGGCAAAACAGCTGCCTAATCTACTCAAGTGAGCTAGGAAGACAAGCTAGCACACAGATGCTCTTGTGACACTGTACACCAGAAAAGGCTCAAATGATAAAATTAAGAGATTATCTGGACTATCCTTTGATGAGTAGTACAACTGGCCTGTACCTGTGCAAATAAAAACTTCAAAACAATTTATAATGTTCCATGAAGAAAGAAAATTGTAGCCAGTCACTTCTTAAATGTAATTTATAAAGCAAAAATGTTTTAACCTCAATACAAATTGCCTACTCAAATTTTTATTTAACAAACTAAGAACATAACAGGTTTTTTTTTTTTTTCTTCGTCTTTTCAAGACAGGGTTTCCCTGTAGCCCCAGCTGTCCTGGAACTCACTTTGTAGACCAGGCTGGCCTTGAACTCACAAAGATCCGCCTGCCTCTGCCTCCCGAGTGCTAGGATTAAAGGTGTGCGCCACCATGCCCGGCAGAACATAACATTTTAATATATGATGGAAATTGTGGAGGATGGGCCAAAAGACACTGCTATTATCTTGACTGTGCTCTTCACAATGGCCATTTCTCAACTCTCATGTAAAGTCCTGTAGAGTCAGGTCCTGCATGACACTCAGGCTATTTTATTTTATTATTATTATTTTTTTTTTTTTGGTCTTTTCGAGACAGGGTGTCCCTGTAGCCCCAGCTGTCCTGGAATTCGCTCTGTAGACTAGGCTGGCCTTGAACTCACAAAGATCCGCCTGCCTCTACCTCCCAAGTGCTGGGATTAAAGGCATGCACCACCACTCCTGGCTATTTTATTACTTTCATAAGCACATGTCAAAGCTGCAATTATGAAGACTACGTATGTGTCTTCTTTTTGACATGTAGATTCCTCCTCTAGGATGCAAGATCCATCTAGCTCAGCTTATACCAGTGTTGACTGACTAAAGGAAAGAATAAAACCTACATTACCCTCCTAGCTAATCTATAGCATGAGTATTATTACCTCCCACTTTGCTGAGAAGTTAAATAATATATACAAGGTCACAGGACAATTAATAAGATTGAGACACCTGGCTTCTTCACATACACTGGTCAAGAAATTTGGCAGACTGTAATCAGAACCAAAAGAACAACAAGTTGAAACTCAAATAGCAAGTGCTGGTTAAAAACAGAACAATTAAAACAATCTTTAGAAGAGTCTTTTCATCACACAGAAGTAGCCAGGCTGACTTCTATGGCTGTCACAACAGTTAAGCTCTGGATTTCACAACTTGCTCACTACTCTTTTGATTTTTTAAATTATTAACAAAGCTATCTATGTTGATCTCTGGAAAACTCAGATACAATTACAGCTGGCTTCAGTGCTCTATCCTCATTTTGCTGTATGTAAGAAGAAAATCTATGATAATCTTAGTTTTAAAATCTTGATAAACCATGTAGAATGCCAGCATAAAAATAAATTGATATTAAACTAGTTATTCTATCACGGAGGATAGATACAGAGGATCCAACACCTTATCTCCAACACACACACAAATTTTTTAAAATATAAAAATAAATTCCTACCACCTATAAAAGTGATAATGTCTATGAGGCAACATCATCCTATGTACTAGAGCCACAGAATTAGTAAAAAGGAAAAAAAGAGGTGCCAGCACACCCTGCTCTGTTTCCTAGGTTTCCCTGACATGAGGGCCCCAGCCACATGCTCCTGCCGGCATAAACTGACCTGCCTTTGCTGCTGTGATAGACCAAACTCTCTTAAACCATGATACAAAATAAACCATATCTCCTGCAAGCTGTTTTTTGTCAGACAGTTTGTGATAGCAATGAGAAAAGTAATTAGTACAACAGTAACACTCCGTAACTTTGGGATCTGAGCAAGCTGTATCCTACCAAAGATGCTGGAAAATCCAGCAATTTAGGAATACTTCTTGTTAAGAACCAGGCAGGGCCCTTTGGGATTTTACCCTTGGGATATGTCTGCATCTTGGGTAGGTTTCCCTTACATTACTGTAAAGAGCTGGAATGCCTGCCTTTCATAGGTACACGGTGGTATTGGCAGAACAGTGAGGTATTCCTAACGGCTGCTTCTGTAATGTATCTCCCTTCTTCTCAAGTGTATCTTTCCGACCCTGAGATTACAGCTTGCCCAATTAAAGCTCTTACATAATTTGCCAGGAGGACTAAAATAGAAGGGGGTCAAAAAAAAAAACAAGTTAAAGCAGACACTTATTACTTAAAAACACATTGGGGTGTTTTGTCCTTCTTTTTGTGCTTTACAAAAGTACAAATTCTATGGTAGTTGTTTATTCAGTGGCAGAGATAGGATAAGTGCTAACTTTCAAAAAAATTCCATTCATTTTTTGAGTTTTCAAACAACACATGAACTAAAATGTAAATATGTACCAAAGACACATGTAGTTATACTTTATATGACATCAATGCTACTCGAATGGGCCACTTCTCAATTTTAGTTCTCAATTTTTGTCTCAGAAAGAGATGCTGAGATTTTAAATACCAATAAAAATAAAATGAGAAGAGAAGAGAAGAGAAGAGAAGAGAAAGGAGAGGAGAGGAGAGGAGAGGAGAGGAGAGGAGAGGAGAGGAGAGGAGAGGAGAAAAGAGAAGACTGGGCTTTGAAAAACACTAAAGCTTGCAGGGTGTGGTGGCAGATGCCTTTAATCCTAGCACTCAGGAGGCAGAGGCAGGTGAATCTCTGGGAGTTCAAGGCCAGCCTGGTCTACATAGTGAGTTCCAGGGAGACCCTGTCTCAAAAAGACCACCCCCCCCCAAAAAAAAAACTAAGGCTTATCTTTAGGTATATCTGCCTTAGGTTTCTGTTTATACTATACTATGTAAAGGGAAGTAATTTTACTAATGCTTGTCATGTATAAATTTCAACTGTCTCACCATTATGAATGAATGCATTCTTTAACACAAAATTACAGGACTCAATAATTTTCCCTGTATTTGAAAACCATGTTCAGTAAAAGAAACTTAAGTTTGGGATTCACTGAGATGAGAGTAGAGACTGCCAATACTTCATTACCAACATGCTAAATTCAGCCTTGTGCACACCAAAATAGAACTGGAATGGATTCATCAGAATTTGCAAAATGTGCTTTGCTATGAGCCCATGAGGTGGAGGTTGGGGGGAGGACAGACTCGATCTGCCTTGGGCAATGCTAGGCTCGTTCTCACTGCTTCCAGTTAGGATGTCAGGCACTCTGTTGATCAAATTTGCTTTCTCACCTCTCAAGAATACTCTATGACATTCTGAATTGTGTTTTCTTGGGAACTGTCATTGCAGCAATACCCAGCACATGTTTATCAGTATGTTGCAAAGACAAAACCATATAAGTTGAAAGAAAAAAGCACAGAACTAAGCCCTCAAATGCTGCCACCTTACTTTAAAGTCTTCTAGAGCTAGAAGAAATGCTATTTCTCTTTTTTACTATTTTCAGGAAAAGTTTTATCAATTCATTGTTCAAATGCAAATGATCAATGGAAGGAAGGTTTAAAGGTGTGAGAAACTGGCAGAAGAAGTGGGCATGAAGGAAAGGAGTGAGGCCAAGCCTTTAAATGTCATGTTGAAAGACACAAGGCAAGCTGCTATAGGTATATAGCACAGCTTATCAATGAAGACTTCATGCTTCAAACTTGGGACTACTGTTATTCACTCTGCTTAAGCTTTAATTTGCCAAAAAATAGGAGCTTCATATATAACAGTACAGTGAAAATTTCTTTAAAACTGATACAAGAAACAAAGATTAAACAGTGGGGTTCAAAAAAGCTGAAACAGGCACAGAGATTCACATACCAATCCCGTAACTTTCCAACACATGGCCCTTTACCTATCACTTCATCTTCTAGAACACAATTTCCTCATCAATAAAATGTGAATTATTACATTATCCACCTAATAGGGTGACCTGAGGAGATTTAAGTGATCATCCAAGGAGAGCCCTTGGTTCAAGACCAAGTACCAGAGGTTCCTAGTAGAATGCAACAGTTTTTATGACAATGCTTATTTAGACATGCCAGGTACAGTTTTCTAGTATCAGTCACAGATCATGCATTTTATGGATTCCTGTGCACTGTTTGGGTTAATCTGGGCCTTCTTACAAAGTATTGGTTCCTCCTACTCTGCAGTCTATGCTGTAGACTTCAGGACAAGGGTACTCTGGCCCCTGCCCTGAGGCCCACTGTCTGGCTGAAGGATCCTAACCTTGTAATGGTGTTACTGCAGCTTGCCTGTGCTTCCTTACTACAAGAAAAGAAACAGCATTTCATTTCCAAAGAAAATACTTGATCTCTTGGGGCTGGAGAGATGGCCTAGTGGTTAAGAGCCCCGACTGCTCTTGCAGAGGACCCGGGTTCGATCCCCAGCACCCACATGGCGGCTGAGAACCGTCTTTAACTCCAGTTCCAGGGGAATCTGACATTCTCTTCTGACCTCCATGGCATTGTACGATATGGGTGCACAAGCCTACATGCAGACAGTACATTCACACACATACAAGAATAAATAAAAATTTTAAAAAGAAAATACTTGATCCCAACCTAAATACTAAATGTATATTCATTGCTGTGGGTGAGCATGTATGCTTATACATAAGTGTATATGTATACAGAGAAAGGTATCAGCATATACATACACAGAAGGATGTGTATGGAGACTGAGCACCATTCAAGGTTACAGGAACACAGGAAAACATGAAAGCAAGTTAACTAGGCTCAAAAGTAGAAAAATTATCTTACTAAATTTTATTAGTAATATCCACATTCATGTTTTCTAGTAACTCAGAAACTCATTAACTGCTTGCCTCATTTCTTTGTCATTAGTTTAGATCATGATCCACTACAGGGAGTGAAGATGCTTCTTTAATAATTCAGTTCATTTACCTATAATGTAATTATGGCCTAGCAGATAGTTCACAGGAACCTACTGAAGATCGTTGATACATGTTCCAGACCTCTGGCCCTAGTCTCCTGGACATGTGATCTAAAATCTTGGCTATTTTGCATACATTATGCTTCCTTTCCTCCTCCTCTCCCCTTTTCCCTCAGGGTACTTAGTCAGAAATGCTAAATTGGACACCTTGGCTTAGATAAAGGCAGGCAGATATAACAACTAGAAATCTGAAACTCCATAACCAAGATAACTGCTCTCAGCTGTATTGTCATATTGCTACAGCTATACTGTTCCATTCAACTATGAGACTGGGTTGCTGAGGGTTAAAAGGCTGAAGATCTAAAATCTACAGCTACTAACCTTCCATACAATCATTTTTCAAGTACTGCTTGGGCAACAGGTATGAAAAGAATCTTGATAATTTAATGTTGTATGTCCCTCAAACCCCTGAAATTCCCCAATGCACAGATACTCCACTTTATCAGAGTTACTACTTATGTGAACTGTCAACAAAGACATACTGAGGTTGGCAGCCAACAAGGTGCTCTCCCCAGCCGAGGCATGGGGCATCCTCAGAGCACATGGTTTAAATTTCCTCTTAAGTGCCAGCACAATCAATTATATGTCAGGATCCTTCAGGATTGTTCTTGAATATCCAAAACCAGAAAGCTAAACTACAAGAATGGGGAGCCTAGTATAGTCCTGTTGACAATCAATGTTCACGACCTGTGACTCTGAGAATGGATTGCCATCCAGAGAGTTCCAGACCACCTCATCTCTATTTTCGTTTTCCTCATTCATGTATGGAACGGCATTTCTAAGCTGATTTGCTACTCTATGAGTTGAGAGTGGCCTCTTATTCTTTCTTAGGCTACTGGAATTATATGCATAGAGTCAAAAATAAAATGTACATGAGTATTCATGCATATTATTTACTTCATATATATTATTAGGCTATTAGAGTCATATTATTTAGGAAAAAAATGGATTAGAAATGTATAATGCAAATTGACTGAGGCCAAACTGAACCATTTAGCCATAAAAGTTTTCTATGAATTCTGATGAAAGCAACAAAACCCCAAAATGCAATGAGATTAATTTTAAGAAAGGAACGCTTTCATAGAACACCTGCAAAGCAAGAACATAATTAAAGTGACTAAACAGATTTTGATTCTCTGCTAAATATAGTCATGACTGGTGAATGAGGAAATAGTTTTTATTTTTCCTTTCACGTTTTAATTTGTAAACTACCGTTTGTGTCCTCAATGCACACAATTTCCTTCTTTCAAAGGATTTCCTTGTCAGCTTTCATTTCATATCAGTTTTATATTCAGCACAAACTGCAATGCTGTCTTGTGGTTGGTGCAGGGTTATGCTACCACAGGAGTATAAAAATAGGAATAGCAGAAATAAATAAATAAATAAATAAATAATTGGACTAGCTTAGAAACTGAGGGTTTGAGATAAAACTCCTTAAAGCAATTTTAAAAGAAGCAATACTTGATTTTTTTGCTCTAAAATGGCTATTCTTTCATTATATAATATTAAAATCACCCTAGGGATTCAGTTTTTTTCTCTCTAGAACTGGATCCAGACTATTAAAGTTATACTAAGTCACAGAAGGATTCAAAATCCAAGCTGCACTGGCCTGCTGTGCCTGTTTACTTAATCTATTTTTATAACACTGCAGTAGCAGACTCCAACTTCCCAAATACCTGCTTCAACCTTCTGCATTGCAACGATTCAAGAGACAGAGGGTGTGAGACAAAGGCTACAAACAACTCCTCACAAATCAGTTTACCCTATCCTATTAAAATCAAGACCACAAGGAACTGAAAACCACTGTTTTAACATCCGAAATGTTCCCCAAATGGATTTCAAGGATTTACTCAAACTTTGTATCATGCAGGTAAGAAATGCTGTCTCACCTACTTTCCTTGTGTGAAATAAAACAAGCAGCATTATCCATTTGCAAGCCCAAAGTTTCAGCACAATATGAATCCTCAGCTGGCTCTTGACATAGGACAGGGTATAAGACAGTCACATACTCTCCATATCAAACCACCATGCAAACACACGCTACCTAAATTATTTAATGAAATAAATCCCGGTCAAAGAACAATGTCATGTCTAACTTTCACTGTGCGAAGCATTTTTGACAATTTGACATATTGAAGAAAATAGGCTTGTGAGTACCAGCAGAGTAGGATTCAGCAATTAAAACTTGTTGCCAGAGAAACAGATTTTACAATATGTTCTATGAAAAATATGAACAGGTTATGCTATCTCTTCAATCATTTACATTTGAACATGAAATGTGAAAAACACAATTACTGAGAAAGGTATAGCTCCCTAAGGGATCATTAAACACATTCTCTTGTTCATAATAAACAAAAGTTCCTTTTCTAATACAAAAATGAACAATATATTCTGTTCTCACAAATTTTTCACAAGTCATTTGACTAATATATCAGTGCAATGTGTGGTGTGGTTTCTTTCCCCCCTAAAATTGGACTCTTTCCCGCCCAAAGCACTGTATAAAAGTCTTTAGATACTGTGTCCTTAAAAAATAACTTTCAAAATGTCTTTGAACTACCCAAGGGGAAGATTATTACAAAAGCTCCTTTGACATTCTAAACATTCTAAATAACACGTGTTAAAAATGTTTCAAGTTTATCACTGAATGTTCCTGACTGCTGACTCAAGGGATTAACATCGGGTAGACTACAAGCAGAGGACAGGGATCAGTCACAGGATGGGAAAGAGTGAATGACTCCATCACTTTTTTTACTGATTCACTAACACAGACCATGCCAAGAATTCTAGACAGAGTGCTGCTAGTCTTGGGTGGTGAACAATAAGATAAACATCAATGATTTGTAAAAATTCTATTAGGTAATTCCTAAAATGTATTTTTTTTTTTTTTTTTTGGTCCTTTCGAGACAGGGTCTCCCTGTAGCCTCAGCTGTCCTGGAACTCCCTCTACAGACCAGGCTAGCCTTGAACTCACAAAGATCCACCTGCCTCTGCCTCCCAAGTGCTAGGATTAAAGGCATGCACCACCATGCCCGGCACAAATGTATTCATTTCAATAGAACTCTAAAAACCAAGTGATACACTTAAATTTTTTGAAGGATCAATGTATTGTGAAGTGACTTGACTAATTATGTACCAAATGAGGTGATCCTATCATCAGAGTTATATGCAGGTATTTCTGCAGGTTGGTGGTACAGCAAGGTGATAACAACAGTTAAGAGGACTGCACATGTCAAGACTTTAAGACAGCAAATTAAAATTGTTATCTCAAACATAAAATACTATACTCTGTCTAAAATCTAATTGTAAATTGTTAATTTATATTTAAAATATAAAGGTTCAAAGAATTTACTCTGGCCGCTGAATTATCCACTATGTAGAAAAGCCATGAACAAATATTCAGCTCCATTCATACTGTGCATTATTAATTATCCAGATATAGCATTATTTGAGTGCACTGAGACCAGAGAAGGTTTTAATGTTGTACAGGTTGGATGAAGGAAAACACCTGTCAGAAGGGAAGAGAATGACTTAAAAATCAAACACTATAAATATCACAAAATGTATGGGAGAAGAGGTAGTGCCCCCCCTTCTGTCCTTGTGGCCTTTTGCTCTACTCTCAGAAAGGTCAAAAGGAACACATTTATCTAAGGCATTAATGACTCTAGAAGATTTAACTTGGAAATTTCACTTTAAAATTATCTCACAAATTCATTTAACACATACAGAGATGTCATTTGTCTTTTATTTACTAATTTATTTTTATTTTATATGTATGAGTGTTTGCCTGCATGTATATGAGTGCACTTGTGTCATGTGATGCCTTTGGAGGCCAGAAAGTATCAGATCCCCTGGACCAGAAGCAATGGAAAGTTACTAGCTGCCACGGGGGTGCTGGGGAACAAAACTGCGTCTTCCACAAGAGTAGCCAGTGCTCTTAACCACTGAGCACTTGCTCTAGTCCCAGCTATTTCTTTTTAAAAATTTTAGCACATGGGTGAATCTCACCTCAAAACAAAACATGACCCAACCAAAAAAGGTGCTTGGAGTCACAATCTCTCATGCATTGTATAAACAGAAATAATTTTGAAGGACACAGAATATTTCCCATTTTCAGGCCTAATGAGTAAACAAAAATTAAGTAAACTACCAGAGAATGTGTTCACTACAGAATAAACTATGCCAGCAATACTCAAGATAAACAAGTGGCCAACCCAGGCCCAGGGCCCTCCTAAGGGATAAACTTGGAGTTATGAACACAAACAATACAGGCTGATACAGTAGGCATTTCAAACAAAATAAAAGTAACATTATTCCTCAAAGCAACAATGACTTAAAATTTAGATTTCCAGGTTTTAAAATCCACAGTTGGAAGGTAAACATGAAACTGGCCCTTCAGTGAATGGGTCAGTGCTACCAATCACACTATGTGTAGGTGCTATGTATCTGATTTTCCTAAGGAAAGGAGGTCCAGGGCATTGTCAGTGGACACATACTTGAATTTTTGTGATTTTTTTAAAAGTTGACAATCATTATGTTTAAAAAGGTAACTTCTAAATATCAATTTAAATTTTGTTTGGATACTTTTAAAATTATATACATTAATCTCTAAATATTTTTCTTTAGCTGTCTAGCCTGATGGAAGATGAGGAACACACACCCTTTCATAAGTAACGTGTAACATGGAGGGGGGTGTGTGTGTGTAAAATAACAAACCCTAAATGTTTTTCTTAATCTTTAATTTATGTGTATGAGTATACTGCCTACATGAGTGTAAGTGGAACTTTGTCATGCAAGGCCCACGGAGGTTAGAAAAGGGCACTAGATCCCCTGGAGTTGGAGTTATGGATGGGTGGTAGCTGCCATGTACGTGGTGGGAATCAAACCCAGGTCCTCTGCAAAAGCAGCCAATGCTCTAAACTTCTGAGCCATCTCTCCAGGTCCCCAACCCTAAATGTTTTAATACATTGACATACACCAAAAAGTATACTGACTGAAGGCTACTCCACATTTCCTCTAGACAGAATTTTTTTCGTTCTCTTGCCATCTACACCCATAGTATTCAGTCTGCTTTCAATCACTGTGACCAAACACTCTGACCAATACCAACTTAAGGGTTTATTTAGTTTACATCTTCCAGAGGTCACAGTTCATCACTTATGCAGCCCAAGGTAGGAACTCAGCGCAGGAACCTGGAGGCAGGAACTGAAGCACAGGCAATGGAGAAATGCTGCTTACTGGCTTGCTCCCCTGGCCTATGCTCAGCTTGCTTTCTTATTCAATATAGAATAACCTGCCCCACAGTGGCACCTCCCTCCCACGTCACTCAGAGGCCAAGATGTGTCACAGACATGGCCACAGGCCAGTCCAATGGAGGCAATTCTCCAATTGAGGCTTCCCAACCTAGGATGTCAAGTTGACACTAAAGCTGTCCAGCATACCTAGAAAGGTGTAACTTTTCTTGATAATGAAATATAACAAACCTCTATTGTATAGGGACTCCATAATTCACAAATTGTAATCAAGTACACTTTTTGAAAATAATGAAAATATTCCCATGTTAGCCAAAAACTAACCAGGGGTAATGTTGAACTCCTATTCAAACTAAATAAATAATAATCTTATAACTAATAAGTTTAATAGCTTTTTATTTCATAGTAGCAATTTACTTATCTGTAAAGAGTACAATGCACATATCTGTTCAAAATCTACTGTACAAAAGGGATTGAAGGCACATGATGGTAAAGTCACAAACTATGTCAGTTAAAAATTAAGTGTATTCTCTGAAATCTTCATTTTTGTGCGTTATTTTTTCAAGATAGAACCAACAAAACTTTGAAAGTAAAAGGTCTGTAAATACTGCAGCATATCTGTATCTTAGCATGTGCACCTCTCTCTGTTTAACATCCACAAAAGTTGGAAATGCCTCCAGAATGCCTACGACATAAGGCAGAGGGATCACTAGGGCTTTAGCTCCATGGCTGATTTCCATGGAGCTAACAGCCTTTGTTGATTTGGTTACAATGCACCCTTTAAGCAGCTCATCCAGTGTAATACAATGTAGTCCCTACTCATGAAACAGTAATTCTCTGTAGTCAAACCTTCTAGATCTGTTATTTTCAGAATACTCTCTGGCTCTGCAGTGTGTGCAAACAGCCCTGAAGCTTTGAGGAGTCAAGGCACAAACACTTCTGCATTCTCTGGACTCACCAGAAAAATGACATGTGGTATATTACATAAGATAATACTGTCCAAACAACAAACTCCTCAGGGGTTTGGTGGACTTTTAAGAAGCCCAGATTTAAGGTGGAACTCTAAATTATATCCACTGAAGAAGTTATTGAAGACCTTGGAAAGTCAGTCTCAATGACATCCAAAAGCAAGGAAGTTTGCTCAAAACCATGGGCTGAAAGCAATCTCCCAAATAGGTGACTGCAGAGATGAGAGAGAAAACACTGCAGAACCCAACACCAAAATGAAAGCCCAAGGCTCCCATATTGATTTGGGGGCTCCTAGCACCCAGAGATGGCCATCAAGCAGCTTTTCCCTCCTCTAAGTTGAGAGTGGAAATATTGCCTGATCACCTAACTGGGAAACAGTCTTCAAGAAATGAGGTGACTGGGAGTTGTGAAGATATTTAACATGTATAGAGTGACACCCAAGTTAAAGTAGCATTGTCCAGGAATGCTAAGTCAACAATAAAATGAAGCCAGACACAGTGTTAAGGGAAACAAACACAGGCTTTAAAAGATGAGGAAAAGCCAGACAAAAAACCACCCTTGCTAGTGGAACTCTAGTAAAGAGAAGTAACAGAAGAGATGTAATTCTAGGCAATTCTTACTTCTTTTATCTCCTGTGCAAGACAAATTCCTTTAAACTATACAGGTACTGAGATAAACACATTCTTGTAATGGTAAGACTGGAACACCTGTGAAAAGTTAAAAGTAGCCTCATTTGTTAGATTTTTCAAAGTATTATTTTATCTTTCACTGGGCAAGTTCCTGGAAGCTACAGAGAAAGGGCAGAAAAGCCTGACTTCCATTTTCTTGTTTCTCTACCTGACACAGGCTATTTCTACAGCTTTTGTCCCTTTTAACTAATGTTATGTGACCTGACATCAAGCAAGCCATGAGTATTTGATAATACACTCTTTGTGATTTTACTTACGATTTTAAGAAAGAAAAATATTCCCCTTCCCTTCACAAATCACTGACCAATATTTAGTTTCAGTACTGCGTCAGCTCAACAGGCCGAGAGGGGTCAGAGCCTGGCCTGGCCATTGCCAAACTGGTTGAAAGGGTCACGATTTCATATTGAAGTTTGCTTACTTAGTTAAACATCACTGTTTACAAAACAAGACTAAATATACTTTCCCTGGGATAAGTAAGGAGGGTATTAGTTACACTGATTACTTAGTTAACTAATGTGATTCCCAAATTAATTGACAAATACCCCAGAACCCAGTAAGCCCCTTGAATAAAAAACTGATTTCCTGCATTGAAGCAGACTACAGTGTTAAAAGAACAGAAACTGAATTGCTAAGTCAATGTAACAATCATGTGAAGCCAAATTAAGCACTTTAGAGACATGGGTTCCCTATTTCTTACTCTAAAAGTTAAAAACACTGAGTAACATTTCTTTTAAAATCAGAGACTGGAAACAAATCTTTCAATTAAGCAGATGTGGAGTTCAACAAATGGGAATGGAAATAATTATTTGTCCATTAAATTAAGGCCAGTTTTCTAAGAAGTATCTGCAAAAACGTTGGCTAACCATGGAATATACTAGAGAGTCACCAAAATGAGCTATTCTGCTTTGCAATGTTTTTATAAGAAATCAATGAAAATGGAGTGTTAGGGTTACATTACTTTAAAATTTTAAATACTGAAACAATATATAGGAATTTTCTTATTAGAACAATGTACACTGTGGGTGAAAATTTTGTTTTTACTTTTACTTTCTAGAAATATAGACACACACTAGTCCAATGCACTCAGCTGTCGACTCCCATCTACAGCATACAGACAGGGCTCTGGAAAGGTACAGCTACTCCTTCACAGGTACAAGACCTGCCCATGTCTCCAATTCCATATGCAATGTTTTCAATCTAGGCATTATTAAAAACAACTTGGAATGTAGTTGGAGTTCAAGACTCCTTTTTATGTAATGAAAACTTATTAAATAATCACAGTTTGGGAAGAAATGTACATTTTTGCCATTCGAATTTTTCAAAAATGAGCAAGATTATTCTGAAGCAAAGGTAGCTTATTCTACTGTCAGTCATCAATTCTCAATTTTAGTCACTGAACATTTGTAAGAACTTGCTATTAAAAGCCGGGCATGGGGGCGCATGCCTTTAATCTTAGCACTTGGGAGGCAGAGGCAGGTGGATCTTTGTGAGTTCAAGGCCAGCCTGGTCTACACAGTGAGTTCCAGGACAGCTGGGGCTACAGGGAGACCCTATCTCGAAAAGACAAAAAAAAAATAAAAAATAAAAAATAAAAAAGCTAAACCAAACAAAATTATAAAATAATCTTAACCTGGAAGTCACATGTCAATATTTTGATTATTTATAGTATTTTCTATAAGGCTAAATTAATACCCAATAATATTAAGGAAAACAGTAAGTTGATGCTCACAAAATGTTTAATATTCATAAAAAGAAATGACCAAAAAATGGACTTATTAATACAGGAAAATGTGTGAAACTTGTACTAAAATAGATCTTATGAAAATGTAGTGACTCTAATATGAAGGGCTTAACATAATTTACTAAAATACTTAAAATCTTATTTAGTTTACCGGACTCTGGATAAGGCTTCAAGGGACAAGTAGAATTGTTAAAAATGTACAAAACATGTTTTGATGCCTTTGTAGAAGCTTCATAGCGGTCATCAATTCATAATCTGCAGGTTTTCCTATGCTTATCTGTGGTTCTTAAATGCTTATTTGCAACAATTATTAAATATAAATGTAATTTAGAAAATCTATGCTCTAATAAATTTAATAAAGACAATTGTTAGCAATTTGAAAAGCTTCCAGGAAAAGAAACTACATCTTGCCAAAAATATTAACTATAATCAAAGTAATAAATAGTTTGAAAGGAAAGCTAGAATGGTTTAATTATTTGGACCTTCCAGCCAAGCTGTTATTTATATGGATAGGTGATTTCTATTGGAAGAGACATGCTACAAAGTAATTACTCAGTATTAAAGATTAACGGCTGGCAGAAAAGTTTCAGAAACAGCTACTTTGAGAGCAGAGAGTTAGCTATACAGAAAATTCTGTTTCCATGCAGAATCCTATAGTCTTCAATAGCATAACCAAAGGTTAGCAGTAATGCCAGCAGTGACTTTATAAAGCAATTTTTATACGTAATTTCAATTGTTTACAGGCTAGTTTTAAGATGTTAAGCACATATCAAACAAGTAAAGTAAACATGTTATAATCAAAATGTAACTGGCAAAGTGTTCATTCCACTACAAATGAACACATTATAACTTCTAGTAATGGGTAATAGCATGTTGAGTAAGAGTTTGTGATATTATTTGAATTATAACAAAGTTCTGGAATATTTTAGCAAGAAAAGTTTCCTGATAAAAACATGATCTAAACTCATTTAAAATATTTTTGGGAATAGCTGTCTAGTTACTGCATAAATATCAGGTAAACACATTCTGAGTGGCAACAGTGATAAGACCTGCTTATATTATATTGTACCTGCTTCACTGTAGTGAAACACGAACTGGATATTAAAAAAATAAAACAAGCAGACTAAGAAATTCAAGAACGAACATAGTACTGTATCTCAATGGGACAGGGAAAGCACAGATAAAATTATTATGCTTTGTATGTCCGTCTGACAGCTATATGACATAACTTATTGACAGTGTGATGGAACTGATTATAGAAAACAGGGCAGTCAATGTCAAATAATTATAGATGAACAAATGCCAAGGATTCTCAGCTATGAGTGTGACTTTCAAATATACACATGTGTGCCACAATATGTTTCCAATGTATCAAAAATTTGTTTTTGGACAAAGACAGCTGACATTTACTGTCCTTTAATGCACCTGATATGGTTCTATACCTCTATTCCCTCATTGAAGACCTTACACTTCTCAGTAGGCACCATTAATATCCGCAAAGAAGAGACAACTTGATGAAAAGACTGATTTGCCAATAGTCTGTGGCTGCATGGAGATATCGGGGCTTAAGGGACTCTATGTCACTACTCCATAGGTCCTGGCTACACTGCTTCTCCTGTGCCTCTTATAAAGGGTAGGGAGTTTTAATCAGCCCTGATTCAAATTCCCACATAAGCACAAAGGCCAGGTCAGTACAACAGCAAAAGCATTACACCTGGGAACCATTTGATTATATACAGTATAATACGGCATCAAAAGATAAAGATATCTTTGAAGAAAGGAACTACTATAACTTTCCCTAACTGCTTCTCTCCTACAGTAACTGTCTGAAGCCTATCTGGAATAGGCTGAGTGCTAAAGCTGCAATGCCCTCACTAAGGGGGATTGGAGTTTCATTTTAAAAGTAACAGGAAGTGAGCATGTGACTCACAACCACAAATCCTAGTTTGAATCACACTGTGAGTATAGGGGAAGAAACAGGAAAGGGAAGGAACAGAAGGGAAAGAGGAACTGAGAAAACAGGAGGCATGTAAAAGATGGGGGGCAAGTGCAGGCACGCCTCAGAAAGAAGCGGGAGAGGTGCAGTTCTCCAAGGAGATACAGGGCAGCACCCCCAGATCATCTGCTGGGAGATGGCTACGGGCTAACACATGTGAGCTCTGCATCCTTCACAGCTGCTTATACTCCTGAAAACACAGTGACAGCCAACAAAACCTTCTTTTATATTCTTGGGCCTTGGCTCTGTTTTTTTGCCAGATCTAATATCTGATTGTGTACAAAACAATCTGACAAATGGAAAGGTTCCAGCAACTATTAGTCAGCAAGCTGAATCCAGCATAAGCATCTCATTCTGCTTCTGAAACAGCTTTGGCTTTCAGGTACACACCATAAATAACAGTAACACTTTCAAAGAATGTTTTTATTGACAGGAATCTTTGAATGCAGATTTATCACTGTATTCAACAAAAGATTCAAACAGTAGAGATAGAGAGTAAAATTCGACATGCATTTATTCCAAGACAATATGTATGTATTTTTTCTCACACATGTGATTCTAATACTTGTATACTATATATTTGAAATTTTAACAGAAAAAAATTTTCAAGAAAGATTTTAAGTTTTAAAATTTTAGTCATTTGTTTTGAAATTGTTTCTGAAATTTAGAAGCTTCTGTGGAGCTTTTCTTCTTGTACTGCAAACTGCTAATTTATAACGGTATCAGTATGCCAGATAGCTGGAAAAAGACCATGGTAGACCGACCTGAAGGAGCTTGAACGGTGGTATAGCATAACAAAAACATGTAGAGATTTTTGCATCAAAGATGGAGATTTTATTTGGGATTTTCTGCAGCCCAATAAAAGTGGCTAATGTTGTACTTAACATTTCTTATTAAATAAGCAAAGTAGTATTAATCAGGGGCTGGAGATAATGTAATGTACATGTATGTGTTCGATGCTCTCTTCTTTTTATATCACAGTGGAGGGCATCTGTGTCCATGAAAAAAAACTATTATTACTTAAAAAAAAAAACCCTCTTCTGAGATGGGGGCAAGGGGAAGGAGGTGGGAGGGAGTGGCAATTTATATCTGCCTTGTTAACAGTTCAAATAACTTTAAGCTCTCCTTTATTTTTATAATTATTTTTGCATGCCCATACCCACCGACTGAACACTTTTTACTTGCTCAGTAAATTTTACCTATTTTATTCCTAGTTCACATTCCTGGTAATCAAAGCATGCATTTTCCAGTCAGCTTCCTTTAACTCCTAGTTGACACCCAGGTTTGGACTGTTTGACACAGGAGGAAAATGCTAGACATGTGAGTTTTGCTCTGGGATGAGGACACCATAGAGATCTGTAGTAGTGCTGGGGAGGGACTATCTGTAGAGCTGCAGGGAGATGCTAGAGGCTGACCCTGACTGCTGGACCAATGTGGATGCCTCAAAGCTTAGGATGCTCTGTGCATCTTATTTTCATTGGATCATTGCCAGTATCCACTATGCAAAAGAAAATTTCCTTTCTCCATTCATATCTCAGAGAGTCAGGTCTTAACACTGGGATTTTAGAAATAGAGTTCATTCTACTACACATAGTAAACTGAAAAGAGCAGCGGAGTTGGTAAGTGCTCTGGGAATTTTCTATTTTAACTGTAATTTACAATTATTTTTAAGATCAAATGCTTCTAAATAAGCAATAAAGGAAAGACTCATTTTCAGCACAGCCTTTATGTGTAAAAGATGAGTATTAAAACATTTACACTAGAAATGACAGCACCACCTAGAACTTACTTCAAAATACTGGAGCTGGCTCCTCCCTAAACTAAAAGAGGTGAGATCCTGCAGTGAGGCAGGGAGGATATATTCAAAGTTCTCCACACTGGACGGACGGTCTGTTACAGTAGTCACTATACTTCCCTAACTTAAATTTTTTTCACTTGAAAACTTGTTTAATACTATGGAGAAATGAGGAAGTTTTACATTACCTCACCACTTTCCCTAAGTTAACTGAGTCACTTAAAAGAAATACTGTGCAGCAGAGGCAGCCATGTGCCTGTATATCCCAAATCTAATTGGCTATTGGCTCTCCCCTTGGAGAAATAACCCATGGCTGATGCTACAAGCTTACATCCTCTACAGGTTAGGAGATGTTATAAGCCACAGTAAGACCCTGTCATATTTAACAGGGGGGAAAATTGTAATTCATGGATTAACATATCCAAACATGTGTCTATGCTAAAGTAACCTACCATAACTATTAGTGCTGCTTAAATACCTATATATCTAATTGCTTGTTCTTCATTAGTAGGATCGAAAGGTTATTCCTGGACAAACTGTCAGCCCATGAAAGGAAACAGCCAGAATTGACCAGAGTCCAAGTCAACAGCTCCAGAGAGAGTGGACTGTTTTACCTCTCATCCACCTGTGCCCCTTTTCTAAGCCTAGGGAACAACCTGCGGAAGAGGGGGCGTGGTAGAATGTAAGGGCTGCGATTGGGGTGAATGGTGAAACTACAGCAATGTAGTCTGGACACTCATTTGATCAACTTGATTGAACAAACAACCTGTCACCCCCCACTGGATGGTGGGGCTGTAGGTGTTTGGGCACAACAGCCTGCAGATAGGTTTTGCATGAAGGATGCTTGTACTCATGGATTATCACTTATAGCTAAAAATGAAAAAAAAAAAAACTGAGAGAAAGATGCAGGACAGTTATGGCAGAATGCATGATCTGGGATGGGGTGGGGGTGGTGGGGGAGGGAAAGGGAAATAAGCCTGAACTGAATTGGAAAAAATGTATGAAATGCACAAAGCATCAATAAAAACTAATTTAAAAAAAAAATAAAAGACAAAATGCAGACCATGTCTAACATTTTTACAACTTCAGATATTTTAAGCAAATATATAATACATCTTTAATTTCATTTTGGAACTCTGAACACTACCATTTTACTATAGTTTCTTTACTATATAAAATAGTCTAATACTCTTCAAACTATTTCCTCACAACAGTGATCTATTACAGTATTAATAATAAACTAAGGCTAAGTAAATGACATGGTAACTAGAGAAATAATTGACTTTATTCACCACTCAAAGTGACTGACAGTAGATAGCAATTAGTTGGATGCCCCTGACGACAACTGTGGATAGTCAGCTATGATATCCTGAGGCTGCTGGCTCAGTTTCCTATTCGTTGTGGTACTTGCTTCTTCTTGTACCTATGTATTCAAATTGCCACCTCCCACTTGTTATAATCTAGTCCCCCAAAGCATAAAATTCATACATTTTCTAAAATAGAACAATGAACCAAAAATTATTTTATTAATCCTCTGATGGACTACTTACAAGTAAATTGAATCATTAGCTTAATTCCGGTAGGCTTTCCCATAATATCCATGGAACTGCATCCACCAGCCTGTTAGGAGCTGGGGTATTACAATATACTCTGCAAGCTAAGCAAGATGACTCACAGCAAATGAAGAAAAATGGATTGAAATGGAATAAAATGAAGTGCTATAAAAATCAACTTGTAAAATTCACATGTGATGAAAGATGGGCACTTGCTATAAAAGCCATGCCTTGAAATCAGAGATGCATTGTTCTACAACTAGAATCAAACACATCCGATGGTAATTAAATTCAAGGTTAAAATGCTATTACTCAATATTCAAATGGCAGCAAATCCTCTGGCTATGATTACCAGCCTACTTAACAGTTTTGTAGTTACGCTGTGATCACTGAAATTACTCTCTTTTTTCAATTTTAATCTAGCAGTTAGTAGTCATAGAATCTTAGAGTTAAGAAAAGATTTTTATTTTATGGGACAATCATCTCATTTTCTTGATCAAGAACCGAAGGCTTGTGGAATGTGAGTCTTGCCACTCCTTTACATGTTTGCCCCCCAACAAAGATCACTTTATTCTTTTTTTTTTTTTTTTAATTTTTTTTAATTAATTTTATTTATTTCCGTATGTGTATGAATGTACTGTCTGCATGCAGGTCTGTGCACCCGTGTCGTGCAATGCTGCGGAGGTCAGAAGAGGGTCTCGGATTCCCCTGGAACTGGAGTTCTCCTGGATTTGGAGTTTCAGACGGTTCTCGGCCGCCATGTGGGCGCTGGGGATCGAACCCGGGTCCTCTGTAAGAGCGGTCGGCGCTCTTAACCGCTAGGCCATCTCTCCAGCCCCACTTTATTCTTTTGAAAGTTTCCTTTCTGAATAAGAAATTTAACTTGTGCCTTGTATAGATGGATGGATGGATGATAGATAGATAGATAGATAGATAGATAGATAGATAGATAGATAGATATTGTGACCACACACATATACAGAGAATATTTTAAGAAGTAA
This sequence comes from Rhizomys pruinosus, assembly GCA_009823505.1. Lineage (NCBI taxonomy): Eukaryota > Metazoa > Chordata > Mammalia > Rodentia > Spalacidae > Rhizomys > Rhizomys pruinosus. The sequence goes on along the minus strand of VZQC01001768.1, from coordinate 808,336 downwards.
AAAATCTGGGATTTCTTGAAAAAGTGTTTTAAACCTTTACAGTCTTTAAAACAATATGTAACAGACAGTTAAAATAAGATGTACCAGTTGTTCTAAAACAGGTCTTAAAATGAGAAGCGAAGATAAGCAAAGGTTTTTCTCTTCCAATTTCAGAAGTTTATGAAAATCGAAAGAATATAAAGAAGAAAACTTAATTGAGAAATATTCCAAGATGCCATCCAGTACATTTTTAGTCACTTCTAGTTAGTTAGGGATGATAAAATCAGTATGAAGCTGAGCTAACACAGAGAGTGTGAGGTATTACAATGTGAAAGTGAAAGTGCCTAAAAATAAAAGATTTTAGAAAGAAAAAGGCAAAATCAACCCATAGGCTTGTGGCCTTGCTGTGAAGCAACCTGGCTGCACTAAATATGGAAGCATTTCTGCTCTTTAACCTGAATACAGCAGTTAAAGCATGTGACAGCTTTTCACGTAGTTAAGTGATACAATGGGTTACCCATTGTATAAAAATTATAAAAAATTATAAAAATCATTTGAAGGTCATTTTGGCCACATATCCATTTTACTTTCAAAATTCATTTACTGACATTACAATTTGGGGACAATTGGCTAGGAAATTTATTTCAATATGTATATTACAGGTGTTTATGAAAGATACCATCTGCATCAGTTAAGTCTTTCTAAATAAGACACTTATAAGCACTCTAAGTTTGGTGGTGTAAAGACTGGAGTTACCTGATGAGCTAAGGGAAATAGGAGAGCCTGAGCTGAGCTGAGAGCTGAGCTGGGTGTAGCGAGAGGAGCAGCAGCAGCAGCAGCAGGAGCACAAAGCAATTCATTTCCAGGGAGTTCCCAGAACTTGTTAGCAGGGGCCCAACCCCACCTGCCCTAGATCACGACCTGAAACTCCAAAAGTGATGATGGCCAGCAAGCAGGAAGACAAGTCAAAAAATTCCAAAATTGATTTCCTCTTCACTGTTGGAATAACAAATTTCCTCTCCATTCTTTTGCACTCTGACACTTTCTTCCCACCCTTTCAGGTTAAAATAAAGGCTTTTGTCAACACTCAATGTTGCTAGTTTAAAATATGTTGTGAGAAATTATGTAGCTGGCAGCGTTCAGTAAATATGGCTAAAATTAGAGATATGTTTCAAATAAAATGTTTGAAAGATGTGTAGATTGTTATCTTCCAATCAGAAGAGTTTTCTACAGGATCAGCAGGGCCATGGACATGTATGTAGCTACAAGTCCTCTTCATGAATCAGGGATGCTGAAGGAAAGCAGCAGCTGGGGAGGTTAACTGGGCTCTACCTGCTCTGAAGGAGGTGCGTTTCTGGACTGAGAACAGGCATGTAATAGCTCTTTCCTTCCCGACCTCAACAGTGCTTCGCTTACACGCCACATGAAAAACTGCAGCCCTGGGCTAGTTGTTCAAAGGCTGCATTGTCCTTTGCAAGTGATCTCTAACTGGGATAACAAAGACGCAAAGTTATCGCAAGTCACACTATGGCTTCGTTGTGTCACACGTCCATTGTTTTAAGGAATTTTACATTTAAAAGATTTGGCAATGCTAAACCAAAATACTACAGCTCAGGGTGCAAAATAAAGACTGTTAATTATAATCTCTATTTTCTAGCTTAAGTGGAAAATTAAGAGAAGAAAGGAATTCTACTCTAGGAATCACGCGTAGAGAGTAAGGAACGTGAAAGCTTTTATTTGTAATATACTGTGGGCTCAAAAAAAAATCTACTTGCACAATATACATTTTAGGAGAAAAAGGTTTGGACAGAATATGGTTACTATCTCTGTGCAAATTCCATTTTCTTTTTTTTTTTTATTAATTTTTATTTTTTATTTATTTCTGTATGTGTATGAATGTGTCTGCATGCAAGTCTGTGCACCCGTGTCGTGCAATGCCGCGGAGGTCAGAAGAGGGTCTCGGATTCCCCTGGAACTGGAGCTCTCCTGGAATTGGAGTTTCAGACGGTTCTCGGCCGCCATGTGGGTGCTGGGGATCGAACCCGGGTCCTCTGCAAGAGCGGTCGGCGCTCTTAACCGCTAGGCCATCTCTCCAGCCCGCAAATTCCATTTTCAAGGACATCTGCATGGTGATAAACTTAGCCCATTCTGAGTTTTGTTCAGAAACAAGAGAGCAGATACTGACATTTCCTTATCAGAAGAACTATGAATACATCAAATAAAGAGATGAATACAAAGGTGGGACTTGTAACTCAGTGGAAGAGTACTGGCCTAATGTGCTGTAGGTCCAGGGTTTGATTCAGAGGTGGAGGAGGAGGTGTGGTGGCAGAGAGAAGATAAGAGAGAGAAAAGAAAAGGACTGGGAATAGCTTCATACTGGGCTAGGATAAAAATTAGATTCATTTATCTTCATACTCCTCAGAAACTTAACGGGTTCCCAGGGATTGGTTTCCCATCACAGCTGGAAGAATTCTGCACTTCTTTTTAAAACAGATAATACATTTAAAGATATTATGTGTATGAATGTGGTGCTTGAATGTATATAAGTGTACCTGTGAATACAATGGCCAATGGCTGCCTAGGCAGAATAGGGCATTGGATGCCCTGAAACTGGAGTTACTGAAGGTTGTTAGTTGTCATGTGGGTACTTGGAACTGAACCTGGGTTCTTTGTAAGAGTAGCAACTGTTTTTAATTTCTGAATCATCTCTCCAGCCCCAAATTCTGCACTTCTACTCAATATAATGACTGCAGCATGTAGTCACGGCTAGATACTCTTATCAGTGGCCACAGCTTTATCAAAGTATGGTTCTCCCTTCCCCAGCAACTGCCAACAGCTGCTCCGTAAAGGGTGAAATGAGCATAATTTGTCAAACTAGCATAGCTATGTAGCACTGTTTCACTCTGTCCCGTATAGCTTTAGATATCACTCTGTAGCACTGACCCCTACGATCTCCTACTGGATCTCAGTAGCAGGTTCATCGTTTCTGTGGCTCTGCACTGCAGTGAACAGAGAACTGGAGTGCTGTCAGCAATGGGCATTTTGTCAGAGTTGCTATAATCTGCGAGTCAATCAGGCTTAATTGGTCCAATAAACAAAAACATTACATCAATTATAAAATCTCCAGAATTGCTGTCATGTTTTCATTGATTAATTCCTACTCATTACTCAACAAAAAGAGTTTTGCAGCAAGAAATAAACCAATGTAAATGACATCCAATACCCTCCAAGCCAGGTGTCTAATTATAGCCTCCCTCTCCCTCCCACCTCTGCAATATTAGCTGCAGAAACTACTGTTGCTGGTGCCAACCAGCATGTGCTTTATTTTAGATGTCACTTTTCCTAGAGGAAAATGTCTGGAAGAAAATAAAAGTCTTAGATAAGAGAAATTGGCAGAGACATCAATAATTTGGTTAATTTATTACACACACAATAATGACCTAAATTTATCATTGAATCATGTTTAATACCTGAGTTATCTCCTACTAAAGAGATTTAATATCCTCCAATTAAAAATGCCAAGCTCAATCATTTCCATAGCTTTTTGAGGGCATGATCATTTAAACACAAATCTGGTGCCTCTATCCCACCAGACTTACTTACTTGGTAGTGGCTGCTAGTCTCATCAATTACGGTGAATGCACAGTCTCTTAGAACCTGCGCTACTCCTGCAGCCCTGTGTCTTTGCCTTTGCTCATGATGGCCTATCAGCAGCCACCGTGCATTCCGTTAAACTGCCACCATATTCTGCTTTTCATGCTGCTTTTACTTGAATTTAGTGATGGATCTGGCTACTTTGTTCTTCTTAATACTCCACACTGCTACCTTAGCCTCACCAGAAACACTGGGTGTGTGGAGGGGGAATTCTTACCTCCTTGCCTGTTTCCATAGTACCTAGGGTTCCCTCAATAAAACATATTCCCTCGGCTCATTAACATAAGCTTAGACTCTTCAAAGGTAAGGAATCTTACCTGTATGTAGGCAGAACCTACTACAAAGTAAATGATAAATCTTGGAAACTTCATAAAGGAAGAAGCAAATGGATGACAGAAAGTACTTTCATAGAGCTAACATATGGGCTTCTTTAACAAGTTTGAGAGAGAGAGAGAAGCAGGAGAGAGAGATAACTTATAGTCAAGTCTTCTACTTCAATGATTAGCCTCAGTCTGTTAGATAATATCTGTATTATAATTATTTGATAATGAATTAATCAAGAAACAAATATTCAAAATTGGTAACTATAATTTAACATAAATATAATAGCTTCTGGGTAAATTTAAATAACAAAAAGAGTATACACACGTGCCTTAGTTACTTCTCAGAAAAAGAATTATCAGAATGTGGCAAGGGCTAGTAAGCTGAGTCAAAGAGGTCACTACTGTCAACTCTGATGACCACAGTTTGATTCCCAGACCCCACACAGTGGAAGAGACCCAACTCCTACAAGGTGACCTTGGACCTCCATGTGCAAATGCCATGTAAAATTTTGTGGCAAAATACTGGCAATCACTAAAGTAATATAGGAGTTCATTCTACTAATATGTCAATTTTTGGTTTGGTCTGAAATTTGTCCAAGTATATTTCTGAGAAAATATCAATAATTAAACATAAATATTGAGCTACTTAAGGAAGAGTCAACAGAATGCACTGGGAAACCCAAGAAGCAGCACAGAGAGGAACACCCAATTAGGTCTGAAAGATTAAGGCAGGGATTAGAGAAGGCACCAAAGAAAGGATGACTTTTGAGTTGTGTCTAGAAAAACAGAGGCTAGGAAAGAAAGAAGGGAAGCAGCTCCCAGGCTGAACAAATGACCCACATTAACAGGCCAGAGGGCTTTATTCATATTGGATTTCTTAGTTGCATTTCTAGGTAGTTACTGCCTGGGTATATCACTTTTAGCCATCATTCATTTAGCCACAGGGTCTGAGGTATTACTGTGAGGCTTTTACTGTATGTGGTGGGTAGTACTAGGACTGCCATAGCAGTCTTTAAACACGGTTAAAAAGAGGGGACGGAAGAAGAGCAGGAACATCTTTGTGATTCTAAGCGCAGGCCAAACAACACTTAAGACATGTTAGGCTGAAGATACTACAAAAATGACAAAGAATTCTACCAAAACCAAAAGACAACTAAAGAGACAGCAGTCACCAGGGCCCTGGCTAATCAACCTGTTTGCCATGATAAAGCCAAAAGAATCTACTGAACATTTTATTAGTGGGTATCCTGGGAGAAGCAAAACAAAGAGGAAAAAAGGTCAGAGTTTACAAGAAAAGTAAGATTATTCTTTTCTAAACCTCTCTGGGGAATATAATCCATGCACTGTTATTGGAGTTTTATAACATCAAGTTGGTCTCACTGCAAATGAAGCAAAGTTAAACATTGTGGCTCATAGATGATTTACTTAATGTCTGATCTCTCCTCTAGACTTCTAAAAAATGATGAGCCACTGAGGAACTTGCAGCTTTGAACAGGGGCTGGAACCCCCATGCTCACAAGTAGTGATCATATATGCCAACAGCAACAGACATCTAGAGGTGTGGTTCAGCTCCCATGTCTTCCTGTATTGCTGGCCCCTCTAGAGGTGTGCTGCAGCCAGCCACAGGGGTCCACAGCTGACTAGGCACCCCTTCTCAACTCCACATCCAGTGACTTGACTTTGGTAGCCCGCAATCAGTAACAAAAGGAGGGATTCACTCCACAGGAATGAGCAAATCTTGACAAATCAGTATTCTCTCCACTCCAAACTGTTAAACATCAGCATACCACTGTCTATCCCACCTGACAAACACGAATTCAATGTGACAATCTCATGACAATGGGTGACTAAAAACTGGATATGAATAATATTGTAATAAAATTATATGAGAATATGAGACCTTAGTTTTAAAAACTGAGTTTAGCAATCTTTTGGCAAGCATATCAGTTTGGATGCCTCTTATAAATCAAATGATTTGAAACTTGCAATGCAATTTGTCCTGCCTAAGTGATAGGTCAAAATATATATAGTTTCTCCTAGAGTCAGCAAAGAGGGAAGCACACACCATTTCTTGCTTATACATGTAGCTGAGGTCAAATGACAGAACAGGTGTACAAGCATAAACTGTTATTCTGGGGATATGAAGCTTTAATCTCCCAGCAATATAAGTCATTATTCATAAGCAGTAAATCTAGTTTTCCAATGAATCAAGTTCTTTGCTTTTCAAAGGAAATTCACTAATGTATTTTTCTGGCAAATAATATCTTTCTATAACACATGTTAGTTTAAAAAAAAATCAGACAATATTTTTGGTTACTATGAAATTAACCAGTGTAGAATATTTAGTTGCTTTGATGGAAAAGACCTAGTTCATGCCCCAATAAGTTCACCCACAGTAAGAATCTAAATATATTTTATCATTATGAATAGAAAGGAATAATCATAATATGATCACATAACAATTCACTGTCTTAAAAAAAAAACAAAGGAAGCAGACACATTTAAAAAGAAAGCAAACAACTTGGATATTTAAAAGTGAATGTAATGCTAAATTTTTCAAATTTCTTTTCTATCATTTACCTTACTGATTTGTCTAAATACCAAAAGGTAATTTTCTACTCTACTTTTCTTCTCTTTAATCATTCCTTCATTTTCCCTTATTTCATCGATCAGGGGTATTCATCAATGATTTAACAACCTATCAATTTCATCAACAAATTTTTGTTTAAATATTAACAAACTTTAAACTTTAGTAAAACACATCATTAGTTAAAGATAATGACATATTTATAAGTACAGGCTTAAACTTTTTTTTTTTTTGTCTTTTTGAGACAGGGTCTCCCTGTAGCCCCAGCTGTCCTGGAACTCACTCTGTAGACCAGGCTGGCCTTGAACTCACAAAGATCCGCCTGCCTCTGCCTCCCAAGTGCTAGGATTAAAGGCATGTGCCACCACGCCCGGCAGGCTTAAACTTTTAAATGACTTAGAGCTCCTTACATCGATTTGTTGTTAAGTTTAATGCTTGTGCTAATCATGAATTTCATGGCATCCCAGAAGCTACCCCTACCGATACAGTATATAAAGTTCAGTGTTCTAAAGTTTAAAAATCCATTTAAGTGTGGCCTTTTCTCCCAATCTACACCCTGGATACATTTCAAATTTCTCAGGTGTTCTCTGCTGCACAGGCTCCAGATTTCCCACATTCCTCATCAGGACTGAGTTTTCTTCCTTTCTCTGCCATACCTGGTGTGTGGTAACAACACATGAGCCAATCTTATGCCTAACTCTTTGTAGCTCTGTGATGTAATCATTTTTTTGTCATTTTATTGAAGCTTCTACTTCCCTAGTCAGTAATTTACTCCCTTATATGATAATCTGCAGCCATAGTTCTATGAAGTAGCTGTTGAAAGGAGAGATGGGAAAGATGAAAGCCTTACCACTGAGCTGCAATTTCATTGACACTGTTGTCTACATGTGCTTCCTCCTATCCACCCCAGTCTCTTTACTGAAGTACTGTATTTAACCATTCCTTCCCAGATAAATGCCTGGCTCACTTTCTTCTTCATGATGAGCCTCATTCTGAGGAATGGGACCCAGAACCAAGAAAGCACAAGAAAACTACCAGTGCTTATGTTTACACAGCATAGTATTTCCTTTTCTATAAACGTCACAACTGTCATTAGAAGTAATTAAGGCAGATGCGGGGCTGGAGAGATAGCCTAGCGGTTAAGAGCACCGACGCTCTTGCAGAGGACCCGGGTTCGATCCCCAGCACCCACATGGCGGCTGAGAACCGTCTGTAACTCCAATTCCAGGAGAACTCCAGTTCCAGGGGAATCCGGGACCCTCTTCTGACCTCCGCGGCATTGCACGACACGGGTGCACAAACCTACATGCAGACAGTACATTCATACACATACAAAATAAATAAATAAATAAATAAAAATTAAAAAAAAAAAAAAAGAACTGTCTGTAACTCCAATTCCAGGAGAACTCCAGTTCCAGAGGAATCCAAGACCCTCTTCTGACCTCCACGGCATTGCACGACACAGGTGCACAGGCCTACAGGCAGACAGTACACTCATACACATACAGAAATAAATAAAATAAAATAAAAAAAAACAGTGAAAATGAGGAAAGTGAATCCATAGGTCACTCAGAAAATGAATAGTGATTCTGGGCTTTAGAATCAGGCTTGCTCATTCCCAGAATGCATGCATACCACAGGACTAACACAGCTGGAATTATCAGCATGGAAATATGGAATTCTCCAAAAAAAATGTGGTTTGCATCAAGACAAATTTGTGAGAACACGGACACACTTGCAAATATACAAGATGCACATCCATACATTCCTCCTGTGAACAAGAATCAAATAATAATTATGTTTTGATTAAAAATATGTCTATAGTAATGTTTGAGGCCTGAAAATGTTATATTATTATATTCAATAAAAATTTCAATTTTTCAGGTAGTATATACTAATGTGACCTTGTCAGTGGGAAAAACAACCTTCTTATCCTTGAGAATTACAGAAAAAGTAGACAGATTAGGGAGAATTGTGTGTAAATAAATCAAGTCATTTTTAGGGTAACTTCTCAGGCTAATATGGATTGTCCAGCACATTCCTCACATCTGTGACACATTCTAGATGACAACTATTTAAAGAACAGATATTGGTCAAAGTATTTCATAAAAGGGTAATCTGCCTAAGGTGTAACATGCTATTTGTACACGGAAACTACAAGTGACAATCTCAGAAAAGAGTAGGAATACTTTCTCTGACAGTCTTCTTCTTTAAAGCATATGCTGGAATATTATTTTAGCTTGATGTTATACAAAGTATATCTAAATATAAAGCACAAGTCAGGGAGACTACTGGTTTTCTTATTTTAATGAACCAGAAAAAGAGTTTCAGAAAATCATAGAAAACTGATTACAGAACTATCTTAGGTTGCTCCATTGTAATAGATAACCAGGGAGTCAACTGATTAGAAAGAAGACGCTTCTCCCACTTCACATAATTCTAGAATTTTACTTCTTCACATGAGGAACAAGTGGTGAAATTGGGCTCAGAAACAATTGCATCCACTTTTTCTTTAAGGGCATGTTTCCCCTTCGATGCTCTGGCGGCTTGCAGGGCTGTATGGGCCATACCTGCGATGGCTTTACTGACTAATGGGTAGAACAGATCTTACTCCAAAGCAATAGTTTTCCAGTGACTCACTTGTGTCCTGGGTTGACTTGTGGCTACAAGTCACAAAACCATGATTCAGTCTCTCCACTAAAACACTGAAATTTGCTGGAAGAAGATAAAATATTTTTTGAGAAAAAGTTATAGTTAGTGGATAATTTTTTTAACTGATTAGTTTTGCACTCTTTAGTCTTCCATTGTATAATAGATGGATTTTGATATTCAGTTTATTCCACATTTTGGATGAAAGCATCACATATATTGAATTCTAATAAAAATAGCATTTTAATGGAATGTGCATTTGACAATGGAGGAAAACAATGCAAGCTTAATTCTCCATAAAATTTAAGTGCATATATATATATTATATATATGTAATATATATATATATAATATATATATATATATATATGTTTGTTTATTTTTAGACCAAGTTTGCCTGTAGATCCAGGGAATTTAATCAGGTTGGCCTCGACCTCATAAAGATCTGCCTGCTTTTATTTTTAAACTTCTTGATAGCTTAAATAAATTCTTTAAAATATTTTAGAGTATTTTGGAATAGAACGAAATTGTAATTTTACTGTCTAATTACTACATTAATATCACAGTAAGCTACATAGTGTTTAGGCCAAGTTCATTAAGGTAAGGGTAGTATGGGCTGAGCTTGTACTAGAGCAGAGGAACCTGGCTGTCAAGTCCTGGCCTCAAGCCAAAAGGCTATTTCCCTCACAGGCAGTTGAGCAGGGAAGCAGACTCGCCTTTTCTGCTCTTTCATAGATTGTCTCCTCATTTGTTCAGTCAAGAAGCACATATTGAAAGAATCTACACACACACACAGAGAGAGAGAGAGAGAGAGAGAGAGAGAGAGAGAGAGAGAGAGAGAGAGAGAGCGCCAACCTTTAGCAGAACAATGAAGCAGAATTTTGTCTCTTAGTAGTTCTCTTGTACAGTAAAGCTGGTAGGTAGAATTTTCCCAAAATATAATCATCTGAGAAAATGTGTGAAAATCATAGGCGAGGTTTCCATAAGAGCAAAGATAGTAAAGTCATCTAAAAACATTATAGTTTTTACTCATCTAAATGGGAATAATATAAATGTTTATATCTGAAAAGAAATAATACTCAAATCTGTTCAGGCATGTGAGGCTGCTATTAATAAATTTTCTTACAACATATGCCTGGTGTTAGTCTTCATAATCAAAGCAGACTTCATATGGTATGAAATATAAATTTAGAGGGTGATAGTTGAAAATACAAAGAGATTTGCTTTATAAGTGTAAAGAATGAAGAAACCCTGAATACTGACAAAAGCTTTGAAAGTGTTTTAAATGTTGTCATTAATCTCCAGATGCACAAAATTAAGTATGTAATGTTAAGTACAAATGAGTGACGGCTCTGTCACACAGCCATGAGAAATGTGAAGAGTTTAGCAATTGATCATCATGGCCGTACACAGGACAGACCAGCAAGACTCCATACTCAATCAGCTCTTGATTACGCACTCATCAATAATCTTGTCTATATCTTTCACCCTCCATTAATCCCCATCTAGAGAGCAATCAATTGACCTCTTCCACTTAAAATGAGGGAGCAGGCTTCTCTCATGAAACTCATCTTTTCCTTGACGTTAGCAACTGATGCAGCATTGCCCAGTTGCTCTGTGTGATGTATACTGAGATGACTTGGGAGGGCCACACAGGGGGACTTCGGAGCTTTTGTGAACCCTGTACTTTGAAGTCAGTGTTCTCTTCCCATCTCTGTCACTGTCTCAGCCCCTTTCAAAATCACGTGTTGGAGTAAGATGGAGCAAGCTTAGCTCTCGGAGTCCCCTGATGAGGGGGTGAGACACTGACATTACAGAAGAAAGAAATGAACATGAGACTGGAATGGTTTTTGTTAAGGAAGACAGCTATCTGCCTCTGATACTCTCATGCAAGAGGATAATTTATATAAAGGAGATAATTTAAGTGTTTGCTTTACAAGTGTTAATTCTTTATTTTCATACTGTCAACCATAAAGTAGACTTAAACAGACTTAGAAGTATACTAAGCAATCTAATCCAAAAAGCTTATGTCCATGCATCTCCCTAATGGAATACACATAAAATATATATTCATGTCAACAACTGAACAACTGTTCCTGAATAAGGACTTTCAAGCACCACCAAGTGTCAGTCCATTCTCAATCCATGGACTTAGTTTAGGTGGTTATTAGAGGAAACAGTGAGGGATGCTGTGGAAACCCCGCCCATACCTGCCTGGGGAGGGGAACAGCCAACAGAGGCTCCGATAGCAGCTGACCTTGGTGTGGCTCCTCTTTTAGAAAAGTCTTTATGAGATGATGAAATGGGCCATGAAAGCAAGGATATGCGTTTTTAAAAACTCCTGGGAGACAAGGACTAAGTCAAAAGAATAGTGGAGGGAGGCCCAAGAGAGGTATGCCAAGGCAAAAACGTGCGTCATTTCCCAATTCTGGTGTAGGGAAAAGAACTTCTTGTGATCTCCAGGGAGCATCTGAAAGGAATTACATTTGTGCAACTGCACAACACTTATGATAAATCAGTATTCAAAGTGATTATAACCAATAGCAAAAAAATGCAAAGAAATGAAGACATGAGTATTGTCATTGGCTCTATTTTACTCAAACAAAAAGCTTTTTCTTACCCTTCTATTTTCCTTACCCTTCTGTTCCTTCTCTACTTTGAAGAGAAATACAGCCAATATCTTCAGGAATAATAAAATCAAGCATCTAAAACTTTAAATTTTATAGCTTTACAAAATTTAGGAGTTAAAATAGCAATAATTCTTCACTTTAAATATAATATTGATGGACGGAAGAGATGGCTCAATCATTAAGAGCAGGAGCTCTTAATCCGGACCCAGGTTTGGTTCCCAGTACCCACATGGTGGCTAACAACCAACCATAACTCAAGTTCCAGGGTATCCAACACCCTTTTCTGACCTCCACAGTCATTGTACAACATGGGTGCACTTACATGTGGGCAATACACTCATACACAGAAAATAAATAAAATCTTAAAAAATATACTGGATGTAAAAAAATGCTGAATGTAAAACCATGAAAACAGTTGGTAGTTTATGCTTATGAATTTTTTTCATTTATACAAAAAAGGAAGTATTTTAAGTAGCCCAGATTTGCATGTGAGACAACTATCATTCATGGTAACTTGTGTCTGATCACATACCCTAAGGACTAAATACCAGCAGTGTGACTTTGATCTAACTACCTTAGACTCACCCCCTACATGTTTCTACAAAAATAACATGCTTTTAATGTTGTTATACTATGTATATACAAGAACAAAAGAGTTAAGATTTAAGAAATAGAGTTCAACATCAAAATTACATTTTACTAAATATTAACAAGCTTTTAATTCACAGAAAAATAATAACCACTAAGGTAAAGAAATCTTATGTTTTTCATTTTTGCTTAGTTGTTTTTGCAAAGAAATAAATATAAATTCAACTATTCTAGCCAAGTTTTCTGCCTACTGAGTACAAATTAAAAACAATGACAATTTAGTGTACCTAGCTGATGAAAATAACACTTTACAACTACTTACTTTGCAAATTTTAGCCCTATTTTCTTTTACTATCAAGTGTTTTCACTTTCTACAATGAATTATATGGATTTATACTATTGGCTTCTGAGCTCTGTGACGTTTCATTATATCATAACTTGGCAAGATAAAAATGTCTGATATAATAATCTGTCTTCTTCATTATAAATTAAGGGTTTGTATAAACACTCCTGTCGTTCTCTTGGGTGGCTAGGCTCCACCCTTGCACATGATTATGAGGCGGGGCTGAAAAACTCATCTCCTGATTATGGTAATAATGAAGGATTCTGAAATCTATTAGAACCCATGAACAGTGAGCTTCAATCAATGAATGAGGACAGGGCATGATCCCTGCCCTCACAACACCCAGTCAAGGCAAGCACAGAGGTTAAAACAAAAGGCTTAAACGACAGTCCATAAAGGAGCACGGACACAGGCAGTGCATCACCCAGACAACAAGAATAAAGACCTTGACAGTAGCAGGAGATAATATTAGGGAATGATCTCATTGCCTGGGAAGAGTCACCTTCATGGGCTTCCTAAGTCAGTGTCTGGTCTATCTTCCTTTCAACTCCAAACTCCCAATTTATCTAACAAACAACTAGCCCAAGCTTAGTGATTTTTCATGCATTTGCTCTCCCCTGATGCCTGTATCCCCCAGCCCATTGGTGGAAAATCCCAGGATTTTCTGTTCTTTCACAGCCCTCTCCTACTTTCTCCAGTTGACACCCACTTCCCTTCTTTTCACTGTTAAGTTTCTTTATGGAGTTGTCTAAACCCGTTGAGTCTTCATGACCAACTCCCAACATACTAGTGACTCATCATCTCAGAATTTGGCTCACAATCTGGATTCTGTTCCCCCTGCCTTATTTCCTCACACTGCTTTCAAAGATGACTTATGACCTTTCACTGCCAGTGTCCAGGGTCCTTTCCTCCTTTCTGTCACTGCTGCTGCTTTGGCCCATGACTGATCTCCTTCTGAATGTTCTCTCTTTTGCATTTGATGATAACTCTGTCCTCATTTTCCTACTATTTATTAACTTACTCATTCTCTGTTACTTTTTTTATTTCACCTCTTTCTGGATGGTGATAAGAGAGAAAGTACTAAGGTCAATCTGCAGATCCATTCTTCCCTGGGGATTTCCATTCTGTAACATAACACTAGCCTCTGTTTTTCCATAATCAAATGTGTTGCATTCCCACTGGTTATTGTCCCTAAGGAGTGTTTCTCATGGCAAAAGACAATTTTTCAAACCTCAATTAGCCAAGGTCTAAACCTTAGGGTTACAGTCTGACAACTTTCTTATATACATACTGGAAAATTTTTGCCTGTTTTTTAAGAGCTACTATTTTTCAAAGCACGTATGCTTTCATAAAGTACATGTGAGTAAGCTCTGTGATTTTATTGTTCAAGATGGGTGACTGTGAAAATTAGGAACTAGTTTCATATTATTAGAATGACTAATAGATTAGTCAGAAATGACAGCAGCCTTTCTAATTCAGTTACTTCCTCCAGGCATAATAAAGTAAGAACTTTCTTCAGTAATCACAGATAAAATCCCAACCTAGAGTTTTGATTAGTTGTCCATGTAAGAATCACTAAAAGGCAAAGTTTTTCTTTTTCTCTTTTCATTTCTTTTTTTTTTTTTTTTCTTGTTTGTTTCTTTTGAGTCAGGGTCTCTCTGTAGCTTCAGCTAAGTCTGTAACCAGGCAGACCTGAATTCATCTCAGAGAACTGCTTTCCCCTATCCTAAATGCTGCCCCTTAGGGAATATGCCACCATACCTGGCTTTTTCCTTAATTTTTAAATGAAACATTACACTCATCTATTCATTCATAAAATAATCAGAAATAAATTTCCAGTTATTCTAGTCACTAACTCATCTAGAGAGCCTAGCATTTTGTCAATGTTGGTTGTATACATTTTCAAGTGTGAATCTAGGCAGAGCAGGTGACTTACACAGGTCAAAACCCAGCTCTGTAAACTGGTACAAGGATAAATACATGCAACAGCTGGAAATAATTGCACAGTAAGCCCTGGAGAAAGGCTATTTAGGCATTTGAAATGTCTCTGGAGCTCTGGAGCTCTGTACTTCACTTGGTGTAAACAAACCTGCTCAGGAGTGAGCCCAGGGGAAGGTGTGAGGGTGGGGACTCATGCTGATGGGCTCTTGATACCCACGCAGGAAAACCCCTTCATGTCTCTTCAAATCTCTCCCTTGGTTTATTTCAGCAACCACTGTTTTCTGTTCCACCATGTCCTACAAAGTCTAATACAACCCTACTCTGGCAGGCATGGTGTTTAACCTGTCTCCTCAATCTCTGTCTTACATGGTTCAATCCTCTGTGGAGAGCATCAAACACAGTGTAGTTCTTTACAAGAAGAACACTTGGTGCTGGGTATATGTTTAAAAACAGGCACTGGTTGGTAATCCTCCACTAACAATTACCATCAAAACCAAATGAAATAGGGGCAAAAACACAGTGATTTCTTCAGAACCACTGTAATTTTCTTAATTGACTTCTATTTTTGTTATTATGGATGTGATCACATGAATCATTTATTTTTCTCAAAAAAAGCTGCTTTAAGATCTGCAATTTCCTCATCTCCTCATTCCAACCTCTACAAATGTAGAGTGATTCAACCTATGTAAACAGTATCTTCTAACAAAAAAAAAAAATCTGTTCCTACTACAGGAACTGCCAATTGCAACACCAAAAATAAGAAATTTCATCTATTTCCTCCAATTAAATCTTTGTGGTACTTTAAGTATTTTCCTAAAATAATAAAGAAACAGAAGAAAATTCGACCTACTAAATTTAGTCATTTATTTGTTCACCACTGACTGGCTTTCCACTCACACTCATTCATTCAGTAAATACACATTGGCATATCCAGCTATTTGAGAAAATATTTTCTTGATCCAGTGCACTCTACATTCTCTAGTGCTGGCTAAAAGTACACTTTCTCCATGAGGGGCAGATGGGTCTGCTTTCTGCTCCCCATTTCCTCCTGTCATACTCATTTTCTCACTTGGGAAGTACCTGTGAAAGATTTGGGGGACCAAATTTTAAGTATCATCTGGCTTCTTAACATATGACTTAGCAACAACAACAACAACAAAAAAGAGTTGGAATTCTTTCCCCCATTCTAAAAAGATAAAACATTTTTATAATTACAACTTTACAGCTATAAAAATAACTACACGTTGTTGTAGTTTGTCTTCCATTGCTGTGACAAAACACTCTGACCAACACCAACTTGAGGAGGAAAGGGTTTATTCAGCTCACATCTCCTGGGTCACAGTTCATCACTCAGGGAGCCCAAGGAGGGAACTCAGGGCAGAAACCTGGAGGCAGGAGCTGAAGCACAGGCCATGGAAGAATGCTGTTGACTGGCTTGCTCCCCTGGCTCATGCCCAGCCCGCCTTCTTATAAGGTACACAACAACCTCAACCTTCCCAGGGTGGCACTACTCATTGTGGAATGGGCCCTCCCACACTGCTCAACCATCAAGACAATACTCCACAGATGTGGCCACAGGCCAGTCCAATGAAACCAATTCCCCATCTGAGGCTCCCTCAACCCAGATGTGTCAAGTTGACACTAAAGCTATCCAGCACAACTGACCCCTTGTCAACTTGACACACAAAACACATCACTATTAAACCACCACCTTTCCAGTTCTTATCTCCAAAGTATGATGTTATCATTAATCACAACCTAAGACAGTACAACCCTAAAAGCCCCACAGTCCTTAAAATGTCCCAACACTTAAAAGTTCAGTCTATTAAAAGTCTCAGCACCCACATGGTGGCTGAGAACCGTCTGTAACTCCAATTCCAGGAGAACTCCAGTTCCAGGGGAATCCGAGACCCTCTTCTGACCTCCGCGGCATTGCACGACACGGGTGCACAAACCTACATGCAGACAGTACATTCATACACATACAAAATAAATAAATAAATAAATAAATAAATAAATAAATAAATAAATAAAATTAAAAAAAATCCAAAACAAGTACTGTCTTATTTCAAAGGGAAGAATCAGGCACTCTCAAACAAAACCTAAGTCCAGCAAAGTAGCTCAAGGCTGGACACCTGGGACTGACTCGTGATCCTCTGGGCTCCAAATGGTTTCGGCAGCTCCCCCTCTCCAACTCTGCCGTCCACAGTACACACAGCTCATCTTGAAGGCCCAGGCTGACTCCATTCCACACCTGTCGCTGCTCTTGGTGGTCGTCCCACAGTCCCGGCATCTCCAAAAAGCTGGGGTTGCCACTGAAACTGAGGCAGCACCTTCACCAATGGTCTCTTCTGACCTCTCCTGTTGCAAAGCCTCAGCTTCTCTCCACGACCCCTGCAACCCTGGGGTCTTCACTGCAACCGGGGTGCACTTCTACCAATGGTCTTTCCTGACCTCTTACAGCAGGGCCTCCACAATCCTTCCCCAAAACTCCAAGGTCAGGTCTGTCACAGCAATACCCCACTCCTGGTACCAATTTCTGTTGTAGTTTGTCTTCCATTGCTGTGACAAAACACTCTGACTGACACCAACTTGGGGAGGAAAGGGTTTATTCAGCTTACATCTCCTGGGTCACAGTTCATCACTCAGGGAGCCCAAGGCGGGAACTCAGGGCAGAAACCTGGAGGCAGGAGCTGAAGCACAGGCCATGGAGGAATGCTGTTGACTGGCTTGCTCCCCTGGCTCATGCCCAGCCTGCTTTCTTATAAGGTACACAACAACCTGCCCAGGGTGGCACTACTCATTGTGGGCTGGGCCCTCCCACACTGCTCAACCATCAAGACAATACTCCACAGACGTGGCCACAGGCCAATCCCATGGAACCAATTCCCCAATTGAGGCTCCCTCAACCCAGGTGTGTCAAGTTGACACTAAAGCTATCCAGCACACATGTTCAGTTTTAATATTCATGATAAAAACATGGGCAGAATTCAGGAAAAAGACTGACTTTCCACAGTATGCTTCTAAACCTACATGTACTGTACACTGCTTTCCAGAACACAGAAGACTGACAGTACTGGGTACCCCTTCATTAACTTCATGAAGCTTAGGGGAGGCAATACTCAATGAACGGAACCTGGAGGAGGCTTGGACAACTCGCTATCTTTCTGCCTGAGTTATAGTTTGCTTTGACACGCTCTGAAAATTTCAGATTTATAAAATGTATCCATAGAAACTAACCTGTCCCCATAAGCATTAGCAAATTTGAACTACTAGCAGAAAACCACCTACCAAACACACAAAACCTAAATGCGACTAACATTAGCTTAAAAATGAAAAGTATATAATTATTAAATTAAATTATTAAAAGATTGTTTTATGCCAATGAGATTCTGTACTCTATTGTTTTATAAAAATATACCATCCTTAGTTTTAAAGTAGTCAAGTTGGGGGGTCGTTTTTACTTGTTTTGTGCTTGGTTGGGGATGTCTAGGGATCTAATCTAGGGCCTTGAACATGCTAGGCAAGTGCTCTACCCTGAGTTCTATTGGCAATGCTTAAAAGATTTTTTGTTCATTTTAAAGTCTGAGATAAGTTTTTGCTTAGTTGACCAGCTGTCCTTGACTTTCCTCTGTTGCACAGGTAGGCTTTGAATTTTCAATCTTGCCTCAGCCTCTCTAGTAGCTGGGATCACAGACCTGTGCCACTAGGACCATTTTCAACATTAAAAAAAAAATTATCTTTTAATGTAAGTTTTCAATCCAGTAAAAATAATCTGGAATTAACCTAAATCAAACAATCCTTTAGGATGAGAGTCCCTTCTAAAGGGATCTGTTTCTATACTGTAATCTTAATTGCTCTATGGGGATAGTTAATATTGTTCTCTATTAGTTTATGAAATATCTATTTATAAACAGTTTAGCATAATTACAAAGTTTTAATTACACAGGAGAAATATAAGCTGAATCTCTCATTATCAGACTTTGAAAATGAAAAGTAAATTACTTCTCTTAAGGTGATACTAAACAAAGTCTTGTTTGGAGGTCAGATAGACTGCCACGGCCCACCGAGACAACTGGGACATGAGTGGAAGTCGGATAGACTGCCACGGCCCACTGAGAGAACTAGAACATGAGTGGAAGTTGGATAGACTGCCATGGCTCACTGAGACAACTTGGACATGAGTGGAAGTCAGATAGACTACAATGGCCCACTGAGACAACTGGGACATGAGTGGAAGTCGGATAGACTGCCACAGCCCACTGAAACAACTTGGACATGAGTGGAAGTCAGATAGACTGCCACGGTCCATTGAGACAACTAGAACATGAGTGGAAGTCAGATAGACTGCCACGGCCCACTGAGACAACTTGGACATGAGTCGAAGTCAGATAGACTGCCATGGTCCATTGAGACAACTAGAACATGAGTGGAAGTCGGATAGACTGCCATGGCCCACTGAGACAACTAGAACATGAGTGGAAGTCGGATAGACTGCCATGGCCCACTGAGACAACCGGGACATGAGTGGAAGTCAGATAGACTGCCATGGTCCATTGAGACAACTAGAACATGAGTGGAAGTCAGATAGACTGCCACGGCCCACTGAGACAACTTGGACATGAGTCGAAGTCAGATAGACTGCCACGGTCCATTGAGACAACTAGAACATGAGTGGAAGCCGGATAGACTGCCATGGCCCACTGAGACAACTAGAACATGAGTGGAAGTCAGATAGACTGCCATGGCCCACTGAGACAACTAGAACATGAGTGGAAGTCAGATAGACTGCCATGGCCCACTGAGACAACTTGGACATGAGTGGAAGTCAGATAGACTACAATGGCCCACTGAGACAACTAGAACATGAGTGGAAGTCGGATAGACTGCCATGGCCCACTGAGACAACCTGGACATGAGTGGAAGTCAGATAGACTACAATGGCCCACTGAGACAACTAGAACATGAGTGGAAGTCGGATAGACTGCCATGGCCCACTGAGACAACCTGGACATGAGTGGAAGTCAGATAGACTACAATGGCCCACTGAGACAACTAGAACATGAGTGGAAGTCGGATAGACTGCCATGGCCCACTGAGACAACTTGGACATGAGTAGAAGTCAGATAGACTGCCACGGCCCACTGAGACAACTGGGACATGAGTGGAAGTCGGACAGACTGCCACGGCCCACTGAGACAACTTGGACATGAGTGGATGTCGGACAGACTGCCACAGCCCACTGAGACAACTGGGACGTGAAAGCTTCCAGCCTCACATCAGGAATCATTACTGTTTATGAAGCTATTGCTATTTTAGTGTTTTTAATTGGAGATGCTCTGTACCTCCTTCCTGAGCAACCTTTGCTTTTTGATGGAGATGAAAATGGGGGCATCAAACAGTCTAGGCAAACTTTAAACAACTGCAGGGCCACATTTTCCTAACCTGTTAATAGCATCACAAGGCTTAATAAGCTAACACTAGAGCTATTCCATTACAAATTTGTGGGTTATATTATATGTCATGAGTCTGAAGGTCACCAGCACTATTCCAAAAGATAATGGTATGTGTAAACATCCATAAAAACTCTTCTGAGAAAAATGTTAGGACAATGTTCAGAAAGTCAAGAAATGTTTCCAAATTGGTAATTCAGGCTCTTGGGAAGATTCACTTGAGAATGGCACTATCTCCCAAAGTGGCACTATACAAATGCTGAGAAGGACAGGTTCTCTAACTTCTGTCTCCAGCTAGCCTTTTCCCTGCATTCACCCTAACCTCGCAGTTCTGGGCCTCACCTGATCTGACAGATTTGACCCCTGGTATTTCACTTCTAGACTGGACAAATTCTTAATGATTTTTAGTTTGTTTTTTTTTTTCTTTTTCTTTAAGGATGTCAATTCCCTCAGTCATCCATTTTAAACAAGAAGCTAAACATCCACTTCTGTTGGAAAGAAGACAAAGTAAAATAACAGCTTATTCAATACTTGATGTATTTCAAGCATGGTTCAAAATGATTTAAATTTATATTTAATCTTCAAAAACTCCTGCAGTCTGTTATGATATCACCTACAAAGACTAGAAATCTGGTGTTCCCCAAGGTAACCCATTAAGTGGTGGTGGTGGGGGTGTTTAACCCATACCCTGGCTTCAGAGCTGATATTCTTAACCACAAGGCAGAACTAGTACATTTGTAATACCACTTAGAAATGCTATAAAGTTTCTGCAACCTATGTCTCATCCACATGCCTAGAGCAGGTTAATGATACACTCACTGTCTGCTGAAATAAATACATTTTCATGTTTGGCTTATTACACATTTTTAATTATCTGATCAAAAGCCAACTGCCATACATAAATCAAGAATGGAGTGGTGATGATTACCAAATTCTACTCACTTTATAAGGTTTTTGCTATTAGCAACAAAACTTTTATTTCTGATACAAAATTCTCCTTATGGAGAGACCCAACTGATTTCATTATACTGTGCTATCTTACCTTATAATAGGGTAAAATTGGCACACTAAATTTCCATGAACACATTCCATGATGGAAGATTGTAATGGGGAAGCTGACACCCTGCATACATAAGTTATTACATTTATAAAAGAGTTTATGGTGGGTTTAGCTTTCATTAGCTAATACATACTGCTTTAATGATATCCCTAAATTACTAATTAAAACACATACAGTACATTGCTGACACAAACTAAAAGCAGACATTAAGAAACAGAAAAAAGAAAAGGTGCTTCACTTCCACTTTGGCAAATTTACATGTAATTCAAATATCAGACAGAGAGCCAAAAGTAAAGTTCTGTATATAGGGTCATTAGAAAATAATATTTCATAGGACTCCCAGATTCTAAACAATGAGGTATACTTGTTGGTTACAATGTTTCTTCATTCACAACCAATCTCTTGTTCACCTTTAATTCTGTGTAAGCTTTTATAGGAGAATATTTTAAAATGTGCAGTAACTTAGCACTTAGTTTGTCCTGGTGATATTCTGGAAAGTTCTGCACTATCCTAATCCTACTGAAGTACTACTGCAACATATGGTCTTCTTCAAATTAAGAAGATACAAATGCCCCTGGAACATTTGCTCATTTGCTTTGATTTTAACATTCATTGGAAGTTTTCTAAACAACCTCTTTTCAGGTGACAGCATATGCTTCCCAGGGTTTGACTACAAGGGGTGGATGTGTATGGCTTAATAACACTTGATTGCCTCTTACAAGGAACCAAAATCAGTCTTACAGCAACCACTGCCTGATGCTACTCCGCTCTCCCTTGAACACCTCCAGGCCTACTGATCATGAGGTGTATGATCAGTGCCCAGTGGCAAGGTGAACAGCCCAAAGAAGCACCAGTTTTTGCCTTGTGGCTTTAGTTGCATCAACGCAATGTTTGATTTAAGAGGAAGCCAGTTTCCTTTGTTCTAAAGTCTTCTGGTTTTAATAAAGTCTTTAGTTGAGAGATGCCTTTACCTTATTATATCTGGTAATAAACATCAAAAGAGTAGTAAAAATAGTATCGAACAAACCTCAAAGCTACTCCAATGATTTCCCACAAATACTTCAGCTTTTAGATTTGCAATTTTTGTGTATCATCTATAACTTCTTTATTTTATGTCTCTGTACACAAATTACACTTTCACAGTATTGCAAATTTAAAGTTTGAGAACTTCTTTAGAAGGTTATATGTCAATGATATATTTCTAATACTTTTTTTTCCTCAATTCTCTGGCATCGAATTGATTCCTAGTGCCAGAAATATTTTTCTGGTGTGAGAAAAAGAAAAGACTGTAAATGGATTCCTATAGCTTTCAATTCTGTATAGCTGTCAGCTGCTTATAAACAATTTAGAATGCTTTATTCCTGCAGTAACACAGTTACAGTGCTGCCAGGTCTTTAAGCAAGTCATTATAAAACTATGTATACACACGTTCCCCCAATTCCAGAATCTGCCCTAATGTGTCCCTTTGTCCCTGTGTCCAGACCACAATGCTTCCTATACTGTAGCCATCAGCTCCTGAAAGGCCATATATTTCCTTTTACCCATGTTGGGTTCACCCTTGTCTCTGATGCCCCGTTCCCTTTCACAAAAAGGATCTGATGGGAAAGGCATACTGGTTCGTGTAGAATAGAAGAGGAATCCATCTCGAAAGTCTAGTTTTCATCTACCGGATCTGTCAATTTTATAATAATACTGTGTTTCCAAAGATATGTTTACATTCTATTAACCAGTAATAAAAGCCGACAATAATTTAAGCCTTTGATTTACATTTGCAACATTTTAATGCCTATGTTAATACAATACTTCTTTAATTTTATTATTATTAGCTTCCTATATAAGGAAACCTAGACAGAGTAAAGAACTTGCCTAAACCACACAGCTTCTAAACACTGGAGTGAGAACTCCAATCATCACTTTGGAAGTCTCTGTTATCCATTCAACTATGCTTCCTTCTCCCATCTGCATGCAAAATCTCATCCAACATCTATATGAAAATGAACAGCTAATTGCAAGGGAAGACTAGGGTCCAGAAAGAGCATGACCTTTGTTTTGTAGTTTCTGCTACGTGTGTCTGTGTGTGTGTATGTATATATGTGTGTGTGTGTATGTGTGCAGTGTGTGCTTGCAACTGTGCACAAGCTTATTCAGTCTTCTACACAGATAGACTTGTGTCTGAGTTGTGACTCAATATTTTTCTAGCTGTGTGACCTTGGTAAAATTACATAGTATCATCAACACTTTATTGGCTATTTTCTGTATGCTAGCTACTATGCTAAGTGCTGGCACAAACTGTCTCATTAAATTAAATCTTCATAAAAAGTCTGACAAGGAGATAATATTATTCATATTTTAGGGAGGGTGAGGCTACAGCTGAGAAGACTGCAAGTAAACTTCCCAAGGTCAGAGAGCCAAGTGAGGAAACAGAAGCTTTGGATGAAGTGGGAAGGAGCTGAGCAGGCCCCTCTTCCTGCCTTCCTCCCTTCAGTCACCTAGCTATGCAAGGGTGAGGACTGAAGGCCTCCTCTCCCTGCCAGAGTGATCAGGGAGCAAGGTCCCTGTGGACAGCTTGTGGAGCCACGCTTCTGTTCCCACCCTGTGGGGCCTGGAGTGAAGTGAGACCACGGCAAGGCGCCCCATTTCCGCTCTTGCATTCCTCATGCCTTATAGTTAAATAACACTATGGTAAGTTTTTTCTCTTTTAGTTGATTTTACTGACAATTTCATACAAGCATACAATATGTTCCATTACTCTCTCACCACACATCCTTTCTTATTTCCTTCCCAAACCTATCTCACACTTTTTAGTAAGAAAAATTCTAGGGAGACTTTGAATAGTAGATAATAAACTATTAAAATTAACTAAAAGATCATTTTAGTTCTGTTTAACTGACCCAATATGCTTTTAGTTTCACAAAAAAATGAACAATATATTGGAATGTTTTACTTTTGAACAGCTAAACTCCTCTAAAGTATCAAAAAACGTCAGCACCTGCCCATATCCTGACATCTGTCTTTTAGTTTAGTTGCTCTGACCAAACACACATCTGCTATATTATTTCTTTCCTACATGGACATGTTAATGAGGCTTAGAAAATCTGACTTATTTATTACAATAAGAAATAAATAATAAAATTCTTACATAATTTTCCTCAATATCTATTATAGACTTTCTTCTCCTAGTGCTCCTAAATTATTAATTTTTAATTCAAAATATACTATTTTTCAGTCTACATTCCAATATTCATTTGATTTCTTATCTAAAGGATGTAAAAGAAATACAAAAGGGACAGTGCACTCAAGGCACATGTGAGCATAATACAAGGTCCTAGCTTTGGACTGTACCTTAAGTTACTTTTTTTTTCTTAATGGTAAAGGCTTACAGTTGTACACTCTATATACATTGAGAATAAAAGCAATAAAATTCACTTTTGTGTTCTTACATATGAAAGTAATCATGCATTTTAACATACTATGATGACTTCCAAGCATTTCACTTTGCAATTCTTGAAGGTCTACAGGGAATACAATTTGCATATTTTTAGGTATAAATAAATTACTGTTGAGATCTATTACTTCTAAAACTTAAACATCCTATGGCTTGCACACCTCCAGCAACCAACCCAGATCTTTGGGAGAGCTTGATGTAGTCTCCTGTCTGGACAGATTGAGAAGACAAAACACCAAGGGATGCGGACCCACTGTGTCTTGGCAGTGGCTAGGCTTTGCCACCCAGCACATGAAGTCACTGACTATGAAAAAGTGGTTGCTCATGGCTGGTCCCCAGCTTCGCAGCTCTGTTTGGTGTTTTATTAAGAGTGGGTGTTTATCAGCTGTCACAGAATACACACAATCTTTGGCTTTAACTAGCTACATCTGGGACCATGCCTGGTCCTATTAAGATTCTACTGGAAAATTTATATGTGGGTTTAACTGCAGATGTGAGTTTGCAGATGGTCATGATTTGGAATTTTGGATGTTTAATAGATCCCATCAGTGTAGTCAAGGATCAGCTTAAGCTAGAGAAGAATTAAAAACTTTCAGACTTCCATTATTTGAAATTATTAAAGTTGATAAACAATTTCATATATCCTAATATTTATATAAACAAACAGGGTTGGAGAGATGGCTCAGAGGTTAAGAGCACTGACTGCTCTTGCAGAGGACCCAGGTTCGAGTCTGGTTCCCAGAACCCACATGATGGTTAACAACTCTCCATAATTCCAGTTCCAGGGGATCTGATGCCCTCTTCAGTCCTTCTTGGATACTGCATGGCATGGTGCACTTACACACATGCAGGCAAAACACTCATACACATAAAATAAAAATAACTTGGAGAGATAGCCTAGCGGTTAAGAGCACCGACGCTCTTGCAGAGGACCCGGGTTCAATCCCCAGCATCCACATGGCGGCTGAGAACCGTCTGTAACTCCAATTCCAGGAGAACTCCAGTTCCAGGGGAATCCGAGACCCTCTTCTGACCTCCGCGGCATTGCACGACACGGGTGCACAGACCTGCATGCAGACAGTACATTCATACACATACAAAAATAAATAATTAAAAAAAAAAAAGAATTTTTTTAAATGAACAACAAACCAATACTGAACTTATAGAGGAAAAAGAAACTCAGTCCCAATGCACCACTAAAGAATTTCAAGTTGGGGGCTGGAGAGATGGCCTAGCGGTTAAGAGCACTGACTGCTCTTGCAGAGGACCCAGGTTCGATCCCCAGCACCCACATGGTGGCTGCGATTCCAGGAGAACTCCAGTTCCAAGGGAATCCGAGACCCTCTTCTGACCTCTGCGGCATTGCACGACACGGGTGCACAAACCTACACGCAGACGGTACATTCATACACATACAAAAATAAATAAATAAATAAATAAATAAATAAATAAATAAATAAAAGAATTTCAAGTTGGTAACATAAGAGCTTATGCTCTCATTCACTTTGACTGTTGGATATGGAAGTTACCTCTTCTTTGGGGATACATACATAAAACTGTGGGGTTAAAACAGTAAAAGCAGTGCTTTGGCCTCATGTCTTAACCAAATGAATACTATATTCCTTTATGAGATTTAAGATATTAGAATATCTGTATCTTCATCTAGTGCATGAGCATGCTCTGAAGTTACTATAAATGAAAATGAAAGTAAAATTTAGTATTAAAAGCATCATAAATAAAAACTATCAAATATAGATACTTTTCATTTTGTATAGTTATTGGTAGGCATTTTTACTTCAGTTATAAAAATGATGCTGCATTTTGGAATTCAAGTTTCAATGTGCCAATAAGCTAAGAGCGTTGATTCCAACTACGGGGTATCATCAATTAGGAGATTAAACACACATTGTAAAGAGAAAAGAAAAAAGCTGAAATTAGAATACTGGCTCACAGAGTAATGCTTCTGAAGAGGGTGGGTAGTGAATATAGTTACAAATAAGGAAGGGCTGGCGTGGTGCTGGAGTATTGCTTCCTTGCCGAGTACTTTCCTTCCAATCTGCATGGGCTTCCCTCCCACTCCTCAGAAACACTAGCACCAGCCCTCGATACAGACCCAGTAAGTAGAGGTGGTAGAATAATCCATTAAGAAAATTGAAAATAGACTAGCATGGTGGCTCACATGTAATCCCAGAAGTGGGGAAACAGACAAGATGACCGCAGTGAGTTTGAGGCCAGCTGGGTTACAACAAGTTCCTTGCCACCTGGAGCTATAGCTTGTGAGATAATCTTTAAAAATATTCATGGGGAGGGGAGAGAATAAATCAGACCAAAGCCTTAGAGAGGCTGCTACATTTCTATAATGCTCACATGTGCCATGTGCAACAGTAACTTTGACAAGTACAGCAAAGGACTTCAGTACCACCACATCTGAGCTGCTCACAAGTCCTTCCAATTTAGGAATTTAGCACTGTGAGTATGAAGAATGTAGGGAAATGGCTGTTTAATATTTTCTTTTAAATGTTAATGGAGAGGTAACTAAAATCCTGGTATTTTTCATTAAATAAATGATTTTGATTATATTTTTAACCATTTTAAATCTCAAGAAAAATATTTTACTAGATAAAAAAATTAGGATTATGAAAGAGAAAAAAAAATACTTTACAGATTCCAATTCAAAGAACAGAGAAAAATAATTAAAAATTTGCTCAATGCTAACAGCTAATATAAATTAGTAGAAATGCAATGCTCACAAAAAGCTTCCCATAGAAGCGTTTTGAGTTAGTGGCCCAACACAGGACTTCTACTCTAGCTCTATTATCAGAGTTCTCCAAGTATTCTACTAAAATCCATTTACATTAAGTAAACAGATAGAGTCTTTGTTTTCTTAGCATCTAAAACAGTTTCCTAGAGAAAACAGAATCTTACCTTCTGAAGAGGCTTCTTGGTGCTCTGAAATTTCTCCAGGTCTATGTCAACAGCCATTCTCTTCCTCCCAAGGTCTTAGGGAGTTGGAGAAGTCCCAGCACCTGCTGCTACCACTGAGTGTCGAGGCTAGGAAAGTGTCAGGGTTCCGGCAGCAGGACCACTGCAGCCACAGCCAAAGCTTGGGAAGCCTTAGCAACTGAAAGCAAGTGTAGAGGGCTATTTGGTACCCAACACAGGGCTCAATCATAGCAGCAGGGGGAGGAATATTCCCCACCCTCTCAAGGGTTTAGAGGCAGCCATTCAAGGACCAAGGTTCTGCCAAGGGGCAGTGCCAAGGAGATGGAGACATGACCAGCCAGCACAAGACCCTGGGAGAAACCAGCACAGAGCTCAGGTAGTGCTTGAAAAGGATCACCAAGGCTCCACCAGAACACAAGAGGCAATGGAGAAATGCAACAAAATACATGGGGGCAGCCATTCACGCATCCCACAGAAAGCCAAAACACAGATGAGGAGGGGGTGGAGATAGTGTTCTAGAAAGAAAAGTAAGGAACACATGTTACAGTGTGCCTGCTGTACTGAGATTAAAGTTCCAAAAGTGGCATAAGATTACTTACCCTATCATTGCAACTTTCATGTCAAATACATTGATTGATGTAATCTATCTATCATCTATCTATCTATCTATCTATCTATCTATCTATCTATCTATCTATCTATCTATCTATCTATCTATCTATATCTCCCTGGAAGCTGATCCTGAAGGCAAGAGTTTGGGACTGGAGAGATGGCTCAGTGGTTAAGAGCAATGGCTGTTCTTGTAGAACACCTGGGTTCAAATCTCAGCACCCACATGGCAGCTACCAACCATCCATAACTTCAGTTCCAGGAGATCCAATGCCCTCTTCTGACCTCTGCAGCCATTGCATAAGACAAGTACATTTACATACATGCAGGCAAGACACTCATAAATGTAAAATAAAAATAAATTCAAAAAGAAAAGTTTTTGAAATTGAAAGAGGAAATAGATTAAACTCAAATTGATTTTTAATTTAAAAAAATGTACAACACACATTTCAAGAATATCACTTTCCACCAGTATAAGAGGGTGAACAGGGCTGGAGAGATGGCCTAGCGGTTAAGAGCACCGAACGCTCTTTCAGAGGACCTGGGTTCGATCCCCAGCACCCACATGGCGGCTGAAAACCATCTAAAACTCCAATCCCAGGAGAACTCCAGTTCCAAGGGAATCCGACACCCTCTTCTGACCTCTGCAGCATTGCACAACAAGGGTGCACAAACCTGCAAGCAGACAGTACATTCATACACATACAGAAATAAATAAAATTAAATTTAAAAAAAGAGGGTGAATGAAGTGATTTAATGAGGTAAGAGAAGAATTTGAAGGATAAAAGGCAAATGGACTTAGAGCCCACATCAGTAAGAACAGCAAGAAATGGAAGAAAGAAAAGAGGGAAAGAAAACAGAAGGGAGAAGGGAGTGATCAGCTCAGCCAGCACAAGGCTGCACTTCCCAGGCAGGTGCCCAGAGCCTGGGCCTACCGTCCCTATCTCCTCACCTGCAAGAAGCCCTCAGCACCCTGAGCTCACTAATTCTGAAACATTAGATGGCTGCAAGAGACAGATTTTGAGACAATTCTGCATTGGTCAATTGGATGAAAATAAGTATAAACACTGAAAAACTTTAGTCCTAATATACCTATTAAAATTGTTGGGATACGGGGCTGGAGAGATGGCCTAGCAGTTAAGAGCGCCGACCGCTCTTACAGAGGACCCGGGTTCGATCCCCAGTACCCACATGGCGGCCGAGAGCCGTCTGAAACTCCAATTCCAGGAGAACTCCAGTTCCAGGGGAATCCGAGACCCTCTTCTGACCTCCGCGGCATTGCACGACACGGGTGCACAAACCTGCATGCAGACAGTACATTGATACACATACCGAAAATAAATTAAAAAAAAAAAATTGTTGGGATACTTTAGGCATTTGTACTTTTTCAATACTAGAAGCACATTACTAAATATTTTAGACTTGTTTTAGACAAAGAAACCATCTTAGAGAAGAGTAGTCATTCATATTTAATTCTTTACTTCAGGTATTAATTTCAAATCCTGATCAATAAAATAATATTCTATTTTATTTTAGACTTGTTTTAGACAAAGAAACCATCTTAGAGAAGAGTAGTCATTCATATTTAATTCTTTACTTCAGGTATTAATTTCAAATCCTGATCAATAAAATAATATTCTATTTTAGTTTAGACTTATTTTAGACAAAGAAACCATCTTAGAGAAGAGTAGTCATTCATATTTAATTCTTTACTTCAGGTATTAATTTCAAATCCTGATCAATAAAATAATATTCTATTTTAGTTGGTATCAAAAAACTTAAGTAATTTTTGATTAATTAAAATAAACTTTTTTAAAGAAAGTTTCATCTCCCTTCATTTTCAAAATGCATATTTTTAGCAATATATGAAATAAATTGAGCTGATTTTCTTGGGGGGAGATCACTTACATCTGATAAATCACTAATAAACAGACATTGCTATAAAATGAAATAAAATATGCATTATAATTTAGTCACCTCTGATTAAGCAATTAATATTTTAGTTGGCAAGTAACTGGGACTTTATAAAGGCAGAGGGTTAAGAATCTTAATTTCCTTTAAAAAATATGTTCTCTGCACATACACACACAGCCTAATATACATGATGTGAGTGGCTACGGTACACTTAAGGGGGTCAGAGGAAAGCTTTGTTGTCTCAGTTCTCTCTCAGAGCCTTTGCATGGGTTCTTGGGATTGAACTCAGGTCATTAGACTTGCATGACAAGCATATTTTACACACTGAGCCATCTCCCGGCCTTCAATCCCCCTGAACAATACTGGTAAGAAGGTTTAGATTCCAGCTTGAACTAAAACTTAAAATTTTAAAAGATCCCATCACTAATAAAGCTTTAGAGAAGAGTAGGTGAATCCCAATGGAAGGAAGAAAGGAGGCTAAACTTTTACCTAATGTGATTTCATTTCATATTCAACAAATCAACTTTACTTTGTATTTCTGCATTTGTGCTTTCAATCCTATCTAACAAAAGTTAAAACAAACCAGAAATGTGTGTAAACAAATTGTGATTTGCAATGGTGGTGGAACTCACTCATTTAGAACTTTTTGTCTTTTTTTTGGTCTTTTCGAGACAGGGTCTCCCTGTAGCCCCAGCTATCCTGGAACTTACTCTGTAGACTAGGCTGCCCTTGAACTCACAAAGATCCGCCTGCCTCTGCCTCCCAAGTGCTAGGATTAAAGGCGTGTGCCACCACGCCCGGCTTCATTTAGAACTTTTTAAGACTACGTGATATTCAAGCAAGTAGAAACAGAAATCATGAGTAGATACTATCCATCTGTACTTCTAGTCAGATACTATTAGCAAAAAAGAAAAATGGGCTCTACTATGAAGACAGAAAAGTTTAGACTACAACTTCTAATCTAGATCAATCCAAGAACTAGTACATAAATATATTAGTAATACATATCCCATGCAACTAACAGATTAATATTATACTAATTTGCTTATATAATTACCTCTAGTTGAAAACAATATTCTTGGCAAGAACCAGAATATCAAACAATTTAATTTAAAATCTGTAATCTACTACCTTGAATAAAGCAGGAGCTCATTTAGAAATAAAAGCGAAATAATTGTTTTTATACACTGGAAAATATAACTGTGGTTCAAATAAAGGTGAAGAATAAAAGATTAGGTAAAGACTAAGAAATTAAACAGAAAAGAACATTCCACTGACTGCAATGTCTGTCTGATCAGAGGATTAGATTTGCCTGGAAGTGACTGTCCTTAATGAAGCATAAGCAGGCTATGGATCAAGGTACTAAAGTGGAAACATGGCTCCTTTCTAAAACAAGTTCCTGCTGGACACAGCTTCACAAGTCCTTTCCCCATGGAGGTCAGGTCAGGTCTGCAGGATAAACTGCCCTCAGACACCTTAGTAAACTGGTTTTGTTGGTCTTATTCACTCACCAGCATCCATTGCCCAATTCCATGTTTAATCTTCAATAGATAAGATACAGCTTCTTCTTGCCATGATGCCATGAAAAACATCCAGCATGGTTCCCTTAAATAACTCCTGTGTGACTGCTGCAGTACCAAGAGTAAGGGGGATGCCAGGTGAGCCAGGCTTCCACCTGCAGCATTAGCAGCAGCAGCAGCGGTGGCAGCAGAAGCTGGAGTAGACTGTTCAGACCCTCCTCCGGCAGGATGCTAGCCAAAGCACTGTTTACTCCACATCCACACGGACTTTCCATGTGTTTGCAGCTTCCCCCAAAGCATCAAAAACAGGTGTTCTCCTGTGATCACATTTAAAATCTGTCCTCCAAACAAGGTGATGCATATACTGTTACTATGGAATTCTATGATTCTAATTCTATAGAGCAACCTGTTCTTTGAAATTTATCGTAAGGAAGCCTTACACATCCTTTTATGTTCCTTTTACACTTTCTTTCCTACTAAAAAGTGAACTGGCAGAAAGCTTCCTGTTAGTGGAAGGATGATACCATGTAATATGATTGTCACCATGGAATTCTGGTCATTTCTTTTATAACTCTATCTGGCTTCTGGACATAGTAACACATTTTGCAAATAATAATGCTTTAATAATCTTCACAACAGTTCAGATACCAGGGGAAAATACCAGTTCTCATGAGTTTTACAGAATGCACAACACATCTTTGTTTCCATATTTAATTTCCATTCTGATGTTATTGGTCATACATTATTTTTCTCTTCATAAGCATTCAAGGTAACAAATTGCTGGAATATAGCTAGACAGCTGAGCTACGTAAGGGCATTAATAATTTATTTTCTTAAACAATTTGTCTATAACTACAATCCTATAGGTATAAAATAATCTAAACAGTTTATTATTTTGTATTTTTAGCAGTTCAAGAAAGAGTAAGTAAAAAAGATTAATATTTGTCCTAATAACTGAATACTGCAGAGTAATATGAAGGTGAGTAGTCTCAACGTAGTAAAAAATTGTTCTCATTAGAAAAACTGAAATCCTATGAACCATGATTCTTATGTATAAGTACCTAACAGCTCACTTCATCATCAAATCAATGTTAACAAACTAATAATAATAATTAATAATAGTAATAATTCTCATGGTGTACCAGGAAGCAGTACTACCAAAGATCTCAGTTGTGCCTTGACTTTGGAATTGAGGGTAGTCAGGTTCTATGAGGTTAAGGGATTTCTCCATGGTCAAAGAGGTATGAACATAGGTTGTACAGTCCCAGAATTGGAACATTAAAACTGCAACATCAATTTTGAGATACACTTATCTGTGCATTACATGCTTACCTTTGATAACATATAATTATAAAATGTTGATATAACATCAAGATCTAATAATAGCTAACAATTTCAACAGTACTTTGTAAGTCCAAAAGTTCTGAAACTCCTTTTACAAGTTTCAAGTTGTTTCACAACAGTACAGCAAATAGCTGGGCTGCCATTTGATAGGTGTGGCTGATTATGAGTGTAAGGCATACAGTGTCACAAAAGATATAACCCTGACAAACACTGAAGGTAAAATTTGGACCCAAGAATAATGCATCTGCAAACTAGCCTGCTGCCTACCTTCTACAGTCTTTTAAAAGGCCAATTCCTATTCAAAACCATCTTATAAATTACATATATAAACTTATGCAAATGCATATATTTCTCTTAATGATGATTACTAGTCTTAGGCATTAACAAAGGTTTTTATGTGATTTTCAGATTTTAGAATGGCAAGAACTAATTCAGTTTTCACCTTTTTAAAAGCAGGTTCTCTCTTCCGGGCACTACCTGGAATATTGCACTATTGCTGTATCTTCAGAGGCACTAACTAGACTACAACATTATTACCATCAGTGTCTGTCATTCTGCTTGGGGGATTACAATTGTTGCCAGTCATACTTGTATTTCATTCCCATCTTGGCACATAAATTTAATTATGTGCAAGGATTAGACAATAATTACGAGTTCACACAGAGCTTCAGAAATCCCAGGATCATCCCATGAGATAGGGGCCGAAACCAACTTGGACCAAAGTACTTCCCTGAATATTCGGCAGCTGAAATAACCTTCTTTGAATCAGCTGTGGAGACAACAAAACTGTCAGACAGTTCAAAATAAGTAGCTAGGTCCCCAAAGTTAAGAAAAAAAAAAAAAAAGAGTACAAAAGCCAACTTGCTTCCTTCAGTGGCTACAAGCCTAAGACTGGACTAATTTTGACTGTCTTCTTCTGCTTAGGTTTAACTTAATGTAAATTAAAAGGCATATATACTTTCAGTAGACACTTCTCCTTGGTTACAATTTAACCATAACTTTTAAGAAATATAGCCACTGGGCAGCATTTATCAAGAACTTACTTAGGTATTTAGTTATCTATGTGAAGTAGCTTCTGATGACATGTCACTTAAGAATTTATTTACTCTCAATTATTTCTAAAATCACAAGTGCCCACCCACACCCACAGATGGAGGCAGATTGTTCTAGAGTTTTTAGTCAACTCCCTGCTCTGCATCGCCTCTGGGTAGTGGTGTTATACATACAACCACATGGGCTTGATTTACTCACTAGCTAACATCAGGTTTAAATCTGTCTCAGCCTATAGTCAGAACTCTGAATATATACCAAAGCTGTTTAAAATGCTAAAAAGTACATCTTGATTATCTTTTGGTAAGAAAAATAAGTAACCTCCCAGATTTTTATAGAAGATGGATCATAACCAGTTCTTTATGTGTGTGAGAGAGTGTCTCCTGACTTAGCCTAATCTGGCCTTGAAGTTTTGATTTCTTATTTTAGCCTCCGAAAAAAAATTTATTACCTTGGCATTATTAAGTGACAGCTAGGAAGAATCATGAGTCATTTATTCTCTCATCCAAACAGATACAGATATGGACAAAGACATAAGTTATAGCTTAACAACCTACCAAAAACTTCTGAGATCTGCAAACAGTCCTTATTTTTTACTGATATTAGAGATGGTGTAGATACTAAGATTCCAGTATAAGTTTCTGTTCACATAAACATTTAACTTACTAAAAATACCAGTAAAGGAAATGTTGATAAGCTAAGTATTGTTTTTTATTCATCAGCTAATATTGAGTCTACTTCCATTCACTTAATTTTCTGAACAAGTCTTTATATGAAAAGAAATGCGCCGGGCGTGGTGGTGCACGCCTTTAATCCTAGCACTTGGGAGGCAGAGGCAGGCAGATCTTTGTGAGTTCAAGACCAGCTTGGTCTACAGAGTGAGTTCCAGGACAGCTGGGACTACAGGGAGACCCTGTCTTGAAAAGACCAAAAAAAAAAAAAAAAGGAAATGCATTAATAAACACAAAACTAGGATACAATTAAGACAGAACAGGTGAGGTTTCAGTGAATTTCCCTTGTGCATAAACAAATTCACCTGGGGCTGGAGAGATGGCCTAGTGGTTAAGAGCGCCGACCGCTCTTACAGAGGACCTGTGAGCTCCAGTTCCAGGGGAATTCGACACCCTCTTCTGACCTCCACAGCATTGCACGACACAGGTACACAAACCTACATGCAGACAGTACACTCATACACAAAAAATAAAAAAATAAAAAAAAACCAAATTCACCAAACTTTAATAGGAAGCAATCTATGTAGGGAATGAAAGAAAAAGCCCTCATTAAGTGACATACTCCTGAGTCACTCTATCCTCACAACCTTATGCTTTAAATAAAACTGGCTGAAGAAAATCCTCAAGTGACTCAGTATGATTTAGTGTGTCCAAACCAGGAAAAGGAAGGACTTTCGGTGTTTGAGATAATACTTTTCTTTTTTTTTTTTTAATTTATTTTCATATTTGTATGAATGTACTGTCTGCATGTAGGTTTGTGCACCCGTGCAGTGCAATGCCACGGAGGTCAGAAGAGGGTGTCAGATACCCCTGGAACTGGAGCTAAAGCCTGAGATAATACTTTTCTATACTTTAGAAAAAACAGGGGCTGGAGAGATGGCCTAGCAGTTAAGAGCGCTGACTGCTCTTGCAGAGGACCCGGGCTCGATCCCCAGTACCCACATGGCGGCTGAGAACCGTCTTTAGCTCCAGTTCCAGGGGTATCTGACACCCTCTTCTGACCTCCACGGCATTGCATGACATGGGTGCACAAACCTACATGCAGACAGTACATTGATACATATAAAAAATAAATTAAAAAAATTTTTTAATTAAAAAAAGAAAAAACCAAAAATGAAAAACAAAAAAAAAATATTTCTAATCGATTGTGTCTGGTGCAGGAGTGTACCTAGGGTTGGTAGGCTCTGGTACTTTCTTAGGTGTTAGAATTTACCTCAACTGCCCGGCGTGGTGGCGCACGCCTTTAATCCTAGCCCTTGGGAGGAGAGGCAGGCAGATATTTGTGAGTTCAAGACCAGCCTGGGACTACAGGGAGACCCTGTCTCGAAAAGACCAAAAAAAAAAAAAAAAAAGAATATACCTCAACAAACACTAAGCACATGGACAACAAACGTGTTGTAATTTGTAAACTGACAGGAATGGCTCACTGGATACTGACTTCCCATGAATTCAATGTCACAGAATGCCACAGTCCTTAGCTACAGTCCTTACATTTTGGATCTGAAACTTAGAGGAATTTTATTATCTGCATTTCTATACATAATTTTAAGTGAAAAATAGTATGTGTTCCCTAATAAAGCAGATTGTGTCCTGGTATTTATTAATTTAAAATGCATGCGATATAATTTATATTTCCTAGGATTACTAAAAGTCTAAGAATAAGAATTCTGCATCTATTAAGTATGAATACAGAGATAACTGAACAAATGACATCACAAATAACCAACAAATTCCAGCAAGAGCTTCCCTGCCACTGCCAATCTTCTTCCTTTATTCAAGCTTGTGGTCCATACTACACTGTAAGATGTCAATACGGAAATGACATACTATCCACGGTTTGACTCACATCCCTGTCCAGTCCATTCTCAGGAATGTTATCCTCACTTTACAAGATGACTTAACAAAATCAGCTTCTTGAATGTCTCCACTAATTTAGCAGAAACTGGAACATAACAAAACTCTGCCAGCAATTTTCTGGTTTTCTGTTATAGAGGCTGATATAACTTTTTAAAGATTATGTAGACCACTACTATTTATATTTCTCAAGAACTCACAGAAATAGTTCTTAAAATATTTAGAGACTGCTATCCCTTTTAGTTGTAGGTAAATAAATGTACTATAAAAGGAAAAGTCAATTTCAAAGAGTACACAAATGCAAGATTTCAGAATATTTTTATTTTACATTTAAATGGATCGTCATCTTGTTTGGAAGGACACATATTTTTTTCTTTCTTCACACTTGACATGGCTGCCTAAGCTAAGACAGCTCTGCTGAGGAGTAATATTTTTTCTTTTATTTAACAAGCTTCCTTAAACCTGAACACAAGTATTTTTTTCATTTCTGTTCTACTTGCTGTTCCGGCTAGCTGGATGGATACTTTGGTGTTTAATGTTAAGATATTCTCTTTCCCAGGCCACTGCAGCTCTCATGGGGCTCACATCTGCCTCTGGCACTCCAAGCTCCTGTTTAAAGTATGCCTTTCCCTGCCCCACCCCCACCTTTTTTTCCCCTTCTAGAAGTGACTAATCTTCCTGTTATTCTACTCTGTCAGTTTTTCCCCTGCTATTCTTTTCATGTTATATAAGGTTTACTTTGTAACCAGCTCTACTTAGAATTGTACTACTGTCTCCTTGAAGCTAGCCTTTCACTTGAAAAAAAAAAATTAAGAAAGTTAATATTTACATGTTGACAAACTCTGTTGTCAACTTCTGTGCTATTTGTATGAAACTATTTACTGTAGTCAAAATCCAACATATTTCTTTTCTTTTTTTTTTTTTTTTTTTTTTTTTTTGGTGTTTTTGTCTCCCTTTAGTCCCAGCTGGCCTGGAGCTCGCTAGGTAGACCAGGCTAGCCTTGAACTCACAGAGATCCACCTTCCTCTGCCTCCCAAGTGCTAGGATTAAAGGCATGAGCCACCATGTCAGGTGGTTTTTGTTTTGTTTTGTTTTTTCTAAATCCAACATATTTCAATGGACAAAAATAAATATTCATTTGTTGATCTTCAAAGTTGAATTCAGTCTTACCCTTAAAGTTACCAGAGACCACACTTAGCCTTCTTTTTATTCCTCCTTTCAAATTTCCTGGTAAGGTACTCTACCAAAGCAAAAAAAAAAAAAAAAGCTGCTCCTTTTAAAGCTCTCTTTCTTCCCAGCACTCCCTTGAAATATCATAAAACATGCCAGTATAGGATTAAAGCAGTGCAAAGCTTCCCTATTGTCTTATTTTCAATCACAAAATATACTTTATGCCAAGACATTGCCTTCTACTCTAACCTCAAGTAATTATAACATCTATAATCACAGAATCTGAAAATGAAGATGTTTCTACTTTATAGAAAGTATCTAGAAGTCATTAAGAACATGATGATATTTTAATACATTCTAAAATAGTCAACATAGAATTACATTCTCAGAGCTGGTCAGAGGGCTGTGAGGGTACAGATATTTGCCACAAAAGCCTGGGCCCACATGAAGGTTGAAAAGAGAGTTGATCCCACTAAATTGTCCTCTGCCACAAGCATTCATCCACAATATGTCATGCACTCAGACACACACACACACACACATGCGTGCATGCACGGACAATAATAATAAATAAATAAATAAATAAATAAATAAATAAATAAATAAGAAAGAATTGTATTTCCAACAAAACAGCAATAATAAATCCAAACCCTAGACTTGTATAGCACACCTTTTGATAAATTCTACATGACAAAATAGTTTTAATTTCATAATCATAAGACAGTGTGAAGAGAAGGAAAACTTACTAGTCCTGCCTATCCATACACATACATGAAAATGTCCAAAAGCCTTTAGAAATTGCATATGCTATAGAAGCTCTACAATTTTAACACACAAAACCTTTTAAAATATGCAGAAAGCAAACATTGTAGGAGATAATCACATCACTCAATGTCACCCTCACTTGCTAAAACTAGAAGCAGAACCAAGCACATGTCCCCACTGTGCTAAATTAGCATAGAAACTCCTTATTTACATTTAGTCTGCCGGGAATTCCCATTATTCTTTCTTCTAATTTTACTTCTTCAAAATAAATAAATTCAACTTCCTATTCAGTCACATGTAACACTCAAAACAGTTCAAGTGTTTTTCTTTGGGTCAGCAACAATAACTTCAAATCTCTTATTGTCACTATTTTAGACAATAAGGCAAGAAATCTGAAGTTACCTAAAAATACTATAAGTACATGACATGGCTTTAAAAGTCTCTTCTGTTTTTTCTTTATGTTTGTTTGTTTGTTTGTTTGAGACAGGGCTGTAGCCATAGCTGTCCTGGAACTGGCTATGTAGGTCAGGTTGGCCATGAAGGTGTGGGCCACCAAGCCAGGCTGTTTACAAAGTTTCATTATCATTCAGTAAGATTATCTAATGAATAAATACATTCAGATACAGTTTAAATACATTTACATTTTATTCACTTTAAATACAATATTTATATTTCATATACTATTTAATATGATCCTAAAGAGCATCAATTGGTGATTAACAAAGTACAAAGAGAAATGTTTTAAAATATTTTTCGAATGAAGTGAGACCAGGATATTCCCATTTTTGAGTGTGGAAATCTATGGCTGACATGTTACTGAATATACTTTTCAGGAGCCCACAGCTGGTACACAAAATCCATGGTTTACCTCAGTTCTTAAAACAAATGCAATTCATCACACTATGCCATGCTTACTAAATTCATATGAAAAGGTGCTTCTAAGTCTCCTTAAGTATTTGTAGATGTAGCTTTAAAGGTTTTTCTGGTCTCAAAGTTATGGCACCTGCCTTTGATGGAGTCAATTTAATCACTAATTTGTATTCCTAATACTTATAAAATGACAGAAAAAAGGTCATTTTTTCAGTTGTCTGCTTTAAGGAGAAGGACTCAAAAATTAGTGATCAAAAATAAAAGAAAAAACTATCTAAAATATTGTTGTCTAATTTGTAAAATAATTCTGTGTTTCTTTGCTTTAGTTAACATCTTTTACAGTCCAAACAGTTTAGACTGAAGACAGAATATAAATTTTTTTTTTTCATTTTTGTGTTGTGCCAATTTACTGAACTAGGTTAAATTCAAATATTTAATGCCATTCTATGGGCATGGCTACTTTTCATGGCCTTTCAAAACATGACTTCTTCAATTTTTAATGAAACACATAGCCAACTGTAGTAACTATGATTAAAAAAAGTTGTTTCAATCTTAAGGATGGGGAAAGGAAGGTTTGGGTATAGGTCAGGAGGAACTAATTTTTCTAACATTCCACATTCTACTGTATTTTAAATCCAATACAAGTCAACTGACTTCTATCTGTATTATAGTCTACTATGTGGTGTTCTATGAACAAACAAGATTCACAGGTGACTAAGACATACCTTTTACTTTTAGAAGTTTCCAGACAAGGGTCCTGGAGCTTAAATCCTAACAAGAGTGGACTGTAATAGGAGAATGATGGAGTTCTAATGTGTCTCTCTGTCACTGAATAATTATGAAGAAAAATAACACAAAAATACCGTTCCATTGTTTCCTAAATTTCTATTCTATAGCAATATTACCTGGCTTTTCTAAAATGAGAATAAATGGGCTCTAGTCTAGTGATTAAGAGGTACTCTTAGGAGAAACCTGATAGGGCCAGATTTCAAAACAAAAGAACAAAAATCCTCAAGAGCTTAAAAGTGGATTTGATTAGAATTTCTTTTGAAGCTAATATGCCGATATGTACCACACAAATAGGAAGCCAGACTGAAGCACAGAAATGCAGAGTTCTGAATACAGATGCTGTAAAATCCTGATGAAAATGCTTATCAGGCTCCACCTGCTGCCTCTTGAGCTTTTTATTTTCCTACTTACGAGATGAGAAAATTAGACTAGCCTCCTAACTACCAACAAACAAAATGAATGTTGTTTGAAGGCCTTGTCCAAACTCCTCTCCTCTGAGCACCCAATGCACAAAAAGTTTATTGTTATATAGGGTATAACTCCATAATGTGGGAAGACATTCTGTAAAGCAGTATTTTTATAAGATTCTAGTAAGACTTGTCTCTTCTGAAAACACACAGTATTTCTAAGAAAGCCAGAAACATGTACAGAAATGGAGCTGCATGACTTATTCTTCAGGTAGTCGA
Organism: Rhizomys pruinosus; assembly: GCA_009823505.1. Classification (NCBI taxonomy): domain Eukaryota; kingdom Metazoa; phylum Chordata; class Mammalia; order Rodentia; family Spalacidae; genus Rhizomys; species Rhizomys pruinosus. Next base: position 767,439 of record VZQC01001768.1, on the reverse strand, counting down.
TATCCACAAATTGTGAGGACTCTTGAAAAAGCCAAAAAGTCTCTAAGATGGTAAGGTTCTCATGGGGACTGGAGCGTTAACAGCTGCATACATAATTATTCCACTCTAACCCATAATGAACCTCAAGTGCTAAATTTTTAATCCCTCTTGATCCTTCTTCAAAGTGGATAAATGTAGGTTCCTCTGGAATCAGATGCTTAACTGCCAGTACTGCTGGCAACAACAATTACCTGGATCTCTTTTACTCTCTAGAAACTTTCACTATTTTAAAATATGGTTTATACCACTCTTAAAATTTTTAGTGATTTAAAAGTAATGAGAAAATTAACAACTGGCAAGGCCAGCACACATACATTTTGAGTCTTTGGATTCAATTTTATACTTTAAGTTGAATATTTTCAAACTATAAAACAGTCACTTAAAAGACAAAACATTTTCTAATATTCGAGTATGGGGAATTTGAACTATAAAATAGGCATGTAAGTCCCTATAAATTATCATATACCTTTATAAAGTCTAATTAATTCTACATGAAAAATAATGGTAATTATAGTTATAGTCTGGATTCTATATGTTCCTCAGACAATGAACCTAAACTAACGAAACCTTTTCTAGGTACTGTCAAGAGTCAAAAAAAAAAAAAAAAAACAAAAACAAAAACAAAAACAAAAAACCTTGCTGCAGTTATCTGTTTCTTTCTGAGTAACTTCTGAAAGGTAAACATTGTTCTTTGTGACAGTCCCAAAGTATTACCAAGGCCCTATGAGCTGTCAGAGCAAGATAATATATAAAAGTGGCATGAATCCAGAAAAAGGCTTACTCTAGAAATGTACTTCAACAGAACAGAAATTATCTATTCTTGTGCCAGTTAGTAAGATGAACCTCACCATAAATGAAGGCGCGGGACTTCTTAGAGAACTTTCCTAACTGCATAAAAACAAATTCTGTAAAGCTAAATTTAAAAGAATTTAATTCTGTTAACAAGTACTGGTCATGGTTAGTAAGAAAGGTTTATTTCAGTTAATGAATATCAAGGATATTCAAGCACCATACATATAGATGTGATTAAGCTAAGTTTCCTATTCTTAAGGAACTTAAGATCTATGGAGGAAAAATACACAGACTGTCTGGAAAATTCAACACAACATCGTCTATTCTGTGACATATAACATGTGTAGAGAATGTGTAGGAAAGAAACTGTCCACTACATGAAGGAGATTCACCTGATAGGCCTATAAGGAAGGGTACACTATTCTTCAGGCTGGTTACAGGTCTAAGAGTTTACCAAAAACCAAAAAAGCACTTAAGAATCAACTGGCCATACAGAATATAACATAAGTACGTTAAGTTCAATTATTTAAAATACTGTAAGAGCATGATGTTGGGGAGGACTGGACCAAAACGGTGTCTTGTGGACATGATAGAACCCCTGCACAAATGAACTCCCAGCTGCTGTGGTTGGTTGTACAAGACCTGCACAAGATCAAGCCACTCAACATTCCAGGATGGAGGGGGAGGGGCTCTGGAAGAGCTATGGAAAGGTAACACCTTGTATCCAAAGCAAAATCGGTTTTTATCCTAAGGATGTGAAACCTGATAGACTGGCAAATTTCGTGGATGGCCCCATACCTATGAGTATACAGATAGCACAAATTGGACTTGGTAGGCAGAAAGTTAGGAGGGGATGAAAAATGGATCTCAGAGAAGTTAGGAGGAGGACTGGGGATGATTATGGTCAAAATACATTCTACGAGAGTCTCAATAAATAATATTAAAGCCCTGGTGTTTGTATATTTGCAAATATATGAATAAGCAAATATTTATTTAAAGAATTTGTTGTTAAAGAAATATGAACTTCCATGCTTACCAGCAAACAAAGCACCAGATTATTCAGGGACATTTTTAAGTTGCTCTGGATATGGAAGTGTTTTTTGGCTGTAGGGTGTGTCATGATGCTATTCTCAAGAAATGAAGACAGCGTCATCAGGCTTTTTATTTGACTTGGCAACCAGTCATCTTCTGAAGATCCTGGAGACCTGGACGTATTTATGAATATGATTAAGCCCTGCTCTCTCCAGTCATGGTTATCCTAATATTTAAAATGGATGTGTCACATGGCCTCCAATAACTGCTATGGCAGCAGTCCACAGTTCACTAGAGTTAAAAGCTAAAAGTAGGAGAGGAAAACCTTATCCACAAATACTAAGCAGAACTCAAAATATCATTTGAATAACTTAAATACAAAAAAAATACAAAAATCTTAAACACAAGCAACAATTTTAGCTTTTATCTACCACCTAAATTTCTGATCTTAATGGTTTTTTAAAATGCTGTCTCACAGGGCTGGAGAGATGGCTTAGAGGTTAAGAGTGCCAACTACTCTTGCAGAGGACCCAGGTTCGATCCCCAGCACCCACATGGAGGTTGAGAACCATCTTTAACTCCAGTTCCAGGGGAATCCGACACCCTCTTCTGACCTCTGTGGCATTGCATGATACAGGTGCACAAACCTATGTGCAGACAGTACATTCATACGCATAAAAAATAAATAAAATTTTAAAAAAGTTTTTTTTTAAAATGCTGTCTTTATTTGAAAGAGTGATAACTCGAAGACTTACTGTAAGTTATGCTAGTGAAGAGTTAAGTATAGAAACAGTGGAATCTAGAATGTTCTTCCAGGTTATTAAAAATGCTCCTGGTCTTTCCTCTAGAGCAAATAAACATAAATTAGGCTATGACATTAGTTTTAAATACTAAGCAGATATTGAAAAATCACAATAATCAGAAGTTAACTAGCCAGGACATTATAATTTGAGTGCTGGTTAAGGTCTCTGAATGATTGTAAGTATCTTTTCTTTGAATCTGTATTGATTTTATTTCTATTCTTCAAATGACATAATAGCTGGTTATGGTTTAGAAATGAGATTTACAGCCTGTCCTTCAAAGGTCTATACAGTAGTAATACACCCAGCAGTTTGACTCCATCAAGCTTACGCAAAGTACTATGTCTGTGGGTGAATATTTGCTGCTGGACAATGCATCTTTTTAAACTACTTAGAATATAGAATCTGTAAATCCACAAAGAAATGACTTTCCATTGATCAAGACCTATTTTAATTCAAATGCCATACTGAACCATAGAGTGAAATAAATTTACAATAATTTTATAAACTAAAAACACTTTATCTTTCTGCTTTTTGATAAGACATAGCTTTATTTATGCTACTCAAATATGTACACACACACACACACACACACATGCGCATGTACGTGCGCGTGCACGCACGCACTCTTCAGAGGATAAAATCTCCAAATTTCTACCATGATGGCTGAACTAAAATGGTAATTTCCTATTGGTCTTTGAGACAACACTCATTAATCTGAAATCCATTAAGCAGTACCCTTTCAGGAATGCTTTCAAGAAAAATACATTTCACTGATAGAATTAAGCTCAGAATGCATGTAATTTTAGATTTGTCTCCGCCCTCCCAATGGTGACCTGTTTTTTTTTATAGAAAAATTACTAGGAGAAATCTTTTCAGCTCATCTTACGGATGACTTCCTTACTTCCTTTGCATTGTTAGAGAGTCTGGAAAGATGCCTGCTTGACTTTTTGTGCTGTCAAAATATACTACAGGTTGAGGCTGACCATCAATTTTCTTTTTCTGTAAAAACACACAATTTATGCCTGAAGGTCTAGGTGACAGTGCTTGGAGCATTAGAATGATGTCTATGGGCTGGTACTTCATAAGACCACAGGCATACAAGCTGTTCACCTGCCATGTCAGAAGATTACTATATTTTACAAAAGTAAGCTTTTGTACATTTAATCCATTACCATTTAAAGATAGAGATTAAATGAACAAAATAATGTCCTTAATGTGAGAGAGTATCATCCTTTTTAATAACTTCACTATTATAAATAAGGAAAAATTAGAAATTCAAAGAAAAGATTGTAGTTATGGGGAGTTAACTTCAAACAGAATTATTTGATGATAAATATGTAAATGTGTAAAAATATTAAACTCCACAAAAATAAATGTTATGAATTTATATGACTTAGCCACTGGAATGTCACATTTGTGAAAAAAATCAAGAATGTTAAAATAAAATACATCATTTTATCAACTACATGGCTTATTGTCAATAGGGAAGATATCGAAAAATGAAGATCTCGCCAGGCTTGGTGGCGCACGCCTTTAATCCTAGCACTTGGGAGGCAGAGGCAGGCGGATCTTTGTGGGTTCAAGGCCAGCCTGGTCTACAGAGTGAGTTCCAGGACAGCTGGAACTACAGGGAGACCCTGTCTCTAAAAGACCAAAAATAATAATAATAATAATAATAAAAAAAAAGAAAAATGAAGATCTGCATTGAATGGATAGATGCTTGTTACAACCAGTATAAGTTCATTTTTTAAAGAACAGTAGTCATGGAAAAATAGTAAAGAATAAAAAGATAATTTTGAAATAAAAAAATAACGAAATAGATTATTCAACCTTCGTTCCATGAGAAAAAAAAAAAAAGTGGGTAACAAAGTTAGTTTCCAAAATTATGCTGTCTAAAACTTTACTAGGATAAAAGCCAGCTCCGTATGAGTCTAGGACATTGAAAATTCTTAGACAGTTTTGCCCTTAGGAGAATATGAATGTCTGGGTAGACTGACCAGTAAAAGCAGAAGTTCTAGCTCCTGACCACTAACCTATGTTAAAGCAATGGTTGTTGGTCAGAAACACACAGCTTAAAAAAAAAATGATCATGTCTATTATTTTGTAGGTCCAACTAGATTTAGATGGTAGTATAAGCAATAAAGAGTATGGAAACATACTTTTCCACACAACTTTGTGTAGAAAACCTAGAGCAGTATGCCTTTCTACCCACTGTGGGCACACAATGAAGACACTGGCTCTCAAGTTGCTCTTGCTATGACACATTCCTAGGCAAGGGCTAAGGGGTCTCGAAGGCATTTGTAACAAGTTGTCTGGTGCACCATCCCTCACACTCTCTTCATCTGCAAGGCACAGCTACTACACTGCAGCTGTTAACATTCCTAACAGGTGGAATGAAGCCAGTGTTTAATATACATTCCAAAACACCAAGTCCTAATTGTTGATGCTTCCTCATTTTTCAAAATTCATACACTAGCCAAACAAGCCCAAGGTGGCCAAAGGTTGCAAGTCAAAATACCAGGGTAAGTATTAATATTAGAACAGTGTCCTCCTTTAGTTCACTCAGAAGCAAATACATTTTATTTATTTATTTATTTATTTATTTATTTATTTATTTATTTATTCATTCATTTTTGGTCTTTTTGAGACAGGGTCTCCCTGTAGCCCCAGCTGTCCTGGAACTCAGTCTGTAGAACAGGCTAGCCTTGAACTCACAAAGATCCGCCTGCCTCTGCCTCCCAAGTGCTAGGATTAAAGGTGTGTGCCACCACGCCTGGCTAGAAGCAAATACATCTTAAAAGGGAGGCTGCTGAGCCATCTTTCCAGCCCTCCCCTTGAATTCTTAAACTCTGAGTATTTCTTTTATGTAAATAAAGGTATGGATGTTGGATTGTATCAAGTGCTTTCTCTGCTTCTGTTGAGATGACCATTTAGTTTTTCTTCCTTAGGCTGTTAATATGGTAAATTTCAGTAATTTTCAAATGGTGAAGCAACTTTTTTTTTTCATTGTTAAGACAGGCTTCATATGTTGTACTGCTTTATATTTTACATAAACATGTGATATTATATTTTGTTACATTTTATATGCCAAATTAGAGTTTTAATATCTGTGTTCATGAGAGATACTTGTGGTTTCTTTTTTTATAATAGCTTTGATTTTAGTACTATGATAATAAAGACTTGTTAGAATTAAAAAAAAAAAAAAAAGGGAGGATGGGACTTGGAGCCATAATGCCACCAGAAAAGATGGACAGAGTGGCTTTATTAATGTTAAAGTTACTTTTGATACAACTGTCTTGATATATATTAAAATCTAACATTTCCATAAGAAAAGTGTATGTATACATGAGAGTGAGAGGGACTGCTCGAACACAAGCACAAGCCCTTCCCCTCTGCTGACTTTATCTGGAGAGGCCAGTCTACCGGAAAAGTTTCTTTAACTTTGGTTTGGCTCCTTCCTTGGAGCTGATGAAAAGTCAAAACTTTTCCACGGATTGACAGCCAGCTAAGCTTCTAAAACAAAAACAGCATTCATTAGCAGACCAGGTGGCCGTAATCTAATTCTAATGTGGCAAGTAGGATATAGACATGATGATAGATGATGACAGATGATAGATAGATAGATGATAGATAGATAGATGATAGATAGATAGATGATGGATGAACACACAGCTCAGCTGATAAATGCTTGCTGAGAAACAGTGAAGACTGGAGTTTGCATCCCCAGTATCCACATAAAAGTGGGGCAGGTACGGTGGGTGCTGAGAATTCAGGACCCTTTTAGAAAGTGGAGAGCCCCAGGGCAAGTTGGCTATCTACACTAGCCAAATCCATTAGCTTCTGGTTCCGGAAAATCCTTCTTCAGTAGATAAAATGGAGAACAAGTGAGGAACTGAAGTCACACTCTGTCCTCCACACATACACACATATCCAAGTGTATCTGCAGACACAGGCACTCACATGCTTGCCAACACACACACACACAACACACACACAACACACACACACACACACACACACACACACACACACACACACACACCCCATATGCATGCATACACATTTAAAGTTTGGGAAATCAGATTATCGATGGGTAAGAAAGCAAATAACATCCCTACAGTTTTACATTTAGTAAAATGTGTAGTATAAAGCAGAAAACCCTGTGGATATATAAAATAAAATAAACCCCATTTGACTTATAACTTAAGCTTTAGCTTGCTAGTCTCTCTTACGATTGCCTCAAATGTGACCACAGATACACACATGTAGACCAGTCTTTCTTATGTAATTCCAGGAAGGTCCTATTGCACCACTTTTGACAACTTGCCAAAAGGACAAAAATGAATTCTAGGTTTCCTGCCCTCAAAGGTGCTTCTATGATTTTTCCCTAATTGTTTCTCAACAAGCTAAAAACCTAAAGTAGCCAATTCAATTAAACAGCTTACAAGCAACTCCATTGAACACAAATTTGATCCTCTTTTAACATCAAGTAATGCAGTTAACTCACTGCCACATGCAAAATCAATGCCCTGCAGTAGAGAACAGGGAATAACCAATAACAGCCTTAACAAGGAGGCAGAAGCATGACTCACTACATCAGTCAATACACAACTCATATTTGGAATCAGAATCTAATACAACATTTACACAGGCTGTTACCTTGATGAAAAATGAAGGAAAAATATATATTATTTTACCCAAGTCAACATCTCAAACTTATGAGTTAAGCTAATGACTTTGGATGTCTTGAGTCACTTCAAAAGCTAAAGCTGGAGGCCTATCAATCACAAGTAACCATGAAAAGAAAAATGTGAGGTTGTACTCATCCAAATATGATGGATTTGGATGCTATTTCTAACCTCTAAGCAAGGAGTGCAGATATTTTACAAATAAATATAAACATAAAAAGAACAAGACTCAAAGAGTAAACATGGTAAGATGGACTTCACATATATTTTACTTTGTACAAATACTTTACTAAATAAACATAAATTTTACTTTCTGAAAAATTATAGCTAAGTCTTAGGAGGAAATTTATATATATAATATTTGAAATATCAAGTGTAAATTATTTATTGTAGAACAGCATAAAGCTAAAGAGACATTTGTTTTAATTGGAATTAAAGTTAGAACAGATGGTTATAACTATTTTCCACTCATAGATAATTGCATTTATTAAATGGATTTTAGAAATAGACAATAATTATCCTACTACTACTACTACTACTATTACTACTACTACCTTACTAGCTTGAAGTCATAGAGAGGTTAAGAGTTTATGGGGTATTTTCTCTTGACTTTGAATAAGTAAATAAGCTATTGTGTTAACAGTGTACATTTATACACAGCACAGAAGGTAATTTTAAAATTTTACAGTCAACACACAAGATTGCCTACAATGTAACATGCAAAATAGACAAAGGAATAGTGATAATTTAGATGGAATTCCGGCATTCAGTCAAGAATAGCAATAGTTCTCACCTACTCAGATTTTATACATTATGTCATTTATATGACAAAATAAGTGTCACTGAATTCTCACAGCCCTTTAAGTGAGCATCACATCCATGTTATAGACAAGGATACAACTCAGCACAGTAAGGAGATTGGCACAAAGTCCCCAACAAATCCTTTGGAATTAAATAAAGACCTGGCTGAATCCAGTTTGAGTTATTTGCAAGGTCTTTGTGCTACAGAAAGTGAATTTGGTTACTTTATTTTAAGTTTTGGCATAAGGTTTAGTGTGATAATTCTGAGGACTTTATTTTGACTAAAATTCCAGAAGTAGCAGAGAGGTCTAAGTGTGAAACACTGGTAGCTACATTCCCATTACATATGGGCCCAATATTTACTTGTCAGAAGAGAGTTTTCAGGGTAAATTCCATTCCAAGGAAAAGACCATGAAATCCAATGTAGATTCTCTGAAAATATCAGATACGATAAAGCAAAGCTAAGACTAAAGCAAACTGATGAAGAAAGCAAAGAAATGACATTAAGGGACAAAGACCCCCAGTCACTACTCCTGGTGATCAATGTGGTTTGCAGGGACAGTGAGTTGGACTTATCCCCAAAGACTGAAACTGTACAACATTCGATTTGGTAAAAAAAAAAAAAAAAAAAACACTACTTTCAATTGGCTATTTGCCTAAATTGATACATTCAAGAAAATGACTAAAGGCAGAGAGTTGCTAATCCTTAGGGAAAGGACCTTGTAATACTATCTCTTGGTGTAGAAATTACCTGCTCTGGGGCAATAATTATGTGTTTCAGTATAGAAAACTAAATCCATAGAATATGTACTAATAACTGACTGCTAGTTCTTTAACACTTGTTCAGGATTACAATGTAAACCAATGTTTATTATATACTTAATAAGCGTAGGAAATTATTTAACGTTCTCAAACTCAAGTTTTTTTAGAGCAACCATACTCCTTTTACCAAACCATCAGCAAAACAGAATCAAGAACTCATAATTGCACTCATTTTCATTCCATCTTTAATTATTTTATTTTATTTTACTTTATTTTATTTTATTTTATTTTATTTTATTTATGTGTATGAATGTATTGTCTGCATGGAGGTTTGTGCACCTGTGTCGTGCAATGCCGCGGAGGTCAGAAGAGGGTGTCGGATTCCCCAGGAACTGGAGTTCTCCTGGAATTGGAGTTACAGACGTTCTCAGCCTTCATGTGGGTGCTGGGGATCAAACCCGGGTCCTCTGTAAGAGCGGTCGGCGCTCTTAACCACTAGGCCATCTCTCCAGCCCCTTTATTCCATTTTTATATGATCTAAAAGCCTTGAAAAGAATGAATTATTAGCTGGGCGTGGTGGCACACGCCTTTAATCCTAGCACTTGGGAGGCAGAGGCAGGCAGATCTTTGTGAGCTCAAGGCCAGCCTGGTCTACAGAGTGAGTTCCAGGACAGCTGGGGCTACAGAGAGACTCTGTCTCAAAAAAGACAAAAAAAAAAGAAAAAGAAAAAAAGAATGAACTATTTTAAAATATTAAAATTAATATATTATGTGAATAGTTACTAGATTTATATATTTTGGCATTATTGGTATAGTAAGTAAAATTACAGATAAATAACAAAAATTTACTAAAATTTTATCTTAGATTATCTCTGAATGCCATACTAGAAGCCATAAATACATTAAGTATAACATATAACAGGAATCTCTGTTGAAGATGCAAAATTAAGTTTTAACTTCACATAGTAAAAACTAACAAGGTTTTGAGGGACATATTTTGCTTCCATTACTATAAATTCCAAGTAAAACTCACAAAGTAACAGTGGTATTAGTTAGCCTCATACAAAATGATACGTATAGTTATATACATTTATATAAAATCAAATAATAAGAGACAGTCCATTTTAACCAGAAGAAATATAGATGGTAATGAAATGAATGGTCTCCTTATTGACTGCCCTTTAATGATGCTGTTAAGCCTTGTCTGAGCCTCCTGAAACTGTGGTGGGTTACATTTTTTCCTTGAACAGACTGTTTTATGATTTGTTAACCATTCATTTTCTGTACGTTGCATAAATTTGTAAATGGGACTTAGGACCTGAGGTTTCTACTCTACCCAACTGCAAGATAAAACTAATTATTAGCACTTAATTACTGATGGTATTTTTAAGAAAACATGAAAGAAGGTATTTTTAAAAACACACTTACCTTAAATTTATGCAATTTCTGTAACTCAAACAATACCTGCCCAAGTATGACTAACGCCCTCATCTAGAGACACAGAAATTAAATGCATTTTTATGCGAAATATCATGTTACAATATTTCACAGTATTTATAGTTAAGTAAGTTACACAGCATACAGGCTCAAAGGGTGAGCTCTACAGGCAGACTGCCTTGTTGAGTATCGGGTCAGCTCCATCTGACTGTGTAACCTTGGAGAGATAACTATTCTAGGCTTTGTACTTTATATAACTGATAGTTAATCAATAAATCAGGAGAATAAAATTAACCATTTCTATATGCATTGCCTAAATATCAATCTGACTCAGGTAAACCAGGTAGTATGAGGATTCTTACACAAATCTGAAGATTATTTTGCAGCATATGTCACCAATATCCAAAATTCACCCACACATAAAACACTGACTAGATGCCTTCAGAATGTTTCAGCAGAAACCTTCAAGACCCATATGAAGACATTTAATACCTACTTGAACTTCATGTGGGGGTATGTGCAATCTATTAGGACATAGAGAAGCTGACAGAATAACTTATTTTATGATCATTTTAATCTTTCCTGAATTTTTTGAAACTTCAGAATTTATAATAACCACTAGTCTACCAACACTCAAAGAAGCAAAACTGTGTGGTATGCTCCCTTAAATGGGATTTCATAATGTCCAGGATAGCAGGTAATGAACAGAGAAAACAAGAATAGAGTCTGTTCCTTCATCTAAGAGTATGGGTAGCATATGCTTTGGACTACTCTCTCATTTTTAGCCAGACAGGAAACTCCTACAGTTGGCCTGTCTTGACCTCTTAGTGCTGGAGTTAAAGGTGCCTGGCTTTTTGTGAGTGTTGGGATTTGAGCTCAGGTCTCACACTTGAATATTAGTGTTCTTTTTTGTTTTAATTTAATTTTTATTGATGCTTTGTGCATTTAATACACTTTTTCCAATTCAGTTCAGGCTTATTTCCCCTTCCCCTCCCCCCCAGCCCTACTCCATCCCAGATCATGCATTCTGCCGTAACTGTCCTGCATCTTTCTCTGTTTTTTTTTTTTTTTTCATTTTTTAGCTATAAGTGATAATCCGTGAGTACAAGCATCCCTCGTGCAGAACCAATCT